>CAUYUJ010017278.1:0-25000 GCA_963575745.1 Prorocentrum cordatum
AGTCGTCCTTTGAGCCGCAGATCAAAAAAAGTATCCCCACCATTTTGATGGCTGCGCGCCCCGGCTGGCGTACGCACTTGCACCTTTCCCTTCGCTCTGTCCTCGCCTCCGTGTGTTAATCGGCCGGAGACAGGCGCCGCCAGGGCGACTTCCTCTTGCCGTTCCCGTACCGTCCCTGTGCCGGTCGCCGCGTTCGTCCCCACCCGTCGGGATGCTCGGCTTGATCACCTGGTCGCGTTGAGCTGGCTGGTGCCTGACGCCTTAAGGGCGTTTCTCGTCGCCGTCTCGCCGCCTGTCGCCGCGCCGTGGCGCCCCCAATCGCCGGGATGTCTGCGCCGGCCTTTGGCGTCTAATTTGGGTCATTTTGTCCCTCGCATGTGCATATGCCACTGCGGCCAATTATCTTCGTTTCGCGCCCCGTTCGTTGCCCCGCTTCTTGACATTCGCCAGGGAGCCGCCAACCAAAAAAGTATCCCCACCATTTTGATGGCTGCGCGCTGGGTGGTTCAGCCTTCAGCGCCGACGGCCCTTGTTTTCCACCGCCAGCAGCCTGTTAGCCGGGCTGGTGCATCGTTGTTAGCCTGGGAAGCTGCTCGGAGCTTGGCGCCGCAAGGGCGACTCACTCCGTTGCACTCGCACTCGTGGCCGCTTGTACACTTTGGTTAACCGGGCGGCGCCTAGGTGCGACTGCTCGTGGATGTGGAGCATTTTGCTCAGTGCACGTGCACCGCGCGATTTGTGTGCAATTAGCTTTGCGCCGCCGTCCCGGACATCGCCTGTTGCCGCCAGACCGTTGTCGAGCGGCCGCCGACCAAAAGCATCCCCACCATTTCCGTACTTGAATCGATGGTGGGGTTGCCATCTGGTTCGTGTGATTATAACCACTAAGGCGCACACATACCATGCTTAGCTAAACGTCGCTGAACTAGGTTAGGGAAACAGGTTGCTAATCGGTTACCAAAGGAGATAGCGGCTGCAGTAACTAGGTTAGCGGGCGGGCGCTAACTAGGTTAGCGCGGCTACAGTAACCACGTTAAGTCTGTTAATTATTGCAGGGTTCGGTTACATATGACTCGGGGGAAAAACCTTGAACGGCGAGGGGGGGACTCAATCTTAGGGTGATTCGTCTTGGGGGGGTGACAGTATCATTGCGCTCCCCGCTGGATGTATGTGAACCCAAATAATAGGCGCCAAGCTCGCGCTGTACCTTCTTGGGCTGCGCGCGAACCCCAAGGCATGATGACAATGTCATGTTATTCCCCC
This sequence comes from Prorocentrum cordatum, assembly GCA_963575745.1. Taxonomy (NCBI): domain Eukaryota; class Dinophyceae; order Prorocentrales; family Prorocentraceae; genus Prorocentrum; species Prorocentrum cordatum. The sequence continues at coordinate 1,264 of CAUYUJ010017278.1, forward strand.
TGGAAAGGTATATGCTCTCACATAATCAATGTCAAAGTAATGTTATGCCCCCTGAGTTCTTCATGATCCCACAGACAAGATCGCAATAGTATGAATGTCTTGCTTGGATTGCATACTTGATCGAGAGTTTTTGTATATAGAAGAGGGGGCGCGCGCTTTGGGCGAGAGGGCGCCCCAGCGGCGAAGCTTGAGCTCCCTTTGAGGCCCTCTGGAGGTGTCCCAGGGAGGGGCGCCGTGCGAGGCAGGGCCCGAGGCCTCTGGGGGCTGAGGGGGCAACCAGAGAAGGCCACAGGATGAGGTCGAGGGCGGCTCCTTTTTCAAAATGAGGTCCTCGCTTGAGCTCCCTTTGAAGTCCTCTGGAGGTGTCCCAGGGAGGGGCGCCGTGCGAGGCAGGGCCCGAGGCCTCTGGGGCCTGATGGGGGCAACCAGAGAAGGCCACAGGATGAGGTCGAGGGCGGCTCCTTTTTCAAAATGGCGTTCTCGCTCGAGCTCCCTTGGAGGCCCTCTGGAGGTGTCCCAGGGAGGGGCTCCGTGCGAGGCAGGGCCCGAGGCCCCTGGGGGCTGAGGGGGCAACCAGAAAAGGCCACTGGATGAAGTTGAGGGCGGCTCTTTTTTTCAAAATGGGGCTCTCGCGTGGGTTCCTCCCGTGTGTGGGCTGGCTCCTTTTTGGGAGGAGGGGTCGGGATAACGATGATGATGATGATGGTGTTGATGGCGACGATCATGATGATGACGATGCCTATGTGATGATGCTGTTGGTGATGACGGTGATGATGACGGTGACAACGGTGATGATGATAAAAGCACGGCTCCAGGAGGACCCAAAATCCAAAGACGGCCTATAAGAGAAGCCCCAAGCAGTTTCCCAAAGAGTCCCCGAGATGGACCAGAAGAGGGAACCCATGACGCCCGAGACTGCCCCAAGGTAAGTCTCACATGATAGGGCAATGGTGCCAGCGCTCGCTGATTGACGACGGGGCCCCATGACGGCCCCAAGATCTTCAAAGGAGGGGCCGTAATGGCCCTCAGGGGGGGCTGCGACAACTCTAACGCCTTGATGTGGGCCCTCAGAGGGGCCCAAGAGCCCCACGTGCCATACGGGGTCATGCTGGAGCCCTCTGGGCAACGGGAGGGGGCTTGGGCTGACCCTCCCGTGTCGCGGCCTACGTGGTGGGGCGGCGGAGGGCCGATGTGGCGCTATATGTCTGCTGACCTCGCTTGGTCTGCCTCGGAGGTCTCCCGCGGGCCCCCGCCGCGGCTGCGATCACGATGGGGGGAAGTGGATCGCACCGCATGCGGGGGCTTGTTTTTTGTTATTTTGCTAGACCCGTGCGACAGCTGATCAACAACCATTCGGAGCTTGGGGGTGAGCAGTACTTGTGAAACTTGGCCAACGTCGGCCTGAAAAGAACAGCAAGACTCGAGCACGCATGATCCGTGCACCAATCGTGGCACATCTTTAACTATACATTTCACATGCGTGGGCGTGCGGTCGACAACTTCCCATTGGGCAACACAACAAATGAGATCTCCGCACACTCTCGCATGGAAATAGAGCAATCCAAAACAAATGCTCCCATCGTCAAGATAAAACGACACTGTATCGCCCATGCACACAACCCTGCAATGTATATAAGCGGATTTCGCTGTCATGACAGATGCACCATGCGGCAAAATCATTGCAGACGATAGTGCATCCATCAATTTCTTCCCAGCGGGCCTGGGCTCCAAAAGGTCTTCGTGGGCCAACGGGTTTCTCAAGTCGTGGATGTGCTGCACCGTCGCTGCTTCGACCAACCCTTTGTCGAACCCCGTCGTGTTACGACGGGGTTCGGCGAAGCGTTTGAGGACGCGGTGCTTCCTCTCCATGAGGAAGCACCCTAGGAGCTTGCCGTGATCCAACAATTGTTTCGGCAAGTGCATGCACCAGTGCGACTTTGGTTTCCAAAGCTCCTCGCCGTACGCGTCTTTATGTGCACTTAAATGTCGCATGATGGCACCGCCTAGCGCACACGGGTCGACACTTCCCGTGTTGACTACAGAAAGCATGGAGACCACCTCGCACAGGCGGAGGGCGCTCTCAACCTCCAGTTTGCAAACGCCATCCCCGACGAGATCCTGGAGATACTTCTCCAAGATGGGGGTGGCCGCGAGCTGCTCGCTAGCAGACCCCCCAGGCGAAAAACTTTTGTTTCCTTTGCACAGCTTCTTTGCTGTCGGGTAGCCGCGTGGAAAGTTCCAATGCTGGACGTACGTATCGAACATCTGTCCTCCCAATTTGTGTTTACCCAGTCTGTGCAGCAACTCTCTTGCTTCGTTTATAAAAATACCGTCCACGAGGTAGATGTGCATGTAATCCCAGCACCACAAGGAAATGCATCTGATATCAAGCGATGCATCTTGAAGTAGGCCTTCCGCTATATAGTTAAACCCGAACCAAGCTTCTAAGTCATCCAGCGCATCGGGATCGGACGCTGACGCTTCGGCGAGCCTTCTTTGAATAGATTTCACAGAATCGTCCGTGTGAAGTTGGATCTTATCAAACTCCAAACACGTCGAGCTGACGAGGAAACCTGTCGGATCTGGCAATAAAACACTGTTCTTCGAAACTACATTGGCGCACATCACGCAACACTTATGACCACCGCTTCCTTTGACGTGGGTTGTGTACTTATGCGCCCGTTCATCTTGAATGAACATAGATATACCACCAAACAATAATCTCTGATTGTCTTCGCCTGGAATTCTAAACGAAATGCCATTTCGTAGATCGTGTGAGTCGGGTGCGCCCATGAACACTTTTATCAGATATCTCCACAACTGCGAAAGACCACCAGGAAGACGGTCGACCTCCGACTGCCGAAGAGCGCAGATGGTAAACCAACAATATTCACTAGACAACGCATCGTTTGGGAAATCTTTCAGCGTCCAATAGATTGCCTGCGTGCGCCTGAAATTGGCTGTGCTGAGCTGGTTCCCAGGTGTTACTTCGTCTGAATACAGCACCAGATGCAACCTGTCTCGTGACAAATCGAGCGTCTTGCTCAGCAGATCTTTGAACTCTGCTGACGCCTTGCAAGCCACCTCCAAGAACCCAAGCGGGTGCTGGATGCAAGCGTAAACTTGCGCCCCTGACGGCACTGGGATCTTGATCTCCTGCACAAGACGGCCGAACGAGGTCTCTTGGTATGCAATTGATTTCGCGGCCGAGCTCAAGGCGTAAGTGCTGTAGGCCTCGGGCAGGTCTTGCGTCGACAGCTCATGGAGAAGCTTTGACAACGCAGAGTTCGATATGAACGAATCTCTACCCAAGTGTGCAAGCTTCCTCCGCTTATCGGCCACCGACATACTTGAGCCAAAATGGCTATATACGGGCACCCCGTGAGCCCTCGCACGTGGGGGTTCTAGGAGGGGGTGGGCAGGGCGGGGAGGGGGGAGGTGCATCCCCCCCTCCACCTTCACATATACGCGCCCCGCCGCGGCGAGGTGACAACTCTCGGCCGATGGGTCTAACTCAATGCGTTGGTCGCCTTGACGCTTTTGGGAGCCCACACGCCACCCCCCTTTGGGGCAATCTTGGAGCCATCTGAGGGGCCCAAGGAGACAGAGCCAACATAGGGCCCATAGAGAGCCCTCACGACGCCAAGGGTCCAACTCTGGCAGCCTTGCAGCTCTTGGGGAGGGGGACATACATGCCCCCCCCCTCCCCCTCCCCCCTCCCGCCGCACCCCCCTTCACGGGTTTACCTTTGGGCACAAGGGGCCCAAGATGGTGCCAAGAGTGATTCCAGGGAGGCCCGATCGAAGCATTATTGTAGCCATCGGGCACTATGGGAGCCTTCTTGATCCCCTCACGGGGTCCCCATGATGCGCCCTCGTGGGTCCTTGTTGGGCGCCAAGAGGGTTTCAAGAGGGCCCCGAGAGGGGCCCACCGACGTGTCCCTTGGGTCCCACAACATCCCCCCTCAAAAAAAACGATAGCACCAGGAGACACGAACACATGTTAGCACAACGGCGGAACGCTGTTCCTGGCCATTGGCTCTCTCAGAGCCACAAGCGGCATGAGAGAGATATGTCAACCTACATGCTAACATATAGTGAGGATGCGTTGGGCCCCGAACGGTTCTATGAGTGGGCCAATAGGGAAGCGCAAGAGGGCCCCAAGAGGGCACCGCGAGGGACCCACGACTAAGCCATGACCATGAGGCACCCTCCTAGGGCCATGTAGCCACCCCCTACATGATCATGGCGCCATCTTGGGGCCATGTTGGGTCACCCCATCGGGGCCCTCTTGGAGCCATCTTGGGTCAGTCGTGACGCCCCATTGGGCCAAAGTTGGGCGCGTCGCAACGTTCCCCTTGCCAACCCCTCCTCCTCCATCTCCCCCATATCCTCCGCCTCCTCTTCCATCTGGATTGGCGTCCCTCCCAGCGGCGAGGAGGTGAGGAGGAGGGAGCGGGCGCGCCAGGCATTAGTTGTCGATGAAGACGGATGGAAGGGAGTGGGCGGATGTCAGATGTGGCGCGATGGGGCCAATCTTGCCGCCCCCTCGCCCCCCGCATTGGCGAAATGAAAGCGGGGAGGACATTGAGCTCTCAAGCGAGCGCGGCGAGGCGAGGCGGCTCTCGGGCGAGCGCGGCGAGGCGAGGGGACACTCACACGTCGAGGCGTGTGTAACCCCTGTAAGACGGCGGCCTGCGGCTCCTCGGGAGTTGCCCTGTCTGCACCTCGCGCATGGTGCATGGCGAAGCGCAATCCCTCTTGAGGAGGAGGATGGGGAGGAGGAGGATGAGGAGGAGGGTGATGGGGAAGGGGGGGCGGATTCGGAGGAGGAGGAGGAGGAGGAGGAGGAGGAGGGGGAGTAGGAGGGGAGGAGGAGGAGGAGGAGGGATGAGGGAGGGAAGAGGAGGGAGGAGGAGAGGGAGGAGGGAGAGGAGGAGGAAGGGGGGGAGGGGAGGGGTGAGGGAGGGGAGGAGGAGAGGAGGAGGAGGAGGGGAGGAGGAGGAGGAGGGAGGGGGAGGAGGGAGGGGAGGGGAGGGAGGGGGGGAGGAGGAGGGGGAGGAGGGGGAGGAGGTACGGCCTGATCCTCCCGCGGGCAGTGTTATTCTGGACATCCTTGCGGTGCAGGTACGCCTTCCAGCTTTGCTGACGGGCCTCACTGTCTTTGTTCGTTGCCGTCGCTCAGGATTTCTTCTGCTTAATGATTTGTTTGGTTGTAGTTGCTTTTTTTTTATATTTGTTTTTTTGTCGGGGCAGCCTCGTCCCTAGTGGGGTCCCCGCTCAGGAAACCGCGCTTCACCTTGTCGTGCAGTCTCCTACGCCTGCTGTGTGCGTATTCTTCCTCTTCGGCCATGTCTTTCAGGAATGTGTCCTAGTTATGTTTTTGCTCGCCGTATTCCACATCTGTCTCTGAATCCTCCTACTCCTCCTTCTCCTCCTCAGCCGCCTCCTTGACATCCTTCGCCGATGCTGCCGTCTCCCTCTGGTGTTTGGCCGCTCTCTGGTTGGCCCTCCTGGCAGTTGGGTTGCCAACGGCACGCCCACGCATATCTTGATCAGGTCGACCGCACAGGCCCAATGCAGAGTCGGCGCAGCCGACCCTGGGCCCAAGATCGCCCTGACCAAGATCTGCGTGGACGTGCAGTTGGCAACCCCCTGTCCGTGCGTTCTCGTTGGCCCGCCCCTCTGGTGTCGAGCGGTGTCTCGACCTCCCCCATGAGTACATGGGTGTCACCCCCCCCCGTTCGCGAGCCAGACGCGGTTGCCCGCACGACAGATGGGGAGGAGGTCTCCACGCGCCCCTCCCCCATCCCTCTACCCAAGGGGCTTACGCCATGCCCGCCAACCCCTCCTCCTCACCCGTATCCTCCGCCTCATCGCTCCTCGCCCCCCGCCCGCCTCACCATCACCCTCGTACTCATCATCAGCAGCAGCAGCATCATCACCATCATCATCACCATCATCATCATCAGCATCAGCAGCAGCATCATCATCAGCATTATCATCATCATCATCATCATCATCATCATCATCATCATCATCATCATCATCATCATCATCATCATCATCATCATCATCATCATCATCGTGTTCATCCCCCCATCCTCTTCCTCCACCACCTGCCCATCCCCATCCCTCTCCTCCTCATCATCCTCGCCCTCCTTATATTCCTCATCAGCCTCCGCCTCATCCTCTTCATCCGTATCCTCATCCCCTTCCTCCTCCTCCTTATCCTCCTTTCTCACCATCGTCATCATACGGTCCCCATCCAACGGGTGGGCATATAACCAACTGCTCCGCGGCCCATCCAACGGGGCCCACCCTAGATGGGTGATTTCGGGGCCCGTCCGATGGCCCCGATGGGGCCCTTCGGCGTCGCAAAGATCAACCGAACGCGCTTTCAGACAGATCGCATCCCGCGGGAGTTTGCACTGCATGGACGGCCACACGGCGCCATCAAAGAGCAACGCCGACCTAGGCAACAATCGCATTGGCCTCAGAACCCCATCGAAACCAGTGCCCCGAGTATCTGCTGCTACGGCAGACACAGCTGGACTACCCCCTGCGAACAGCTCACGTGGACCTCTCGTACACTTCCCTCGCCCTCGCCCACGCCTGCTTTGCTACCACGATGCTCTCGTCGTGGCTATACCCGCCCTGCTTCGCCAACACCTGTGCACCCTTGTACGCACGAGAGCAGTAGCAATTCTGGCTGCGGCCCTTGACGTCAGCCTTGCGCAAGAAGTGTGAGAAGTCGACCGTCGGGAGCTTCTTGCCTGCAATGGCAGGGCGGGCGATGCTAGACCCCACCCCCCTCCCCCCCGCCCCCTCCCACCACAACGACCGACGCTTCGGCGTCAGATCCGAGGGACCACAAGCAGCGTCCAAGAACCACCCTGAACACATGCACCCAATCCGCTTCAACATTGCAATCATGAGGTTTCCGAGAGGCCGTCCACGAGACCACGACGAACGCCCACGAGGCAGCTGACCCACACGCCAGGCACGGTGGACGATGCAACATGCCATCATCAATAGCGCGTATTACCATCTGTCCCGAGCGCGTCTCAGATGCACCAGCCACCTCAGTACCCCGTCAACGGGGGGATCGGCGGAACGACGTAAGCCTCGCGATTCGAGGGCGGGGCTGCCGAGTCAGAAAGGACGTGGTCGGGACATGTGCACTGTGAGGGAGAGAGGGAGTGAGATAGAGAGATAGAGAGAGAGAGAGCGAGAGAGAGAGAGAGTGAAAGAGATCGACACACCTGTGTATGTATATGTTTACATGCCCAAATACGGATGATTGCGCGCCAGCGAGTGAAATATGTAGGTGTGTACACCCGCATCGATGTGTATATAACGAGAGAAGGCCCGATACACACATACGGAGATGGGTGGTGGCACAAGGGATAGCATGGGAGTGAGATGGAGGGATGCACACAAGCATAGCAGGCGAGCGGCGCGCCTGAGCCTGCCGATGCCTTCGGCTTCGCCTTCGGCTTCGCCTTCGGCGTAGCCTTGTCCGTCTTCGCAGCCTTCGGGGACCCGTCGACGTCCGCAGCGGCTGCCGCAGCGGCTGGACGCTTCTTGGCCACCGCCTTCCGCTGCTTCGCGGCAACGGCGGCCTGCCGCATGGCCTCCTCGAGCTTTGCGGCGGGGTCATCGTCTGACGGCTTCTGCGGGGCTGGCGCCGTCTCTGCCTGCCAGGGGAACCGACTGCCGAAGTACTTGGTCCACTCGTGCGGCGCGTCCTTCGGCGACTTGGTCGGGACGGCCATGGTCGTGTCAGTGTTGGCTGCGGGGCTGGGCGTACCTGCGGATGCCGCTCCGCTCGGGCCTGGCAGCGAAGTCGCACTCGGTGGCGCCTGGCCGTCAGTGATGGCGAGCGGTGCCCCAAGCGTCGTCGGAGTAGATGGGTTGTCCACCGCGTCGTCAGTCAAAACGGATGCTGCTTTACGCGGCCTCGGCCGCATGTCCGAGAGCGTGATCCTCGAGTCGGGGACGCTTGCAGGGACACCACCTCCCATCATGTGCTGAAATGCTTGGGCAGCCATTGCGAACATCTGCGCCATCTGATCACCACCTGTTCCCGTTGCCCCAGACAGATCTCCAAGATTCAGGGGCGCCTTCGGTGCCGACCTCAGCGACTTGTGGGTCTTGCGGTAGCACATGCCGTTCGCGTCGACGCTAAGGTCGAGGCCTTCAGGGGGCTCGACGGGCAGCTTGTCGGAGCCGTACGCGTACTGCAAGAGCGGCCCTGGCAACTCCATGCGAGGATTGGCAGGGAACCTCCGCCTGTGCTCGAACGGGTGCTTCTTGCTGTTCTTCCTGTCCACCTCCTTGATCGCGGCCTGGATCTTCTTGCAGATGTTCTTCTTGTCGGTTGGGGACGTAGTGTGGGGGTCCAGGTTGCACGCGATGAGGATTGCACCCGCCTGCTCGAGGACCTTCTCCTGCGGGCAGCTCATGCCGACCATCCACATGCGCATGCCCATGACCCTGATCTTGGCGTCCATCGAATACTCGGAATGCTGGAAGATCTGCCAGTCCTCCTCCAGGAAATAGTTGTGCAGCCACTCGTTCGTTTGCTGGCACCTGGTCGGGGCAGGGCCGCCGACCTTGTTCATGGTGTCGCAGATGGTGGTCGCTATCATCTGCTTCTGAGATATTGTCCATGGGCCACCGTTGATCTCCGAAGTCAGGACTGTACCCTCATCCACAGAGAGCTTGCCTGCTGCATCAGCGATCGAAGTGCAGATGGCCTGCACCTGAGATTGCTGGAGGGCCTCCCGCATGATGCCTGCCCCAGCCTGCGCTGCCACGAAGGCAACCCTGCCTCGGATGCTCTCGATCAGCCTGGTAACCGTAGATGTCATCCCGTCGGAGGGGGCAGCGAGTGTCGGCATCCCACCACGCGCGACAGCGAAAAGGCCGGAGAACCGGATGCCGCGACCCAATTCAGCCAAAAGGCTACGAGAGACGTGCACACGCACGAGGAGTCACACAGCGCCGCAAGAGGAGGACGGAGGATGATACTATGTCGTAAGGGAGGAAGTGCGATGCGTGAATCGAGAGATAGTCTCGATCGAAAGCCTGGTCTGTGAGTTACGTACGAGGTAGTCTCGAGCGAGAGCCGCGCCCATATCATACTACAATATAGTGTTATATGTTGTTTGACAAGGAGACCAGAAACGTGTAGTTACCATCTGTATGGGGCCCAAGAGGGCTGGATCCGCACACGCTCTCACCCAACCCCCAGGACCAACTAGGGAGGTCAAAGGCTGAGCTCACACTCGTGATGCCCACACCTCGGGTGTGCGAGTCCCCAGGGGGGGGTTCGCACACCTGGCCCCAGCCCCCCCACAGGGGTTGGGACAATTGTCCGAGTCCCCACGGCCTTACTTGAGCACACCTGGTCTGCCCTAAGCAGCCGCTGGGGTTGGGACAATTGTCCCAACCCCTGTGGGGGGGCTGGGGCCAGGTGTGCGAACCCCCCCCTGGGGACTCGCACACCTCGGTCGGTTCCACGCTCGAGGGTAAGTACGCTCGGGGTCTGCTACAACATTGCTCTGGTGAACGGACGTTCATCCGCAGATGCTCTGATCAGATCGCACATGCTGTCTCGTGTTCCCCCCCCCTCGCCCCTCGCCCATATGGCCACCCCCCTGCCCCGACCCCCCACTTTGTCGCCCCGTGACGGAGGGCGAGTGCCGCGAGAGCGGGTGATAGGACGGAGCGGGCGGGGTGGAGGGAGCGGAGCGATAGGGCAAATGGTCGAGGAAGGGGGCGGGTGATGAGGGATGGGGAAGTGGAAGTGAGGATGAGGCGGGATTGGACGGAGGAAGTGAGGAGAAGGAATACCCCAACATAGGGCTGCTTGCGTCTCCGTTCACCCTCGACGGGACACCTGAAGAACCCGCCCACTTCTGCTCTACCCTTCAACTTGCAACGCCACCGAATCACCATCAACACTGCTTTCCTTCCTCGGTAGCGGAGCCAAGTGGCACACACAATTCAAACACTAACAGGCTGGCGCCAAACGATTGCTTGGTCGGTCGACCATGAGGGCCGACTGTACGCGGGCCACTCATCCCCGTGGTGTGATGCAGTGCGCGCCATGGCGCTCCACTGAGTGCAGCCCCACTGCAAACGAAGAGCGGCACAGCGCAACACATCAGGCAGCCAGCAGCGCAGTGAGAACACCCGCATGTTCACGCACGAATTATGGTCATGGATCGCCCGCATCTTGGTTAGCTGGGGGCTCATCGACCGCTCCCTCACAATGGTGCTCAGCCCTGAACGCAGCGCACACCTTCGCCATCTTCTGGACACGCGAGAGAAAGTCTGGACCTGGTTTCACTTTCATGCTTTTGGTATGCCACCTCTTGTTAGCGAAAAACTGGGTCCTCACACAGCTGCGATGCGCGACCCAAGTCACGAACGGGACGTTCACTGTAGGGACGACAGGGGGGCCTCCATCCTCGCCGCTCGGCTCACCATCGGCGATCATCTTCAGGTTCGCGTCCGTGAGGTGGACGGCAAGTGTGGCCCGATGCAGAGCTGCGGTCAAAACCCACATCTTGTAAGACGAGCCATCCTGGAGATTGACCGTGATTTCGACTGCCTCGCTGATCTCATCGAACATCTGTTTCCTAGGGCGTTTTGGGATAGACTCGGGGCTGCTGCTTGCATCGCGGTCGCCTAGCGGGTCGTCCTTCTGACTCAGGGCAGCCATGAGCTTGTCCGTCGCAGCGTTCCTCAGCCACACCAACGTCTCGAGCATGGGCCAGTTCCCGTTCAGCACCTGCGCACACTTGTGGTTCGACCGATCGATGTGTACGTATTCGCGACCACCAACAACCTCCACTTTTGCAACCCATCCCCCGCTCGGCGGAGTATCAGGCTCAACCGATATCAGCGCATATCCCCGTGCGATGCACACCATAGGTAGGTAGTCACGGACGTGCGTGCGTGGTAGCGGTGGCCAAAGGCAGGATGGTCGGGCACAAGCTTGAACCAAAATGCCGACGAGACGAACGACGGTGCGCATGGATTCCGCGCCACTGTCCACACGTCTTCCCATGCACCCCCAAAGTCGCCGTCGATGCGACCACCGCCCTGTATACAAGGCCTCGGCCCAGAGCCCGACGGCCCGATATGGCCGACTGGTCACGCTGTGGCGTGGCCCAAGTACATCAACGAACGCCGCCCGAGAGACCAAGACCCACCATCACGGAGACACACAACACATCAACGTGCCGCACGCGTTCTCGGCGCCAACCTTGGAGCGTATTGGAGCCATCTTTGAAGCATCGGATGCCTCGGTGCACCGTCTCGCTGAATCTGAGCGACGCGCCGTATCCCCGTGCGGTCCCCTGTACCCCCAGATTCTGGAGGAATGATAATCCCACCACGCTGTTTGGGGCCAAGTGGTATGTAAGTTTGAAACATACTGTCGTACGGGGCCAATCGGGGGATCTACATGTCGATGATGGCGCCATATGGTTTGAAGATGACGCCACTGCTTTCGCGGTGGCGTCGGCGCACAGCACATCATAGCATAGCATCACTGAGGATCCGAGCGGCGGAGTGGTGGCGCAAGCCCCTTCGTGGCACGTTCCAAAACGCCTGGTGCGTTACAGTTGTCCTGCCAAGACAGTGCTGGTGCTGCATGTTTGCTTGTTTTTGGATGATTGCATGTGTGCGTCGTGGTGTGCACGCCCTTCGCGCGTCTCGGCCGACGGGCTACTCGCCAACATATGAGACCCGAAACAGCATCACGACACGGGGTGTGGGCCACCGAGGGCCCGCGCAGGACGGCCCCATGACCCTCGGGACCTACAACACGCTGTTTAGGTCTTGACCCCTACGTCGTCACTCTCCTCCTTCTCGCTCTGCATATCATCCATCCCGTCCGTCCCCCTGCAACCTAATAGTCGTCCCTCCTCCTGCTCCGCACCCTACGCCCTCCCTATACCCCCACTCCATCCTGTCTCTTCGCAGAGATGTGGATGAGGCCGAGAAGGGACATTGGGGCGGAGGGTGTTCTGTCAGAACGGCGCCGCCTGCTGCAACAGCCCAGGCGCGCAATGCAGCGATCGGTGCTGCAAACGGGCACGGGCGAAACTCGCCCGCTGCGCGGAACTGAGGCCTGTCCACGCGACGGCTGATTCGCATGATATATTGTGTTGTTGGGGCTCGTTTGTTCCTGGGGTGCCTGTTTGCCCGCGTGGAGGCAATGAAAAAAAAAAACCAGCATGCTCTGAAGCGTCAAGGGCCTACCTCCCCTTCTTGCTCGGGGGACCCTCGCTCGAAGATGGAGGAGTCTGAATGCTGCGCTTGCCGCTTGCAGTGCCTTCAGGCATCTGCTGCAGCTCGTCGCCCTGCTTGAGCGACTTGGTATTCACCATCACTGGGATTATGAGCTTCGAACTGTCGTGCCACGATACGTCCCTGGACTGCGACAGCCCGAACGCACAGGTCATGCCAATCTTGAGCGGCCCCATGTTTGCACACGAACTGTCTGGCGCGGGCGGCACTGCCCAAAACGGAGCCACGAATGGGCGGTTGCCCTGAAGCTCGAGCTTGTAGCCTAAAAACAATGAAACCGTAACACCTTTGTTGTCAGAAAAACGATGCTCAAGATCCACCGCCGACTTTGGAAGGCTGGCAGCGGCACCTACGATGGACGTCATCGGAACCAAAGTCAGCTCACCTTTCTTGAAACTCTTGTTTGCTGTCACAGACTCAACGATGCATTTGGACGCAGATTTCTTGTATGTGACAGTGACGTCGGCACCCTTCTGAAAATGAGAGTAAGCGGTGGCGAGTCCTATGCGGTACTTGGCCTTCCACGTCTCGATCTCGACATCGGGCTGGTCCTGTAACGGGTCGGGCGGCCAAAAAGGCGGAAAGAGGGTTGGACGGAGGTGGGGGAACGATGACGGGGGGAGTGGCGAGAGGGAAGGGTGCATGTACGAATTGTGAATGGGACGGAAGAGGAGGGGGTGGGGGGGGGGTAGGCGGGAGTGTGGAGGACGAGGAAGGATGATGCGCGACGTGGAGGACGGGTGGAGGTGAGGGGGGGAGGGGGGTGGAAGGGGTGTGCGTGGCGGGGCAAGGGGGAGAACGATGTTGAGGAGGAGGGTGCGGGGGGAAGTGGTGGAGGGGATGGCGAGAACGATCAGTAGACGCGTAGGAGGAGGAGGAGGCGGAGGAGGAGGAGGAGGAGGAGGAGGAGGAAGAAGAAGAAGAATAAGCAGAAGAAGAAGAGGAGGAGGAGGAGGAGGAGGAGGAGGGGGGGAGGTGGATGGTGGACGTAAGCGGGCATGGCTGGATCGGCCGCAGCGGTCCAGCAGGGACGGTTGCTTGACGATGCTGACGTTGACGCGCGTGTTGGCGTCCGCTACCTTTCGCGGGAGGGAGCCCCCCCCCCCCCCACACCAGAACACCCCAGCCCACGTGCGCCCCAAGGCCTCAGGTGATGTGTCCACTTCGCTCATAGGGCTGATAGGGCTCATAGGGCTCATAGGGCCCATAGGGCTCATAGGGCCCATTGGGCTCATAAGGCGCATATGGCTCATAGGGCTCATAGGGCGCCTAGGGCTCATAGAGCTCACAGATAGGGCTCACAGATAGGGCTCATAGGGCTCATCGGGTTCATGTGACTCATAGGGCTGATATAGCTCATAGGGCTCATAGCTCATACGGCTCATTGGCTCATAGGACTCATAGGGCTCATAGGGTTCATAGGGCTCATATAGCATAGGGCTCATAAGGCTCATAGGGCTCCTAGGGCGCATAGGGCTCATATGACTCATAGGGCTCATAGGGCTCATGGGGCTCATGAGGGCGCATAGGGCTCATTGGGCTCGTATGGCTCATAGGGCTCATAGGGCTCATATGGCTCATCGGGCTCATCGGGCTCATCGGGCTCATAGGGCTCATAGGGCTCATAGGGCCCATGGGGCTCATAGGGCCCATTGGGCTCATAGGGCTCATATGGCGCATAGGGCTCATAGGGCTCACAGGGCTCATAGGGCCCATAGGCTGACAGTGCTCATTGGGTTCAGGGGGGTCATATGGCTCATATGGCTCATAGGGCGCATAGGGCTCATATGGCTCATAGGGCTCACAAGGCTCACAGAGCTCGTAGGGCTCAGAGGGTTCAGATGGCTCACAGGGCTCATATGGTTCATCGGGCTCATCGGGCTCATAGGGATCATAGGGCCCACAGTGCTCATAGGGCTCATGGGGCTCATAGGGCTCATAGGTCTCATGGGGCTCATAGGGCTCATAGAGCGCATCTGGCTCATATGGGCTCAGAGGGCTCATATCGCTCATAAGGCTCATAGGGCCCATATGTCTCATAGGGCTCATATGGCTCATATGGCTCATAGGGCTCATAGGGATCATAGGGCTCATATGACTCATAGGGCCCATAGGGCTCTTATGGCTCATAGGGCTCAGACGGCTCAGAGGGCTCATATGGGCTCATAGGGCTCATATTGCTCATAGGGCTCGTAGGGCTCATCGGGCTCATCGGGCTCACAGTGCTCATAGGACCCACCTGGCGCATATGGTTCATAGGGCTCAAAAGGCTCATATGGGCTCGTAGGGCGAAATAGGGCGCATGGGGCTCATGGGGCTCGTAGGACTCATAGGGCTCATACGGCTCATAGGGCTCATAGGTCGCATCGGGCTCATATGGCTCATAGGGCTCATGGGGCTCATAGGGCTCATAGGGCTCATATGGCTCATATGGCCCACAGGGCTCGTAGGGCTCATTGGGCTCAGATTCTCACAGGGCTCATAACGCTCATAGGGCTCACAGGGCTCATGGGGCTCATAGGGCTCATGGGGCTCATGGGGCCCATCGGGCTCATCGGGCTCATAGCGGTCCCCAACTAGCGGCGGCGGTTTGACCCCACCAGCTGGCTGGGCAAAATTGTGGCATGGGCGGGCTCATAGGGCCCCTGGGGTTCATAGGGCGCATATGGCTCACAGGGCCCATACGGCTCATAGGGCTCATGCGGGCTTACATGGCTTATAGGGCTCATAGGGCTCATCGGGCTCAAGGGGCTCATGGAGCTCATGGGGCTAGTGAGGCTCATAGGGCGCATGGGACTCATGGGGCTCATGAGGCGCATGGGGTTCATGTGGTTCATGGGGCTCATAAGGCTCATCGGGCTCCTAGGGCTCATAGGGCTCCTAGGGCCCATCTGGCTCATATGGTTCATAGGGCTCATAGGGCTCATAGAGCTCACAGGGCTCATAAGGCTCATAGGGCTCATAGTGCTAATATGGCTCATAGGGCTCATAGGGCTCAAAAAGGCCCATGGGGCTCATGGGGCTCATATGGGCTCATCGGGCTCATAGGGCTTATAAGGCCCATAGTGCTCATAGGGCCCATATGCTCACAGTGCTCATTGGGTTCAGGGGGGTCACAGGGCTCATAGGGCGCAGGGGGCTCATAGGGCTCATATGGCTCATAGGGCTCATAGGGGTCATAGGGTTCATGGGGCTCATAGGGGTCATAGGGCTCATAGGGATCATAGGGCTCAGATGGCTCAGAGGGCTCATAGGGCTCATAAGGGCTCATATGCCTCATAGGGATCGTAGGGCTCACAGGGCGCATAGGGCTCACATGGCAGGGCTCATAGGGCTCATAGGGCTCATAAGGGCTCATAAGGGCTCATATGGGCTCATCGGGCTCGTAGGGCTTATCGGGCTCATCGGGCTCATAAGGATCATAGGGCTCATAGTGCTCATAGGGCCCATATGCTCACAGTGCTCATTGGGTTCAGGGGGGTCATAGAGCTCATGAGGCTCAGAGGGCTCAGAGGGCCCATAGGGCTCATAGGGGTCATATGACCCATAGGGCTCATATGGCCCATAGGGCTCATAGGGATCATAGGGCTCAGCGGGCGCATAGGGCTCATAGGGCCCATAAAGGGCTCATATGGCTCATGGGGATCGTATGGCTCATAGGGCTCATAGGGCTCACATGGCAGGGCTCAGAAGGCTCAGGAGGCTCATGAGGCTCGTAGGGCTCATAGGGCTCATAGGGCTCATAGGGCTCATCGGACGCATAGGGCGCATAGGGCTCACAGGGCTCACAGGGCTCATTGGCGCATGAGGCCCATAGGTCTCATAGGGCTCATAGGCCAACACAGGCCAGCATAGGCCAACATAGGCCAACAACGGCCAACAAAGAGATCCACGGGAGCATCGAACTTGCACTAAGAGGGCCCCAAGACGGCCCCAAGAGGGGCCCAATTGCACTAAGAGGGCCCCAAGACGGCTCCGAGAGGGGTCCAAGGCGACAGGACCATGTAATCGTCTTGGGGCAGTGTTGCCCCCGCCCCTCCCCACCCCCTCCGGGGGGTCTTGGAGCTTTCTGGTCGAATTCCGTGCGGGCTCCTTCATCTTCCCTCCTCCTCCTCCTCCGCCTCCTCCTCCTCCTCCTCCTCATCCTCCTCCTCCTCCCCTCCCTCCTCCTCTTCCTGACCCTCCTCCTCTTGCTGATCCCCCCCTCCTCCTCCTGCTCATCCTCCTGATCAGCCCCCTCCTCCAGACAACATCCCAATCACCAGTCGCCTCAATGCCGCCATCATCGTCAACAACAGTCGTAATCTCCCCGCCGCCCAACACCTCCTCGCCATCCTCGCCTCCTCCTCCTCCTCCTCCTCCTCCTCCTCCTCCTCCTTCTCATTCCCCCCATCGTCCTCCTCCTCAACTCCCCATCCTCCTTTTCCGTATCCGAGCCTGGTACTCGTCGAGCAGCTTCGCTGCGGTCACCGTCGTGATGGGCAATTTCTTGCCGTGCGGGGCGAGCTTGACGTTCTCGCCAACGAACTCCTTGATGCTGTAGACGATGTCGTTGCCCGCTGCCTGCACGAGCGCGTCCACGACAAACCCTTCGTCCGCGAGGCTGGCGTTCACCGCGCCCTTGGCGCTGTACTCGATGAACGCTGCAGCAGCAGCTGCAGGCGCAGACTGACCGTTCTGGTCGTAGTTGAACGGAGGCTTCAGCGACTTGTCGCCTTTGATCGCTGGGAACTCGAGGTACACACGATCGATGAAGTGACGAGCGCACGCGTCCATATCCTTGAACTCCTGGCGGCCCTTGGGCTTCTTCTTGAAGATCATCATGCAGCAATTCACTTCGTAATCTGACCTCAGCTTGTTGGCCTTGGCATTCGTGATGTTTGGAATCTGACTGAGCCACTCCGCCGCTCTGGTGAAGCTGTCCTCGGCTTTCATCAACATCGGCTTGTTAGACGCCTTGGCGATGTCCTTCAACTCAGTTCCCGACATCAGCTTGCACGCGCCGTCGCGGATGTAGGACTCTGGGCACACGAGCATTGTCTTGACGAACGCCGTGACGAGCCTGGGACACTGCTTCAGCGGCAAGCTGGCCAGCTGCTTGAATGTCGTGCCGTCAATGTCGCGCCTGACCTTCAAACCTTTCGCAAAGTCTACCAGATCCAACAAATACCGAGGCGACGTTCCACCCGAGAAGTTCACCACGTAGTCGCACATGTCCTCAACTTGGTCCTTCAACCATGGCCTGATCCGCTCGATGGCCAGCGCGACCTTCGGCATATTCGGGTCACCTGTCAGCTGGGTGTTCTTGAGGATCCTGGCGTGCACCTGCATGAGTGTCTGGACGCGCGTCTGCTGCTTGCGAGCCGCGTGCGTCGCGTTCCCCGCCTCCTGCAAGAAGTGTGGAAGCGACGGGAATCGCTTCTCCACGCAGCTCCTGATGATCAGGTACTCGATGCCGCGCTCGAGCGGATCCTGGATGGAGGGGCACATCGCCAGCACCTTCGCTTTGTCAATGCGCCCGTCGGTGCCAGCGAGGTCCTCCTGGTCCGTTTTCGTCTCGTAGTGCAAGCATGCCAACCCCGACGTCGTATGAGTACACGCTACAGTCAGTCCGACGATGTCGGTATCAGACCACGGGGGCAGCATCCCCTCGCTCGCAGCGATGAGTTCGCGGATATCGTCCATCTGCTTTGCGCCTGCGGCATCGGGGGCTTTCTCGAAAGCGATGGCATGGCCGACTTCTTTCCACCTCCAGCCCGTCCTCACGATGCAACCAAGAAGATCATGGACGTCGAGAACGTCGACGCCTGTGCCGAAACTATTCTGGCTATGCGGCGCCATGCGCGTGCAGCGCACCCTGTCCTTGTATGCGAGGTTCTTCTCGAGCAGGGTGTCGCAGAGCTTGTCAGCTGCAGCAACAATCTGCGAGGCACATTCGCTGGCATCGACTCCGTCGTATGCCTGCAGCACTGCAGTCACATCAGGGGTCACGTCATCAACGGCCTTCTCCAACATCGCCGAGGTGGCCATGCTCAGATATGGAATATGGACAAGAAACGCTGCAATACCGAACATCATGTTCGGTGGAAATTGAAAGCAAAGCCTGGCTGGACCAAAATTGCCATGGTGCCAATGTCTCCTTCTCACTGCCCCTTCCCCCTTCTCCTGACTCCTCTGCCCCCCGCCCGAGACTTCCTATACTCCTTACTCAGGAATTGCGCTCCCACCTGAGATCTCCTCACAACTTACTAGGGAACGGTACTTCCGCTTGAGATTTCCCCACGAATGCTGCATGTAGTTTTTTTACAAGGGTTTGCATCAAGCAGACACAGCTTCTTATGATACCAATTCTGATGTATGTTGATGCCGAAATGGCACATATATGCCACTTCGGCAGACTTACTAACTTCAACGGTAACCTAGTTACCCCCACCCCCCTAAGTCAGTTAGGATCCAGCTAGCTAAGTACGGTAACCTAATAACGCTATCCCTGTGATCCGAAATACAAGGTTAGCGCAAGTACGATACTATGTTAGGCCACGGGGGGCTGGGGCAGAGCAAACTTGACTATGTACGTGGCTGTAGATGTAACCGCCAACAGCACGTTACATGCATGTTAACAAAGTTATATTGAAGTTATACCAAACATATATGTTAACTACATGTAGATATAACCGCGCGAAGCACATAGGAAACGCACCATCGATTCAAGTAGCCCTGGCTCTTGCCCCCGCTGGCTCAAGCCGCTCTGGCTCGAGGGAGCCTAGCTGGCTTGCGCCTCCCGGGCCTGCCCCCCTGTTGTTCCTGGTCTGGCCGTCGACGAGGGCCTGGAGGGAGCCTCGCTCCTCCCTCCAGGCCCTCGTCCCCGGGCCATGGAGTCGCGCGCGGCGCGGCGGCGGCGGCTGCGTCGTGCGGCCGCCGGTCGCACCGCCGCCCGCGCCGCCGGCGCCGCTGGTGCCGCGACGGCTGCGGGCGCCGCTGGCGCCGCGCCCGCGTCCGGCGCCGCGGGCGCCGCTTCCGCCGTGGCCGCGGCCGCGGAGGCCGGCTTCGCGGCCCGCTCCGCGTGCCGCGCCGCCTCCGGGGCTGGCGCCTCGGGCTGCCGCGGCGGCCGCCAGCGCGCCTGGCGCGGGCGGCACTGCTGCCGCTGCTGGGGTGCTGGCGGCGCGGCCGGCGGCGCCGCCGCGGCCGCGGCCGCCGCTGCGGCCGCCTCTGCCCCTCGGGCGGCCGCGGGCGGCCGCCTGCGGCGCCGCCGCCGCCGCCGGCGAGGCCGCGGCCGCCGCGGGCCTCTGGGAGGCCGTGGCGGCCCGCGCCGCGCCTTGCCGGCGGCAGCAGCGGCCCGCGCGCCGGGCCGGCCCCGCCGGCGCGGCCGCCGGGGCCGCCGCGGCGCCGCCGCCCGGCCTGCCGCTGCACTCGGCTGCCGCTGGCGCCGCCGCCGCCGCGGCGGCCGGCCGCTCGGCTTGGGCCGCCGCCGCGGCCGCTGCCGCGGCCCCTGCTGGCAGCGCGGCCGCGCGGACCGCCGGTGCGAATATTGGCTTGCCGACGTTGGCGGCTGTGTTCGCAAATTCGCACCGTGCCGCATCCCGGACGCCGCTTCCGCTCCTTGACCGTTGCCTTGGAGCCGCCGACCAAAAAAGTATCCCCACCAGGCCCTACTGCGCGCTATTTTGGCTGCGCTCCAGCTTCTGTTGGCCAACTCACGTGCACTCAATTCGTTTACTCGATGGTCCAGGCCTCCACGGTTCAGGCCACCCTGGCAGCCTCTGCAGTCTGCAGCGGTTGATTAATTCTCTACAGTTCAACTCACACCTGGTAGTCCGGCTCTCAGGTCGCAGCTCCTGGCAGCCCCTGGCAGTGTGCAGCTCCTGGCAGCCCCTGGCAGCCCCTGGCAGCCTCAGGTTGTCGCACGTTTGCAGCCCCTGGCAGTCAGCAGCCCACTGCCCCCCCCCACCCTCCTCGGCTTCTTCTTGGTCCTGGGCTGAGGCTCGGCGGTAGGCTCCCCCTGCTCTTGCTAGGTAAGTTTGGCCCTTGCGCGGCCCGCTCAGACCTTGACGCGCCGACGGCGCGCTCGCCTGCGGCTGGCAACAGAAAAAGATCCCCACCGGGACTGGGAGTATCGATTCTGGCTCTCCTTCTGAGTGGCTGCCCGCTCGCTCGCTTCGCTTGCCTTTCTTTTCCTGCTGCCCAGTCGCGGCCCGACTAGTGTTCAGACGGTTTTCGACCCGCCTCGCGAGCCTGTTGACCAAAAAAGTATCCCCACCATCCCATCCAGAAACGATCAGCAGGGGAGTCGGTGAATCAGGGGCGGCAGGACGCATGCAGCTGCGCAGCCGAACTCCGGAAAACAAGGATCACAAAGAGTTTCCCGCATTGAAGCGTACGATGGAAACCAGTGCAAGCTACGATGTTGCTTCGATGAGGGGTGAGGGGTGTCTCGATGCCTCGTAATGGCTGTTGCACTGATTTGTATATTAAGCTCGCGTGCGTTTCGAAACTTGGAGCCATATTGGGGCTCTCTTGGGGTTTTCTTGGGGCCTTCTTGGGGCCCTCCTGGAGCTCTTTCTTGGGGCTCTCTTGAGGTCCTCTTAGGGCCTTCTTGGAGCCCTCTTGGGGCTCTTTTGGGGCGTCTTGGGGTTCTTTTGGGGGGTCTGGGGGCCATCTTGAGGCTCTTCTGGGATGCCTGATGGGCCTCTTGGGGCCGTTTTGGACCCTCTCCGTCAAAGAAGATGGGAGGTTCTAATTCCCATCGCCCCCTCGGAGGCTCAAAAATGCCATCTTGGGGCCCTCTTGGGGCGCTCTTGAAGCGCTCTTGGGCGCTTTTGGGGCCGTCTTGGGGCCGTCTTGGGCCCCTCGTGGGGCTATCTTGGGCCGTCTTGGGGCCATCTTGAGGCCTCAAGAGCCCATCGGAGAAAAAGCGAGAAGGCAAACAACAGTGATGTCCAAAGGTTTTTGAAGGAATGTGGCCTTTTGGGGTGGTCCTCGGAGGATTCGGAGGGCACTTGAAACCGTCTTGGGGCCGTCTTGAGGCCTCTTGGATGCGCGTCGGAGGCTATCTTGAGCCATATACCGCTATCTTGGGCCATCTTGGAGGCCATTTCGCACTCTCTGAAGGCCTCTTGGAGCCATCTTGGGCCGAAAAAGGCCCTCTGACACCTCGCGGGGGAGCCCGTCCAGACGCAGGGAGGGGGGGGAGGTAAACCTCCCGAGCAGGGAAAGGAAGGAGGTTGGAAAAGGAAACGCTCTAGACCACCTGCGCCCAGAGGGCTGGTGGGATACGCCTCGAAATATGTGTCAGAACGCGCCCTGGGAAGTCCGCGAAGTGGTGGTATCGGTGCCACTTCCAGCAAAACACATCAGAAGCAGAAGCTGACGGTGTTCTGCGCGGACGTCAGGAAACATCCACGCGGAGTTCCGACAGCTTCTGTTTGTGCCGCTGTTAGCCCTCCAGAGGTGGACGGGGACGCCCGCGCTCGGGTGCAGATCGACCGGCTGGAGGCGGAGCTGAAGGTATGGCGCATGAAGAACGCCTCGCTCGAAACGCAGGTCAAGCAGGCCGCCGAGGCGCTGCAGAAGGCCACCGACAGCCACAGGCCGAGAAAGACAGAACCGCACAAGCATGACCGTTCGGAGATCCGCGCAGATTTTCCCGGGTCGGCGATGAACCACCCCCCCTCCCTGGCGCTGGGCCCCCTGGCGGCGCTTCCCTGGCGCCGCCCCTCGCGCGCTCCGCGCGCCCAGGAGGGGGTCCATCGCCGATCCAAGAAATCCGCGCGGGCCTCCGAAAGTTCACGTTGATGCCGTTCGTCTTCTTCTTCGAACAGGGCCGTCCAGGCGAAGGCACAGCAGATGGTGCTGCAGCTCAGCGGCACGGACCAGGAGCAGGTGCTGGAGGAACACCGGGCCCAGGAGGTGCGCCGGACGAGCCTGGAGGCGTCCCTGCTGGAGCGCGTCGAAGAGCTCCAGGAGTCCAGGACTCTCGCGCAGTGCCAAGAGTCTTGAGGGTCGGGGACGACGTCGGGGTGGTGTGGTGTATACGTTTTTCCCCGTCCTGGGGAAGCAACGAAAACGTATACGCCAGGATCCCGATTACATACACCAGCATCCGCTTGCTTGTGCGAATGTCCGTGCGGGGCCGGAAAAAGCGTCGGTGTGAAGAGTTCGCCTCCTCCAAGGGGGGTCACCAATATGGGGGGACACCACCTCATTCTGGAGTTGGAGGACCCGAGGAGGACCGAGGATCGAGGAGGTGTTCGATGTTCTTGGTATTTGGAGGGCACCACTTTCTGGAGATGGAGGACCCGAGGAGGAGCGAGCATCGAGGAGGTGTTCGATGTTGTCTGGGTTTTTTGGGGGGCGTGTTTTCTGGGAGCCCTGGCGGGCTCTGGGGGGGGTCCCCAGGGGGGGGCCCCGCTGCCTCAAGGAGGCGGCGGCCCCCGACGGCGGTGGATGCCCCCCCCCCCCCCCCCCTGCGCGCTCTTGGCTGCTGTCCGGCAGGAAGCGAGCCGCCAGGGCCCACGACAGGCACGAGCAGGAGACGTCCCGGCGGCTTGGAGAGCTGAAGGCGGCTCACGGGCATCCACTCGGCGTCGCCCCGACATGCTGATGACTGGTATTGTGTGTGCGTCACCCCCCCCCCAGGAGCGACGCCCGCACCGAGGAATCGTATGAGTAGATGCGTCGTGGCGGGCGCTTTCTGGCCACAGCGCTCGGGAAACGGGATACTAAGACGATGGTTATGCTATGTGTTCGGGTCGGACGCACGCCTCCAAAGAGGACATATAGACAGTGTCAGTATGTCTCGCGCGTCCCATCCAAGAGGGGGGTGCTTGCCAGGTGGGGGATTGTGGATATCGTGGCGGGGGCCATGATATATCTCATCGGAGTTCCTTGCTCCTTCCTCGTCTCACTACAGCACCCTCTCCTCCGACGCTGCAGTTTTGCTCGTGAATCGTGAAGGCGGCTCCGCGGGCGACCAGTGCCCTGGGGCTGTATCCTCATCCTGAATGCCCAGACCCCTGACGATGCGATTTTTGTCACAACGTCGACCCCCAGAGCTCTGGACCCCTCCCCCAGGACTGGTTTCTCATCCTGACTCGTTTTTGACAGCCCCGAGGCCCTGGAAGAGCCCCCGGAGGCCGAATATTGCGAAACAAATCCCATTGTGTTTGACAGGGTATGGGTAGTTGTTTGACATTCCTGGGGCCAGGAAGTGGCATACACAGAGGGAGAGGGATCTGAGGGTGCGTCCTTTGGCCCCTGAAGGGCCGCGCACCGTGCCGCGGGTCACGCGTTGCGAGCTCTCCCCCGCTGCCGCCGACCCCCTCCTCCTCCTTCTCCTCCTCCTCCTCCTCCTCCTCCTCCTCCTCCTCCTCCTCCTCCGCCTCCTCATCCTCCTCCGCCTCCTCCTCCTC
>CAUYUJ010017278.1:27500-65922 GCA_963575745.1 Prorocentrum cordatum
ATTCATTTTTGATGGTCCTGGGGCCGGACATCGGGCCTGGGAGGCTGGAAGCGAGGAAGAACGCCCGGATCTAGAAAATCAGATCGTCGGAGATTTGGAAGAGGAGGCGCGCCCTCCTCCCAGCCCGAGGGCTGGCTGCGCTCACAGGGGGTGTAGGCGGAAGGGGGGGACGGCTTCTTGGAAGGGGGCTGCTTCTATTTAAGCAGGCGGCGGCCTCTTATCGTGTGCAGACGACGCCCGCGCCTCCTGAGAAGCAGGGGGTGCTTCTCAGAAGCCTCCCCCCTGCCCCCCCTCCTCCCTCCCTGCGAGGTCCTCCGCGTGCAGCGGTCGCCCGTCGCCCGCCCAGCGCGGCCGCCGTGGCGCCGGCGCCTGCGGGCGGGGCGGCGCTGGCGCCGGGGCCGCCGGGGATGCGCAGGCGGGCGCCCTGCCCCGGGCGGTGGGTGGCTCGAAGCGGCGGCGAGCGAGGCGGGGAAGCGAGGAGGGCCCAGAGGTGCAGCGTATGGAAAGAAGCAAGGGCGCCCTCGGGGGCGCGAAGTTGTTCGCGCTGCGCGCTTGGCGGTGTGGTTCCGATTCCGATTCCTCCTCCTCCTCTCCTTCTCCCCTGGGAGGCGGCGCGAGAGCGCGAAGTTATTCGCACTTCGCGCTTCGCGCAGCGCGAAGCGCGAAGTTGGGAGCCCTTAAAAGAGCAAGACGGAGGTTTTTCACCGTTTTCGGCCTCCAGAGGCCCTCGCCAGACCCTGAGACCGTCAACAGAACGACTCGGGATGAAAAGCCGTTCCTGGGGAAGGGGTCGAAGTTTCGGGGGAGGGGGGGCCTCCTTGAGAAAAGCACGGCATCGGATCTCTGGGGAGAAGGCCTTCTCAGCAGGCGGCGGGACTTCTCAGCAGCCCTCGCGCCTGCTGAGTGGAGTGTTCTGTGTCTTCGAGGAAGGCTTCTCCGGACTTCTCAGAAGGCTTGGGGGGCTTTCGAGCCTTCCGAGGAGGCCTTCTGCTTCTCACTGCACCCGCGGGCTCGCGCCGATCAAAGATGGGGTCCTGAGGGATG
Organism: Prorocentrum cordatum; assembly: GCA_963575745.1. Lineage (NCBI taxonomy): Eukaryota > Dinophyceae > Prorocentrales > Prorocentraceae > Prorocentrum > Prorocentrum cordatum. Next base: position 28,545 of record CAUYUJ010017278.1, read on the forward strand.
GGGTCCTGAGGACAAGGTGCCTCAAGCAATGCAAATCCAACCTTGGATCCCTTCCTATCCTTAGGATCCCATCGATGGGACCCCGTCTTCGAACCACCGGGACGTGAGTCCCGGAATTCTATCGGTACGACCGGAATCGGTACTGAAAGTGTGGGGACGAAGACCAGCGGTAGTTTTTGTCCATTCTGACCTGGATTCGTTGTCTGTGTTGTCGCGGGCGTTGTTTTTGGACAGCGCCTGCTGTTGGGCATCGTTCCCACTGCTTCCGTACCCGTTGCGGCCGTGCCGTTTCTACGGTCACGAACGTCCGCTTAGCTTGTCGCGCCGCCGGTTCTTGCCTACCATGCTTCAGCGCGGCATGCTGGCAACGTCCCGGTCTCCAGGCGTCAACGTCCCGAGTCGTTCCGAGCCTCTCGCCCCGCGGATCAGAGTGACACGCTCTCCGCTTGCATGGCACGGCGTGTCGCCGGGGCCGCCGCCGCGACACGCTAGGCAAAGCTCCTGGCCGTAATTCGGCCTCCCGAGTGGGGTCAGAGTAAATGGGATCGGATGATCGCGCCGCATCGCTGATGCATCGGCGATGCGGTTCGATGTGGAGCCCGATCTTCTCGACGCCGACGTCACCGATGCATCGCCAGCGTCGCCGATGCATCGCCGATGGGGCGCGGATGCTTCGACGATGCGGCGCGACCTTCCGACCTCCTCTCAACTCCGACCCCATCTGGGAGGCGTCGACCAGAGACCCCCCATTGGCGTAATGTTTTGGAGCTGTCTTCGGCCCCTGCGGGCCTTCACCAGGCACCGGGCTCTGGGGCGATCAACATGCGGCTCAGGATGAGACGTGGGCCATGGGAAAGGGTCGGGATCTATTGGGACCCCGCATTGACGAAATCAAGGCATCGGATCGGTCTGGGGCAACGCCCTGACCTATGTCAGCGCAATCCTGGGCTAGCCAGTATCGCACGTGGTCGGCTGACCTTCGCTGGGGCTGACCTCCGTCACCTTGAGCGCCCACAGGGGAGCGAAGATAATCGCGCTTTGCGCGTCGCGGCTTGGGCCCGAGAACTGCCCCTTCTCCAAGGTGTCCTCGCGAGGGAGCGACGATGACCGTGCGTCGCGCATCGCGGGGCGCGATGCGCGAAGTTAGGTGGCCTGAGTCACTTGCGCCCCGAGCTGGGCCCGCGGCCGCCTCCCAGGGCCGAGTGGGCAGCGGCGCCGTGCGGCAGCTCGGGGGCCGTCTGTGGGGGGGGGGGGGTCCTGCGGAGCCTCTGGAGGCCACCCCCTGAGGTCGTCTTGGGGCCTCTTGGGAAGGCTTTTGGGGGGCGGGGGCGGGAGCATCGGTCGGGAGGGAAAAAGATGAGTCTGCCGCCGGGGGCCCGGCAGCGCGGCGGGGCGTCCTCGATGCTCCTTTTGCTCAATCGGCGGCGCCCCGTGCGCCTCCTGTGGCGAGACGCACGGAGACGTGAATGCTTTTCGGTGCCTGTCCGTCCCGAGGGTCTCCTGGAGCGGCGGGGGCCTCCTGAATCGGGGGCGGAAAGGAGGGGGGTGATGACTAGGGGTGTGTGGATATCGTGGCGGTGGCCATGATATCTCCCCAGATCTCATGGCGCCTCTTCTCACTTCATTACGTCCCTGGCCCCCCCGCTGGGCCGCGCACATGCCGCCGGTCATGATTTGCCCCCACCCCCTCTTGGACACCCTCCTCTTGGCCGCTCCCGATCCTGAAGGCCTGTTCGAGCCTCGTGGGCGTCGCTCGGGGCACTCCTGGGCTGCTTGGGGCCCCGTGGGCTCTCTTTGGAGGTATGGGGGGGACGTCGTCGGGCTGCCCTGGAGACGTTCGGATGCATCTGCGGGGCAGTCTCGGTGGCGTCTTGGCTGGCATTGGGGCCGTCAAGAGCAGCGGAGGGACGGTCCCTTGGAGAACTTCAGAAACTACGCGAGGCTGCTCTGGCACCATGCGCCACGGTTAGGGTTAAGTCGGGCCTGTCCCTCTACCAGGGGGATATTAGAAAATAGTCAAACATACTATGGGGACTATGTTTAATTATTTTTGTTGACAATGTGGGAGCATGTTTTGAGTATGTTGCATTTTTCGTCGAAAATCCCCCTGTAGGGGGACGTGCCCGACTTAAACCTAGGGATGCAGGTCGCAGCTGCCAAGGCTCGCCAGGCAAGACCTTCTAATGTGATCGCTCGCGTGCTGCCACTGGCAGGAGGAACCGCGCGCTTGACTTATGATGTTCCCATCGTACTTAAGGACCACACCCCAGAAATAATTTCGAGCACCCAGTCAAAGTGTCGAAAGAGTGTCGAAACAGTGTCGAAAGAGTGTCTCCCAGGGCTCGACGCGTGAAAACCATCGAATTTGGGGGGTGTTCTCTTGGTGCTCGAAGTTCATTCTGGTGATCAAGGCTAAAGTAGGTTGGAACATCATAACGCCTGCCCAGAAGTCTCGGGAGGGCGTGAGCTTCGCCAAGCAGGGCAAGCGAACCACCCAAGAGACCCTCTCCCAGCGAGGGCCCCCCAGAGGCCAGAGGCAGCATGCAGGATCCCGTCGGGCTGGTTTGCGCGGCGCGAGGGCGTCTGGATGCTCCCCTCCTCCGCCTCCTCGCCTACTGCCTTCTCGAGGGTCGAGGGCGAGAGCTCTCTCTCCCTGTCTCTGTTGCTTTCCTGTTGTCTCTCTCTCTCTCTGTCTCTCTCTCTCTCTGCCTCTCTCTCTCTCTCTCTCTCCGTGCCTCTGTCTCTCTCTTTCTCTCTCTCTTTCTCTCTCTCTCTCTCTCTCTCTCTCTCTTGCCAACAGGAGCCCGAAGGCCTCCTGGAACGCCTGCCGGGGCCTTCTGAAGGCCTTCTCGAGCCTCGTGGGGTCCACCTCTGGGCCCGCTTGGACCAGTTGGGCTCTCGTGGGCTCCTCCTTATAGCCCTTCTAGACCTCCTCCCCAGACCTCCGATGTCTTGTTTTTCGTGCTGCGGGGTCCCTGGAGCTTTTGACAACTGCCCGGGGGCGGGCTTCCTCGACCCGCATCGTTCCCTGACGGCCCTGGGGCCCGTGCAGCGAGGGCCCCCCCCCCAGACGCCGAGCACGAGGGACAACTCCCACCTTGATGTTTTCAACACGTTGGAGTTCTGGCTCCGCGCCCGTGCCTCCCAGAGGATCGAGGGTCAGAGCACTCTCTTGCCCGCAGGAGCCCGCGGGCGCCGTCGATAGCACGGCCACCGCCGCCGTGGAGCGCGCGAGCGCCGGCGGGCGCTCGTCGTCGAGAGCCAGGCGCTCTTCGTCCTCCTTCTCCGCCCTCCTCCTCCTCCTCCTTGTCCTCCTCCTCCTCCTCCTCCTCCTTGTCCTCCTACTTTTTCTCCTCCTCCTCCTTCTCCTCCTCCCTTTCCTCCTCCTCCTCCTCCTCCTCCTCCTCCTCCTCCTCCTCCTCCTCCTCCTCCTTGTTCTCCTCCTTGTCCTCCTCCCACCGCATGTGGATGGCAGGCAACTCCGAGGCAACTCCTCCTTGTCCTCCTACTTGTCCTCCTCCTCCTCCTCCCTTTCCTCCCTTTCCTCCTCCTCCTCCTCCTCCTCCTCCTCCTCCTCCTCTTCCGTCTCCTCCTCGCTCCTCTCTCCTTGCTCCTCTCTCCTCTCTCCTCCTCCTCCTCCTCCCTCCTCCTCCTCCTCCTCCTCCTCCTCCTCCTCCTCCTCCTCCTCCTCCTCCTCCTCCTTCTCTTGTCCCCCTCCTGCAGAAGCGCAGCTGTGCCTGGGCCCCGTCCGCACGCGTGGTCACCCTCGTCGGCATCCGCTTGAACGATGGCGTCAAGGTCGCCAGGACCCCCGAGGCACAGGTCCGAGATATGCAGGCGAATTGGCTGTTTATATGCGCTTATAAGGAGGTCGGCGCTGGCCTGCACGATCTCGTCTCACGGCCCGTGCCGCCGAACGTCACCTCCGTCAATCTCACCTTCTCGCCAGCCAAGATGATGAAGCAGATAGCCATCCCTGCTAGGGCAAGGGCACCTGGTCCTGATCGTCTACCGTATAGGGCGTGGGCGGAGACGGATGGAGCACCCAAGGCTCTCGAGGAGTTGGCGTGTAGTTTCGTCGTCGGACACGCACCGCCTGCTTTCAGCCCTTCGGCCTTTCTTTTTATCCCGCAGGGCGCTGTGGGCGGTGGCTTGCGGACCTGCACTCGTGAGGCCGGCAACTTGCGGCCGATCTCGCGCAGTAAACCGACTCCAAGATCTTCCCCACCGCGCGCAACCAGCGGATGAGGGGCTACGTGGAGGCACGCACGCACCACATCCAGCAGGGCTTCGTCAGGGGCCACCATGTGTGCAACAACGCCGTCCTCATGTATACGATAGCCCGTGTGTCTGGATGGCGGCCCAGTTGCCTTCTCCTCATTGGGGAGGCACTGTGTTTCCCTGCCCTGCGCCAGTTCTGCTACGAGCAGGGCTTCCTCAATGCGGTGGCCGCGCTCCACGATATGTCCGCCGGCTTCACCGTGCTCGGCGGCAGGTATTTTTTCATCTGGACCTTCGACTCTGGAGTAGCGCAAGGCTGCCCGCTCTCAGACACGATCTGGGCGATAGCCATGGATATCGCCATTCGTGCCCTTTGCATGTTGCCCTTCCGACGACGGAGCACGGCGGCGCAGCAGCCTGCGCCGACGACTTGGGTGCCCACCTGCATAAGTTGGTCCTTGTCGTTCCGCTTTTTTTGGGGGGCTCCACAACGCAACTTGCGGCACCTTGCGCCTCAATGTGAAGACGCGTGTCCCCATTCGCTTCTGGGCTGAGCTCAACGATGAAGTGCGCTCCGAGGTGGCCTCCTTCCTGCTCGCCGACCTTCCTGAGTGGATCCACGTCGAATTCGCCGCGGAGGGCGTCTACGTAGGGGTGTATGTCGGCCCTGCCGCAGATAACCGCATGCAGTGGTCGGCGGCTGACTCTGAGCGGTGACAACGCGTTGTGGCCATCGGTGCGTCTTCTTCTCCGACCGACGCCAACGTGCGACGCTACCAGGCTTCGACGATCACGGTCCCTGGGTACCTCGCCCAGTACCTTCAGATCCCCAAGGTCTTGCGGTGCAAGGGGATGCGCGTTGTTCATAAAGTATTGTGAATATCGCCCAATACGTTTCGCCCCATCGATGCACACTCGCTGAGCAGCCGGATGCCAGGACCGATGCCGCGCATGTTGCGGGCCGCCGCCTAGTTCACCGTGTCCCAGCGGCGGCCCGCTCGACCGTCAGTTCTTCGAGCTCTCGGGATGCGTTTGTGGGCTCGCCCGGAGGTGGCAGACCGGAGGTGGGGAGGCCGCCCCCGTTCTTGTCAAAGCAAGGGGTCCTACGCGTAACGTTTCGTGGCGACCTTGAATGGCAAGGATAAGGTTGCACCACGCAACCAACAATGTGACCTCGATCGTGCTGCTGTCATTGCTCGCCGCGCGGTCAAAGATGCCAGCGGCAAGGACACCGAGCCAACGCCACAGCGGCACATCATCAGAGCTTTGGGGTCCCACTGGGTGAAGGGCTGCCTCGAGGTGCCGCTTAAGAGGAGGCTTATCCTGTGGTTTGGCGATGAGACGATTCCAGATGATCTTCGCGAACTATGGTGCAGACTGGTCCAGGGAATTTCCGAGTAACCTCCATCGTAGCGCTAGGTGCTGTTCCGCACACTTGTGGGAGGCTGAACAGTCGAATTCGCGCGTGCACGTGACGCCCGAGACTGGCCCTTGCAAGCTCCGTTGCGATTGCGAGCCAGCTCCCATCGCGCGCTGCATCAAGTGCGACAGGCCAATTCACCTCACCTGCCTGCCGCGCTCCTTCGACCAGCGCGCCTCGGCCTCGGACGGAGCGCCTCGGCCTCGGCCTCGGAGCGCGCCCCGGCCTCGACGGTGCTGGCGCGCCCCGGCCCCGGAGCGCGTCGCGACGAGGAGGGGGAGGCACTCGCTGCTGGCGGCCGTCCAGCACCTTGCCGTCGGCTGCGTCATTCACCTCGGGGCGAAGCACATTTGGGGCGATTATACAACACGCGCGGCGCGCGCTTTGGGCGCCCGCGCCGCCGCCATCGACAGGGCGGCCGCACGCGGAGTATATTTCATACTCCGAGAACAGGCCCGCCGTGCGCCGAGCGGCCAGGCGCGGAGAAGACTCGCGACCCAGGTCGTGCCCGTGCTCCACCTCCTCCTCCTCCTCATCCTCCCCATCCTCCTTCCCCTCCCTCTGCTCTTCCTCTTCCTCCTCCTCCCCCTCCTCCCCCACCTCCTCCTCCTCCTATTTGCCCCGAAGGGGCCTCGCCCGAAGAAGTGGGCGGGGTCGGGGCCCCAGGGTCCTCCTGGCGCAGGCGGGGGGCGCTGGGCCCTAGGGGCGAAAAGCCCCCGCGCGGCCCCCTTCCCCCCGGGGGGTCGCCGGGTGCGCAGTGCCTAGCAAAGTCGGGGGTCTACCCCCCCCGGCACGCCGCGTCAGGGTCGTGCTTGGCGGCCCGCCCCCCCTGTCGCGTCGTCGTCGTTGCCGCGGCGGTCGGGTTTGCTGAGCGCGCCGCTGGAGGCCCTCAACAGCCCGACTGCCGCGGCTTGCGTTTCTCCCCGTTCCGCTCGGCCGGCCCAGCCCGCCGGCTGCGTGCGCGGGGCGCCACGGGGCCTCCGGGCGGCCAGCGCACCGCGCAAGGCCCCGCGTGCGACAACGCAGTGGCCTGAGCGTGCTACGCGCATGCCGCGGACGCCGAGGTGCTCAAACAAATCCTCCTCCTCCTCCTCCTCCTCCTCCTCCTCCTCCTCCTCATCATCATCATCAGCATCATCATCATCATCCCCTTCCTCCTCCTCCCTCCTCCTCATCCTCCCTCCTCCTCTCCTCCTCCTCCTCCTCCTCCTCCTCCTCCTCTTCCTCCTCCTCCTCCTCCCTCCTCCTCTCATCCTCCTCCTCCTTCTGCTGCTCCTCCTCCTCCTCCTCCTCATCATCATCATCCTCCCTCCCTCTCTTCCTCCTCCTCCTCCTCCTCCTCCTCCTCCTCCTCCTCCTCCTCTTCTCCTCCTCTCCTCCTCCTCCTCTCCTCCTCCCCCTCCTCCTCCTCCACCTCCTCCTCCTCCTCCTCCTCCTCCTCCTCCTCCCCTCCTCCTCCTCCGCCTCTCCTCCTCCTCCTCCTCCTCCTCCTCTCCTCCTCCTCCTCCTCCTCCTCCTCCTCCTCCTCCTCCTCCCCCACTTCCTCTTCCTCCTCCTCCTCCTCCTTTCCTCCTCCTCTCCTCCCCCCCCCCCTTTTTCCGCCTCCCCCTCCTCAACCATCCCCCCTTCTCCTCCTCCTCCTCCCCTCCTCCTCCTCCTCCTCCTCCTCCTCCTCCTCGTCCTCTCCTCCTCCTCCTCCTCCTCCCTCCTCCTCCCTCCTCCTCCTCCTCCCGCTCCTCCTCCTCCTCCCCTCCTCATCCTTCTCTCACTCTCCTCCACCTCCTCCTCGCCCCCCACCTCCACAATCACGCAGCATGGATAATATTATCCTTTCTTGCCTCGCTCTGCGCGGGAAGCTTTCTTGCCTCGCTCTGCGCGGGAAGCGTCTGACCCTTCCCGCGCATTCTTTTTTATTCTCTCGCACAGGGTGTCTAGACCTCCGACCACTTTATCCTTTTGCACAGGGTGTCTAACGGCACCCCCTCCATCGCCCACACATTCCACCAGCTAGCGCGCCCCTCCGCCCCGGCCTTTGCATTTCGGCACGGCACACCCCATCCGCCCCGACCCTTTTTTTATTTCGGCACGGCCCACCCCCTCCACAGCCCCTCCGCATCCCCGCCACCCACCAGCCAACGCGCCCCTCCGCCCCGACCCCTTTTTTTATTCCGGCACGGCACACCCCTCCGCCCCGACCCCTTCACTTCGGCACGGCACACCCCCTCCGCATTCCACCCACCCCCCAGCCAGCGCGCCCCTCCGCCCCGACCCTTTTATTTCGGCAGGGCACACCCCTCCGCCCCGACCCCTTTTATTTCGGCACGGCACACCCCCTCCGCATCCCCCCACCAACCAGCCAGCGCGCCCCTCCGCCCCGATTTTTTTTTATTTCGGCACGGCACCCCCCCCCACCCGCTTCCCCACCCACCAGCCAGCGCGTCCACCCCGCCCACTGACCCCTTTTTATTCGGCACGGCCACACCCTCCCGCCCGACCCCTTTTATCTCTCGCACGGCACACCCCCTCGCCCCCCCCCCCCCCCCCACACTCTCCTCTCTCTCCCACACATCCGCACCAGCGCGCCCCTCCGCCTCGCTCTTTTACTTCGGCACGGCACTCCCCCTCCGCCCCGACCTTTTTTATCGCACGGCCCACCCACCCACACGCACACACACACACACGCAGCACACACACACACACACACACACATACACACACACACACACACACACCCATCACACACACACACACAAACCCACCACAGGAGCCATGACGCGCCCCCCCCCGCCCGACCCCTTCATTTCGGCACGCCCCCCCTGCATCCCCCACCCACCAGCCAGCGCGCTCCCTCCGCCCCGACTCCGTTATTTCGGCACGCCCACACCCCCCCGCGCGTCCCATCCGCCCCGACCCTCTTATATTTAGGCGCGGCGCATCCCTCCGCCCCGGCGCCTTCATTTCGGCACGGCGCACCCCTTCCGCATCCCCCCCCCGCCCACCAGCCAGCGCGCCCCTCCGCCCCGACCCTTTTTTTTATTTCGGCACGGCACACCCCTCCGCCCCGACGCCTTTATTTCGGCACGGCACACCCCGTCCGCATCCCCCCCAGCCACCAGCTAGCGCTCCCCTTCGCCCGACACCTTTATTTCGGCACTGCGCACCCTTCCGCCCCGATCCTTGTCATTTCGGCACGGCACACGGCCTCCGCACCCCCCCGCCCGCCAGCCAGCGCGCCCCTCCGCCCCGACCCCTTTATTTCGGCACGCCACACCCCTCCGCCCCGACCCTTTTATATTTTCGGCACGGCACACCCCTTCCGCATCCCCCACCCCACCAGCACCAGCGCGCCCCCCCGCCCCGACCCTTTATCTCGGCCACTGCACGTTCCCCCCCCCTCCCCCCCGCATCCCCCGATTTACCAGCCAGCACGCCCCCTCCGCCCCCGCGATTTTTTTCATTTCAGCATGCCCCGCCCCCCCCCCCGACACATTTTATCGCGCCCCCCCCCCAAAACTCACCACCCCGCTCGCAAGCCGCGCGCCCCCTCCGCCCCGACCCCTATATTTCGGCAGGGCCTGCCCCTCCGATCCTCCCCCTTCCTTTCTGCACATGAGCCATCGCGCGCGCGCGCCACCTGTTCCGGCGCGGCACGCCTCCATCACCCGCCCATTCCACCAGCTAGCACGCCCCCGGCGCGCCCCCATCTCCCCCGCTCCATTTGCCCCCCCCGCCAGCCAGCGCGCCCCGTCCGCCCCGAACTTTTTGCGTCGGCGCGGCGCCCCCCCCATCCCGCGCGCCCCTCCCCAGCGCCCCCCCGCCCACCAGCCGGCGCGCCCCCTCCGCCCCGACTTCATTTCGGCGCGGCGCCCCCTCCGCCCGCCCGTGCCGCCGCCCAGCCCCCGCCCGCCCCAGGGCGCCCCCCTCCGCCCCGACCCTTTCATTTAGGCACGGCGCCCCCCCTTCCCGCTCGCGCCCCCCCGCCATCGCCCCACCCGCCAGCCAGCGCGCCCCCTCCGCCGCCGGCTCTTTTATCTCGGCGCGCCCATCCCCTATCCCGCGCGCCTCCTCCGCGCCCCCCCCCGCCCGCCAGCCAGCGCGCCCCCTCCGCCCCGACCGTTTCATTTCGGCACGCCCCCCCCTCCCTCCCGCGCGGCCCCTCCGCGTCGCCCCCGCCCGCCAGCGCCCCCCCCGAATCTCCTCCCACCCACCGGCCGGCGCCCCCCCTCCGCCCCGATTTGTCCATGTCGGCACACACGCACACACGCGCACACACGCACACACACATTCACACATTAACACATTCATTCATTCACACACACACTTACACACTTACACACTTACACACTTACACACTTACACACTTACACACTTACACACTTACACACTTACACACTTACACACTTACACACACACACACACACACACACACACACACACACACACACACACACACACTTACACACACCTACACACACCTACACACACTTACACACACACACACACACTTACACACACTTACACACACTTACACACACACACTTATACACACTTACACACATTTACACACACACACACACACACAGACCGCGCTACTTCCTCGCCTCCCACCTGCCAGCCAGCGCGCGACCTCCGGCCCGACTTTTTTATTTCGGCACGGCACCGCCCCCCTCCATCCCACGCGCCCCCCCTGCATCCCCCCCGCCCACCAGCCAGCGCGCCTCCTCCGCCCCGGCCCTCTCATTTCGGCCCCCCCCAACCTACTCGCGCCGCCGCCCCCCGCCCACCAGCCAGCGCGCCCCCGCCGACCCGACCATTTCATTTCGGCACGGCCCCCCCATTCGCCTCCTCCGCGCCCCCCCCCGCCCGCCAATCAGCGCGCCCCCTTCCGCCCCGGCCTTTTTCTTTCGGCGCGGCGCAGCGCCCCCGCCCCGCGCGCCCACCCCTCCGCGCCCCCCCCTCCCGCCAGCCAGGCGCGCCCCCTTCCGCCCCGACTCTTTTGCTTCGGCACGGCACTGCCCCCGCCCCGCGCGCCCCTTTCCAGCGCCCCCCGCCCGCCAGCCAGCGCGCCCCCTCCGCCCCGACCGACCCTTTGATTTCGGCGCGGCCCCCCCCGCCCCGCGCGCCCCCTCCGCGCCCCCCCCGGCCCATCAGCCAGCGCGCCCTTCCCGCCCCGACCGGGCTCATGGCTCAGGGTGCGGCCGTGCCAGTGGCTTTGCGGGGCGCCGTGGGCCCCCCGCCCCACGCGGCGGCCATTGCTGCTGCAGCCTGGACAAGTACGTGGACACGCAAGAGGCAGGCCAGGCACCCTGTGTTGTACGTCTGTTGTCCTATTGCATTCGGACCGGTATCTTGAATCTTTGACATCTGCATCTCGGGGATTGATATTTCAGCGCGACACTGATTAGTTATTCCGTTTTGTCTTTTTTGCGCACGTCATTGTTTCAAGACGGAGCAGTCTGAGAATGGTGACTTTCGTGCTGTCTTGGGGAAGCGTTACGAAGAGTGGCCACGGTCTTGGGGCGTCGACGGTTCTCGGGGAAGAAGGCCGCACCCTGCGCTGACACGATGCTCATTGCGCATTTTCTGTCCAAGGGCATGGGGAAAGGAGTTGCACCTTCGCCTGGAGGGAGTTCATCGGGCGCTCCTATGCATGCTGCTGGTGCGTCTGAAAGGCTGGTGAGACCACGGACGGAGGGGGGCGATGCAGAGCAGCAGCCACGACAGAGCCGAAGTGAATCCTTCTATCAAGATGCTGTTGCAGATGGTTTTGCCACTAAAGATGGGATGGCAGAGGTTGTGCGTACTCAGAACACTCATACTGTTCAATTTAGTGCTCAGCAGCAGCCCACTGCCACGCCATATTAGAGACAGGATAAGTTAGAGAGTATTGTTGCCAACCTTGCTGGGACAGGTCCAGGAGGATCAGGGGCAGGCTCAGGGGGAGGTACGGGAGGGGCGACGGCAACGGAGGCAGCAAGGCGGATGCGGCGACCATGTTAGCTGGAGGTCAAAGGATGGGCCACCAACGAGCGCGATCCAGGAGCGAGGCGCGCCGAAATGCTGACCTACGACGACGCTTCCACCTCGGTGAATAAAATTACCGCACTTCTTAGTGAAGATGACCGTGCTTCGATCGATGCTGACCGAGCTGACAAGTTGAACGCTTGGAAGGTCTCATTCGGGAATGCGAAGATGGGGTCGCGGCCGGGGACTGACAACGATGCTCTGGGGGTGCAAGAAGTTTCTCGGACAGATCGCGCTTCCAACCGACAGGCGGCCTCCGTCACCGCCAGGCTTGCCGCCGCCGCCGCCAGAGGCACTCGCGGCCAACATGAGTCAGACAAATGATCCTGCACAGCTGAGTTTCGTGGTCGACTGCGCGCCGTGGAAGCGCCCGCGCAACAAAGGGGGCTGCTCGATGCATGGCCATTTTGAGATGACTGGTGACATCCGCTGGACATGGTAGCGGTGCCACCTCCTGTGCAGTTGCGCTCAGAGATGCCCCCGCCCGTTTTTGCCGATCCCCGTGGCGCCATCCAACCAAAGCAGGCCTCATGCACTTGCTGATTCCAGGGGAACGACGCGGCAGGTGTGGGATGACTCTTGGCGCAGGACGCAGCAAGATTTCAGCGCGCAGATTACGTCGGAGCAGTTGCTTGCAGAGTATGACAGACAGTGACGACGACAGTCGAGGTCATATCGCATCTCCGTCAGTTTATGGAACATCCCACGGGCGGGCATGCGCATTAACCGCGCGTGCTCTAATGTTTAGGCTACATTGGGTCTGCTTCTTGCGATGGTGAAGCCTCTGTTCTGATAGATTCTAGGCGGCGTGGGTGCTGGGGGGGGGGGGGGGGGAGCTGAGGGTGCAATTGATAGACGCGCCAGCTGTGCGATAGCAGCGCTTGGGAAGCACGCGGGCCCCATTGCATTCGCTAGCGCGCGCTCGCCTGATGGGGGCGCGCAGGGGTGCGATGCGATTGTGGACATTGCTATGTCGGAGCTTACACGGACGGAACATCAGAGCGCGTTGTGCACGTCTTAGATTTCCGGGTGTTGCGGCGCGTGCGGACGTGAATGTGGGGCCCCCTGGGCGCGCCCGAGGAGATTTCGAGGGGGCCAGTCGTGATGTTACGGGATGAGGAGTGGAAGGGGTTATGAATTACCACGCGGAGGGATTCGAGGCAAGGAGGAGGACAAAAAGGATTCAGATGGAAGCCAGGGGGGGGGGGGGGGCATTGCGCTGCATGCAGGAGTTTGGGTCGCGCGCAACAGACGCGTTTCAGGGGGGGAAAGGGGGCCTGGCAGAGCTGCGGCAGACCGCGGGATCGGGTGCCCAGTGCGACCAGAGTCTTGGATTACGTCATGATGCCTCTGCGATGGGATATTGCTGAGTTACTCGAACTGCAGATTGCTCACGAGTAGACTGAGCGATTATGATCTTGTGTGCGCTAAGGCGGCTGACCTCGGAGCTCCTGATTGCGCGTGGAACCCTCGTAACTCAAAGAGAAGGCCCCTGGCGGGCTGGACTCCTGCGAGTTGGCGCGACAGACCAGAGTACAGCGCGGTGACTCTTTACTGGGAGGGGGGAGGGGGGCGATGGCGACTGGGGGGGGGGGGGGCAGGGCGACGGATATGATAATGGATTCCGGGGGCGCGGTGGATGCGACGACGGCATGCGATGGTGGTGATCTTGGATGTGCTATCCCTCTGGGCACCCAGACTGTTTGGCTGATCGCGCCATCGGGAGTTCCACGGAAAACGTCGATTTTGAAACGACCAGGTCTACCTCCAGGGCCCCCGTTGGACCCGAGGGGCTCCAACCTTTTCTAGAGGTGCGAAGGGCTATGACAGATTGTTCTGGGCGACGGTCACTGACGCGACGTTTGAATGTTCCCGGCCGCCAGCATCGCAGAGCACGCCTGGGGTGGAGGTGCCGCCGGCACGCAGGAGAGCACGCCGCGCGCTGCAGGACTCGGGGGGGGGGGGGGGGGGGGGGAGGGGGGGGCGGCGAGGAGGGATCATGCGCAACGCGCGCGAGGCCAGCTTCTCCAGTCAGGCGGCGCGCGCTGCCAGCCGCCAGCTTTGGCGCGGCATGGCGCGGCAGGCCAGCTGCTTGCCCATGCGCCAGCGCCCATTCCACGCCGCGCTCCGGGCACGGGCTAGACTCCATTCGGCCAGGGCGACAGGGCCAGGCGGTATGCCGACAGAAATGTGTAATAAATTACCCTGGTCCTCCTTGCGACGGATCTATGATACCTTCAACAGGAGGATTGTCCCAGTATGTGCCATGCCTGGAGAGATGAAGACGCACAATATGAAGGACTGTAGGCTTCTGTGTCTTATGTATGCATTTAGGTGGTAGACAGGTACCCTTGTCTGCATGGTGGAGGGGAATCTGGAGGTCTCGGGTATTTCGCGGCGCTTCGGGCTCCACGGCTTTCAACGCAGTAGGGAAACATTTGAGATTACGGCTACGCTTAAAATCATAGGTCAACGCGCTGCAAAATGGAGGGACCATCGCACTTGGGGATCTATGACAGTCGGAGGGCACTCGGCCACTGCACGGTGGGAAAACATCGGAAGGCTCTCGAGAATTGCAATATTCTTCGACAGCTTCAAGTTGCCTTGCTTGAGAGGGTACTGCACAATGCATGCAAGGTGTCGTTTGAGGGCCTGAAGGTGTGACCTTTCTCTTGGGATGATAACATCAGGGCGGGGGGGGGGGCTGGCAGTCTACTTGCCATCAAAATCATAGCTGCGAAGATGTGGGGCCCTGTCTTTGACGCTTGGGACGCGGCGGGACTGGGGTACATTGCGGAATGCGCGAGCTCCGCGTTGCCAGAAGTCCGGAGACTATCACTGGATCGCGTGATCTGGGCTGACAACGCGGTGGCATTGGCTCGAAGTAGATTGCAGCTTGCCGACATGTTGAAACACCTTGCAATTGCTCTTACTGCCGCAGGGATGAGTTGGAAGCCGACGGTTTGCGACGGCACCGACTGTTGGCACATTTATTTTGGGGAGTAGTTGGCGTTTGGTTCCTCTGCGCAGCGCGCGGCAGACGGAGCAATCAGAGACGACGAACATCTGAAAGCTTCGACGGAGGGGACGCGTTTTCATAGTTTTACGCGGCAGCGCGTTCATTCTGCGTGTCTCTCGGGTGTGTTTATCGCGTGTGAGTTCAAGTCGCATCGCCATGAAGATCTTACTTATCGTTTAGATGTTGCGCGTCGTCGTTTCCATGCGCAGAAGTTATCATGCGGGGCTAAATGCGCACCATTACCTACAACATGTCGGAGGCATGTGGAACGCGGGCAGTCTCATATTATGCATGGAGGAGAGAATTTGGCAATGGATCTGTCGTCAATTGAAGAGCTGCACATATTTGAAGGCCAATGTCTTCTGCAGGTGGTGGGAACGAGGAAGCAGGAGGAGGGGGGCATTCAGGAATTTGAGTTGAGACGAAGGAGGAGGAGTCGCACTTTTTCATACGAGGCAGGGTATCAGTCACTTGCGCAGAGGATGTTTCAGGCTACGCGGCGCGTAGCTAAGGACGTTGCGGCCTTTGTTGCACGCATGCCTTTCCAGCGCAATGTCGACAGATGCTGGGGGATTCTCGTTTTGCAATGTTTGCATTCCCGAAGCAGCGGGGCGCGAGTCGCGACCGCGCCGCTAACTTCTTCCACGCCCGCGCCAGTCGCCGCACGGGGAGAGAGCAGGGGGGCCTACGACGGAGGAAGATAGGCCGGGTAGTGACGGCGCAGAGGGCGCGGCAGCATCTTTTGCAGCAGTTATTCGGAGATGACTGGTGGGATCACCTACATCTCAACTCGCGTTGCCAGTGGGCCTGCGCGACTGCGGGGGGGGGGGGGGGGGGGGGGGGGGGGGCGGGGGGGCATGGTGATGTGGTTGCAAAAAAAAAAAAAAAGAAGATGGGAGGGGGTGGCGGCGGTGGCGCCACGGAGGAGCCGCACGGCATTTCAAGGGGGCCTGCCGAGGAAGGCGAGGAGGAAAGGGCGCGG
Source organism: Prorocentrum cordatum (assembly GCA_963575745.1). Classification (NCBI taxonomy): domain Eukaryota; class Dinophyceae; order Prorocentrales; family Prorocentraceae; genus Prorocentrum; species Prorocentrum cordatum. The sequence goes on from CAUYUJ010017278.1 coordinate 44,211, forward strand.
GGGAGGAGGGCGGAGAAGGAGGAGAACGAACGTCTCTGCCGCCGCCTTGCACTGACTAGTACGAAGCGTACCGTTCGGGACACTGACTCGGCAGGACTGCCGGTGGAGATGTTCGGCGACTCGCAATATCTTGCACGAACTTCGGGAAAACAACACTCGCGCGGACGCTCTGACAGATGGGGCCCGCGGGCCATGAATACGTGCGTGAGTCATTTACACAATACTTGAACACTGCAGAGATTCCTGTTGCAATTCGGAGTGCCTGGGATGATGGCGCTTCGGTGCTTGGAGTCGGTTGCGGCGCGTGGATTGACATCCAGGTGAGATCGCGTGTGAGTTTGCAATGTAGGTGAATAAATGCACGTACTACCGCACGGTGTCTCTGAACTTGATGCCGCGGAAAGGCTGATCTCAGCCCTCGGCAAAGTACTCTTGGTTGTTAGCTCTTTGATTGACTTTCGTGTATAATCAGAGTGCTCCGCGCTATATCTAGCGCTTCGCGCTGTTTCTGTGCTGTTAGGATGGCTCCAGCTCGCGAGCCTGACTGCTGACCCTTACGACTAGGCTCACATGGCCTGCGGAAGTCGCGCCCAAGCCATGCCGAGCCCCCCTTCCCGCGCCCGCGCCGCCATCCCCCCGCCCGCCAGCCGGCGCGCCCCCTCCGCCCCGACACTTTTCACGTCGGCACGGCACCCCCCCATCCCGCGCGCCCCCGCCGCGCCCCCCGCGCCCGCCAACCGGCGCGCCCCGCCCGTCCCGACTTCATTTTTTTGCGGCACGGCGCCCGCCCCCCCCCCCCCCCCGCGCGCCCCTCCGCGCCCCCCCGCCCGCCAGCCCGCGCGCCCCCTCGGGCCCCGACCCTTTCGTTCTCTTGCGCCGGGTGTCTAGGGCTCCGACCACTTCACATCTGCGCGGCACCGCCCGCCCCCGCCCCGCGCGCCACCTCCGCGCCGCCAGCCAGCGCGCCCCCTCCGCACCGACTCTTCTATATCTGCGCGGCACCGCCCTATCGAGGCACCGCCCCCCGCCCTGTGCACCCCCTCCGCGTCGCCCCACTCGCCAGCCGACCCTTTTGCTTCGGCCCGCGGCGCACCCCCCCATCCCGCGCACCCCCCCCGCACCTCCCCGCCCGCCAGCCAGCGCGCCCCCTCCGCCTCGACTATTCCATTTCGGCACGGCGCCGCCCCGCTCATCCTGCCCGCCGCTTCCGCCCCGACCCTTAAACTTCGGCGCGGCGCAGCCACCCCCGCCCCCATCCCGCGCGCCACCGCCCGCCAGCCAGAGCGCCCCCTCCGCCCCGGGCGCCCCGTCCGCACCCCCCCCGCCTGCCAGCCAGCGCGCCCCCTCCGCCCAAATGCGTCACGTCGGCACGGCGCCCATCCTGAGCGCCGCCTCCGTCGCCCCACCCGCCGGCCAGCGCGCCTCCTCCGCCCGGCCCCTTTATTCTGGCACGGCGCCGCCGTGCCCCCATCGCGCGCGCCCCCTCCGCGCCCCCCCGCCCGCCGGCCAACGCGACCCCTCCGCCCCGACCTCCGGCATTTCGGCGCGGCCCCGCCCCCTCCGCCCCGACCCCTTCATTTGGGCACGGCACCGCACTCTCCCCCTTCATCCCGCGCGCCCTCTTTTTCGCCCCCCCGCTCGCCAGCCAGCGCGCCCCTTCTGCCCCGATTCGTCTGAACCGCCCCACCCATCCCAATCGCCCCTCTGCGCCGCCCCATGCGCCAGCCAGCGCGCCCCCTCCGCCCCGACCCCTTTCCTGCAGCACGGCACCGCTCCCCCTCCCATCCCGCGCGCCCCCTCCGCATCCCCTTACCCGCCAGCCAGAGCGCCCATTCCGCCCTGGCCTTTTTATCTCAGCGGGGCGCCGCCCCCCCCATCCCGCGCGTTTCTTCCGCATCCCCCATCCACTAGCTGGCACGCCCCTGCCCCGACCCATTGCTACGGGCCTCCCCGCCAGCCAGCGCGCCCCTTCCGGCCCGCGCCCCCCTCGACATCGGCCAGCGCGCCCCCTCCGCCCCGACATTGTTATTTCGGCGCGGCGCCGCCCCCTCCGCCCCGGCCCTTCTGTTTCGGCACGGCGCCGACGCCCCCGCCCACATCCAGCGCGGCCCTCCGCGTTCCCCCGCCCGCCAGCCAACGCGCCCCCTCCACCCCGACTTCTGGCATTTCGGCACGGCACCACCCCCCCATCCCGTGCGCCCCTTCTGCGCCACCCCACCCGCCAGCCAGCGCGCCCCCTCCGCCCTGACCTTTTTTCGGCGCGGCACCGCCCCCCCCATCCCGAACGCCCCCTCCGCCACCCCGTCCACCAGCCAGCGCGCCCCCTTCGCATCCTCCTTCTTCCTTTCTGCGCAAGAGCCATGGCGCGCGTGCTGCTTGTTTTTTTCCACAGCATTCGCAACGCTGGTTTCCATATGTGTTACAGTCCGATCTTTCTCGGTGTGTCGACATGGTGTTACCGCTGCAGCTTGGGCTTCAGTTTTTGGAGGGGCGTTTTGCTCGTGTCGTTCAGAATGACGCTCTCCCCCCACCGTGGGGCTACTCCTGGATCCGGGTCATTTTTTCATCGTCGTCGCCCCCTCATTTCCCTTCCTCCGTATTCACCTGGTCTTGCTTTTCCTGCTCCTTCCACTTAAGTTGTTGCTCCTGTTCGTCCTGGCCATCCTCCCTCTTCTCCTCCTGCCCATTCTCCTGCTCACCTGCCACCCCCTGTTCCTCCTATTCCCACTCCTCCGTCCTCTTCCTCCTCTTCCTCCTCCTCCTCTTCCTTGTCCTCCTCCCCCTTTGTATTCAGCCCCCCTTTTCCCGATTGCGCATAACACTGCTGGCGCTTGTTGGGATTCAGGTCGGCAAAGGCACGGGTCCGCGGGCAGAGAAAGCACAAGCGCCATGGGAAGGGGGGAAGGGGGATGTGATGTCATATGGGGCACTGGCGCGCGCAGTCACTTATCCTCCTCTCTTCCTCACTTATTATTGTTGTTGTTCCGATCCGTATTAGTATGTTTAGTCTTGATATTATGACGGACATGTTTTATTGTTATTGCAGTCGTAGTATAGTAGTAGTGTAGCGATTCCGGTCCTTAGTCTTCTTCTTGTGTTTACGGTCTTTATTGTAGTAGTTTTCTCTTTGCTCGTATTAATATTTGTTCGAGGAGCATTAATATGATTCCTCCTCCAGTTCCTGCTCCTCCTCCTTCCTTCTCCTCCTCCTCCTCCTCCTCCTACTCCTCCTCCTTCTCCGCCTCAGCATTCGTCTCCTCCTCCTCCTCCTGGCTGCCGAAAAGGGTGGGCACCGAGGCGGGCCAGCTGGCAGCACCACAGGGGGCGACTGCGCGGTGCGCCTGCCCGAGGGGGGCGGACGCGGGCCGCCGGGCCTCGGTGGTGGGCCCGCCGACCCCCCTTGGGCAAGCAGGCCGGCGGAGGCCGGCGCAGCCTCGAACCTGCCTGTGGGCGAGCAGCTCATAACCGTCGAGGGCACTATTGACCTGAGTTCTCGCCCCCTCTGGGAAGCCATGACTGCGAGCTGCAGGGCCCGCGTGACGGTCTGCAAGCGTGTTGCCTCGACACCGCGTTTCAGCCTGCGGGCTGCCAAGGGTGCCCTCATCCTGGCAGGGCTCTCACATTCGCCAGGGGAAGGGCGGATAATACCGGGGCGGCGCGGGCTCTCTCGCGCCAGACCTGGGCGTGGGCGTTGGCCCCCGCCGTGGCCCCCTTGGGGGCCCCACAAGCTTGAAGCAGAGTGGCATAGACAGCGTGATCCTGGTGGGCTCTCATGTTCACCCGGGGGGAGGGCGGATCACGGGGCGGCGCGGGCCATCTCTCGCGCCAGAGGTGGGCTTGGGCGCTGGCCGGCGCCGTGGGCCCTTTTGGGGTGGGGGTTTCTACAAGCTCTGAGCAGCGTGGCGCAGACCGCGTTGGACTCCTCCCGCTCCCCTATGTCGGCGCTGTGCCAGCAGGCCCTGAGGATCGCCTTGGCATCGCTCGGACGTGTGCTTTTTCTCCTTCGGCGAGGACCATCGAGGAGCATCCTTGATCATCTGGCGAACAAAAAAAAGCACGCGCGAAGCCGAAAAAAACACAGGGAATAGACGTCCGAGCGATGGCAGGTAGCAGCATGCTCGGCAGTGCTGCCAGATTGTCGTCTCATGGCAGCTGGGACGGCGGCGCGGAGCCCACGGAGACGGTTCCCAGATTCATCGATCTGGACGACTGCGACACCCACCCGAGACATGATGACCAGGAGCTGGGGGTCCAGGCAAGAGCCATCAGAGAACAACAGGCTCCCCTTCGGGGAAGACAGAGGGCTCACATGGCTCCCCATCAGGCCCAAAGAAAACCACGTTCCAGTTATCCTCGGGAGGTTCATCGGCCGTGTCAGGTCTGGCCGACCACGCACGACTGAACAACAAAGACTCAGGGCCGTCTGCCAGCGCCTGTTGGGTCAAATGGGGGGGTAACTTCATCCGGCACAGCAGCCACATTAGGGTCGGGACACTCCGCACTTTGCACTTTGCACAACGGTCTGAGGATCGGTGTCCCCATCTGGCCAGTGCTGACACAGTGGGGAGGGTCCCACAAAAGAGCTGACGAAACCTGACCTTATCGAGGTGGCTCTAGTCCCCAGCCTTGGACGCGAGAAGCTGGCGTGGTATTTCCCACCAAAGGCCCCGAGTTTTCAGGTCATGGGCGTCAAAGTTTCCCTCCTGGCAAACTCTAGAAACTTGCATATGTACAAACGTATCCTTACGTTGCCTAGTAAATCTCCGACCAATCGCTGCTGGGGCGACCTCAGTCTCCTCCTCCTCCTCCTCCGCCCTCCTCCGCCCTTCTCCTCCTCCTCCTCCTCCACTTCCTCCTCCTTCTCCTCCTCCTTCTCCTCCTCCTCCTCCTCTTCCTCCTCCACCTCCACCTCCTCCTCCCGCTCCTCCTTCCCCTCCTCCTCCTGCTCCTCCTCCTCGTTCTGCCGCAGGCCCCCGTCGCCCTCCTGCGGCCCAGCCGCCGCGGCGGCACGCCCGCGCTCGTCCCCTTCCTCGCGGTCGGGGTCGAGCTCCGGGCGCTCCTCCTCCTCTCGGGCGCTGGCATGGGTGACCCTGGCTCCATTCGAGGGATGAAGGGTCGGAGGAGGAGGAGGGCGAGTGCAAACCCAAGAGTCATCAACGATGTTGGAATTAACCCTCCCTCCAAGCTCACTCTTCATAAGGCCCTACAACGGTTCATTCCTATTGAGGGAACTGCCTCGTTGAAAGACAACCGTTTGAAGACCCCTGAACGCCATTTCTGGGACTTCAACACAGCGAATCAACATAACTAGTGCACCCGCGTAGCCCTTAACCATTCCAAATCACTGTTGTTGGTACGCTGATCATGGAAATCCGCGAAATTCCTGCAAGTTTGTTCACCGAATGTGCGCTGCGGAGAGGCGAGAGCCGCATTATGAAAAGGAGCCGCCCTCAATCCGTGAAACTCTTGCCATCTTTGAAACGAATACACGCGGGGCTGAGTCGAGAGCAACATGTTGAAAACCACCCGCCCTCAATCCGTGAAACTCTTGTATGTTTAAACGAATGTGCGCGGGGCTGAGGCGATAGCCACATTTTGAACACGACCCGCCCTCAATCCGTGAAGCTCTTGCGAATGTTTACAACGAATGTGCGAGGCGCTAAGGCGAGAGCCACAGTTTGAAAACGACCCGCCCTCAATCCGTGAAACTCTTGCACATGTTTAGAACGTATTTGCGCGGCGCTGAGGCGAGAGCCACATTTTGAAAACGACCCGTCCTCCATCGGTGAGATTGTTGCCATTGTGTAAGCTTTTCAGAATCATAAATGGTAAGGAAGTCTCAGGCGAAACGCCTTGCCCGCCCTAAGACTGGCCTCGGGATGCGACAGGGAGAAGTTGTTCATAAGGAAAAGGAATGGAGGAGGAAGAGGAGGAGGAGGAGGAGGAGGGAGGGAGGGAGGGAGGGAGAGAGGGAGGGCGGGAGGAGGAGATGGAGGATGAGGCGGAGGAGGAGCAGGCGGAGGAGGAGGAATGGCAGAGGCCCTGGACAGAGGCGGCGTGAGCGCAAGCTCCCGGAGCTCCGCGCGGCTCTTGAATCGGCGGAGGGCCCCCCTGGCGGCGCCTCCGCGCGCGGAGCCCCGCGAGACCCAGGCAGTCCGCGCGGAGCGGGGCGGGTGGCCCGGCGAGCTCCGAGAGACCCGCGCGGAGCTCCGAGAGGGTCTGCGCTCGTGCCGCAGCTGCTGCCCTCTGCCCGCGCCAGACTGCCGCCGATCCGACGTTTCCCCGCCCCAGCGAGGCGCCCCTCGCTTCGGCCTCCGGGGGGCCCTGCTGCGGGCCCCCCCGGGCCATCAGAACTGGTGCCGGGGCGGAAGCTGCCCCCAGGAGAAGGGATCGGGAGGTCTGGGGCCACTGGATGGAGATGCCCTGTCCTGAGTTGGTCGTGCCAATTTTACCTGAGATATCACGGCAACTCCGGGCTCCGAAATGCCGCGCAACAGGCGGTCCGGCCGGAGACGTCTTCATAAATTTGGGCTCAGGACCCCGCATGAGAATCTTCCAAACGAATCTGGAAGTAAACCTCGTCGTCTTGTGACCTCGCAGGCTCTCTCGCATCCTGTCTGGCATCTGCCGGTCCTTTGTCGACGCTTGTAGGCTTGGCTGAGGATGGCCGCCTCGGATTACCGACATGATCCGTGGGACCCATACGGAGGGGGTTCCCGCTCGAAACTTCCTCGCAATGCACTCACAGACGAGGCTCCCGCTCGAGGCATCCTCGATATTCAGGCTCCCAGGTGTCACCAATCTTGTGTTTTGACATTCGTTTCCAATAACTGCCTCGGATTTTTTGTTTAAAAACAAATCTGAGGGCAACATAGGACAAGGGAGTTCCCGCTCGAGACTTCGTCGCAATGCACTCACAGACGAGGCTCCAACTCGAGAGAGTTCCGTAGGATTCAGGCTCGCACGTGTCACCAAACCTGTGTTTATACAGGGTGTGCCGATGACCGCCTTGGATTATAGAAACGTGATCTGCGGGCCCCATGGGGAGTGGGCTCCCGCTCGAGACTTCGTCGCAATTCACTCACGGAAGAGGCTCCCGCTCGAGACTTCCTCAAGATGAATATGTGAGTCAGTGCGTGATTGTGTGAGTGTGTGCGGTAATGATGGTTGTGTGTGATGGTGATGCCGACGGTGATGATGTGAGCTTGTGTGTGTTTGTGTGTGCATGGGTGTGTGTGTGTGTGGAGAATGTGTGATTGTGGCGATGACGATGACGATGACGATAATGTTGATGTTGATGATGATGATGATGATGATGATGATGATGATGATGATGATGATGATGATGAGGATGAGGATGAGGATGAGGATGAGGATGAGGATGAGGATAAGGCGGGAGGATGAGGAGGAGGATGACGATGATGGCGACGAGGATGAGGATGAGGAGGGCAATGACGACGACCGTGACGATGATGACCATGCTAATGGTGCTGCTGATGATGATGATGATGATGAGGATGATGATGATGGTATGACGATGCGGATGATGGTGATGTTGGTGTTGATGATGATGGTGATGCTTGTGATGATGGTAATTCTGATGATGGTGATGCTGACAATGATGATGGTGACGATGCTGACGATGCTGATGATGATGATGCTGATGCTGATGATGCTGCTGATGATGATGATGATGATGATGCTGATGATGATGTTCATGATGGTGATGATGATGGTGATGGCGATGAAGCTGGTGATACTGGTGATGGTAATGGTGCTGGTGATGGTGGTAGTGATGGTGATGGTAATGGTGATGGTGATGAGGGTGATGAAGGTGACGATGATGATGGCGATGCTGAGGATGATGTGATGGTGTGGGTAAGAGAGGAGGCGAGGTCAGGGGGTCTTGCGCGGGGTGCCCAGAGAACTCACGAACCCCACTTAGGATGCGGGGAAGACACATCGGCGGATGTCTGGAGGTGTCTCCGCGGTGTTTCCACCCCGAGAGCCTGGCGTCGCAATTTGCATAACATTGGGCCGCTTTTCGTCTGGATTCGGACCCGTTGCGGATCAGTCTTGCCCGCAAGATGCCGTGGTTCGGCTCCAGTTGCGAGTTCCCGCAATGTTGCGCGTGTTTCGCGACCTCGGATCTCAGGCCAGGAGGATGGCGTCGCATAGACGATGCATCCACGATGTGGCGTGATCCACCCACCCCGTCGGCTCCGACCCGTGGGGGGGGTCCTGCACGCATACAGCTTCCCGCGGCTGCACTCCCCGGGAGGCCCAGGGAGGGCTCCCATGCAGGGCTCCAGATGCACAGCCAAGAGGAGGACGAGGAGAAGGAGGAGGAGGGGGAGGAGTAGGAGGAGGAGGAGGAGGACGAGGAGGAGGAGGAGGAGGAGGAGGGGGGGAGGAGGAGGAGGAGGGGAGGAGGAGGAGGAGAGGATGAGGAGAGGAGGAGGATGAGGAGGAGGGAGAGGGAGGAGCGCAGGAGGACGAGGACGAGGAGGAGGAAAGAGGACGGAGGAGGAGGAGGAGGAGGAGGAGGAGGAAGGAGGAGGAGGAGGAGGAAGGGAGGGGAGGAGGAGGAGAGGAGGAGGAGAGGAGGAGGAGGAGGAGGAGGAGGAGGAGGTTCTGGCCGAGGAGGAGGATGAGGAGGAGGAGGACGAGGAGGACGAGACGAGGAGGAGGAGCAGGAGGAGGAGGAGGAGGATGAGAAGGGGGAGGAGAAGGAGGAGGATGTGAGCGTGTGGGTAAGAGAGGAGGCGAGGTAAGGGGGTCTTGCGCGGGGTGCCCAGAGAACTCACGAACCCCACTTAGGATGCGGGGAAGACACATCGGCGGATGTCTGGAGGTGGCTCCGCGGTGTTTCCACCCCGAGAGCCTGGCGTCGCAATTTGCATAACATTGGGCCGCTTTTCGTCTGGATTCGGACCCGTCGCGGATCAATCTTGCCCGCAAGATGCCGTGGTTCGGCTCCAGTTGCGAGTTCCCGCAATGTTGCGCGTGTTTCGCGACCTCGGATCTCAGGCCAGGAGGATGGCGTCGCATCGCCGATGCATCCGCGATGTGGCGTGATCCACCCACCCCGTCTGCTCCGACCCGTGGGGGGGGCCCTGCACGCTTACAGCCTCCCGCGGCTGCACTCCCCGGGAGGCCCAGGGAGGGCTCCCATGCAGGGCTCCAGATGCACAGCCAAGAGGAGGACGAGGAGGAGGAGGAGGAGGAGGAGGAGGAGGAGGACGAGGAGGAGGAGGAGGAGGAGGAGGAGGAGGAGGAGGAGGAGGAGGAGGAGGAGGAGAGGAGGTGGAGGTGGAGTGAGGAGCGATGACGAGGAGGAGGAGGAGGAGGAGGAGGAGGAGGAGGAATGTGGAGGAGGAGGAGGAGGAGGAGGAGGAGGAGGAGGAGGACGAGGAGGAGGAGGGGACGAGGAGTAGGAGGAGGAGGAGGAGGAGGAGGAGGAGGTAGGAGGGGGAGGATGAAAAGGAGGAGGAGGAGGAGGAGGAAGAGGAGGAGGAGGGGGAGGAGGAGCAGGAGCAGGAGGACGCGGACGAGGAAGGAGGAGGAGAGGAGGGGAGGAGGAAGGGGAGGAGGAGGAGGAGGAGGAGGCGGAGGAGGAGGAGGAGGAGGAAGAGGAGGAGGGGGGATGAGGATGAGGAGGTTCTGTCGAGGAGGAGGAGGACGGACGAGGAGTACGAGGACGAGGGAGGAGGAGGAGGAGAGGAGGAGGAGGAGGAGATGGAGGAGGAGGGGAGGAGAAGGAGGAAGGAGGAGAAGGAGGAGGACGAGGAGCAGGGGGAGGATGATGATGATGATGTGAGGAGGAGAGGAGGAGGAGGAGGAGGAGGAGGAGGGAGCAGCAGAGGAGGAGGAGGAGGAGGACGAGGAGAAGGAGGGGAGAAGGAGGAGGACGAGGAGGACGAAGAGGACGAGGAGGACGAGCAGGACAAGGAGGACGAGGAGGAGGACGAGGATGACGAGGATGACGAGGAGGTCGAGCAGGAGGAGGAGGACGAGGAGGAGGATGGGTCCCTGGAGATGTGGACCTTGCCCCAGGACTGGCTATTCACCTCGAGCCGTTTCTGTGGACGGTCCCGCGGCCCTGTGAGGGCACTCGGACGCCGAGGACAAGGAGGAGGAGGACAAACACGAAGAGGAGGAGCAGGAGGAGGAGGAGGAGGAGGAGGAGGAGGACAAGAAGGAAGAGGGATGAGGAGGACGAGAGGGAGAAGGAGGACGAGGAGGAGGAGGAGGAGGACGAGGAGGAGGAGGAGGAAGAGTAGGAGGAGGACGCTGAAGTAAGGTCCACCCTAAGCTCCGCAGGGTGGGCTCTGGCTGGCGGGTCGCTCGTCGGGTCGAAAGTGCTGTTGGGGAGCCTATACAGGTTGCCGAGCCTCGCCGTGGCCATAGGTCAAAAGCCCCTGCGCTCCTTAACTGTTCGGCGCCCCTTCCGGTACTGCACGACCCTAAACTCAGACGTGGCGACTTGTTCGCAAGGTCGACCTCCAGAGTAAGGATGTGGCAACCTACCTCAGCCTTGGCCGCCAGAAAGAATTTCGAGCACCACGGAAAGTACCGAATCTTGGGGGGTTTCACGTGTCGGGCCCTGGGAGGCGATACTCGTTCGACACTGTTTCGCTACCCTTCTGGGTGCTCGAAGTTATTTTTTGGATGTGGTCAGTAAGTACGGGGGGGGCAACACAGCCCCAGAGGTCTGGACTTCTGTCGGGCGTGTCCCCCTACAGGGGGATTTCCGACGAAAACTGAAAAAAAACATGAATACCCCAAAAAGGTCAAACAACACCCCAAACATAGCCTCCAGAGAATTGTTGGACTACTTTTTGTTCATTTCTGTGGTATTTTTCTATTTCTCGTCGAAAATCCCCCTGTAGGGGGACAGGCCCGACTTAAGTCTGGACCCCTTCCCTGGGACCAGCTCTTCCTCTCGAGCCACTTGTTGACGGCCCCTGGGCCGGGCGAGGGCCCACGGGGCTCCGAGGTGGCCAGAGGCTTCCTGCCGTTCTACCGCCGCGGGTGCCCCACGGGGCGAGAGAGCCGAGAGGAGGAGGAGGAGGAGGAGGAGGAGGAGGAGGAGGAGGAGGAGGAGGAGGAGGAGGAGGAGGAGGAGGAGGAGGAGGAGAGGAGGAGGAAGAGGAGGAGGGAGGAGGAGGAGGAGGAGGAGGAGGAGGAGGAAGCGGAGGAAGGAGGAGGAGGAGGGAGGAGGAGGAGGAAGGAGGAGGGGGGGTGGAGAGGAGGAGGAGGAGAGGAGGAGGAGAGAGAGGAGGAGGAGGAGGAGGAGGAGGAGGGAGGAGGAGGTAGGAGGGCGAGGAGGAGGAGGAGGACGAGGAGGAGGAGGAGGAGGAGGACGACGGACGAGGAGGAGGAGGAGGAGGAGGAGGGAGAAAAGAGGAGGAGGGATGAGAAGGCGGAGTGAGGAGGGGGGGGGAAGAGGAGGAGGAGGAGAGAGGAGAGGAGGAGGAGGAGGAGAAGGAGGAGGACGAGGAGGAGGAGGAGGAGGGAGGACGAGGAGGCAGGGACGAGGAGGAGGGGGGGCGAGGAGGAGGAGGAGGAGGAGGAGGAGGAGGAGGAGGAGGAGGAGGGGAGGAGGAGGAGAGGAGGAGTGGAGGAGGAGGAGGAGGAGGAGGAGGAGGAGGAGGAGGAGGAGGAGGAGGCAGGAGGAGGAGGAGGAGGAGGAGGAGGAGAGGGGGGCGGAAGGAGGAGGAGGAGGAGGGGAGGAGGAGGAGGAGGGAGGAGGAGGACGAGGAGGGGAGGCGGAGGAGGAGGAGTTTGAGAGCGGAGGAGGGAGGAGGGAGAAGGAGGAGTGAGGCCAGAGGAGGAGGAGGAGGAGGGGGAGCGGCGGCATGGATAGTTAGCATTCTGACCTCCAGGGCCACGTCTTCTCGATCCATGCCATGCGCGAGTGTCGTTCTCCCGCCGCGAGTGGCCCACAGGGATGGCTGCAGAGCGCGAGAGAGCCGTGGCCGCCCCCTGAGGCACAGGCGGGCGTTGCGTCATGGGGGGGCGATCAGTATATACGCAGGGGCGAAGCAAGGTGCACCTCTCGCGCAGCTTCGGGGCCCTGAAGGTGCTTTCTAGGGCCAAGCGGGGGCACGAAAGGTGCACGTCTCTTCCCCCCCCCCTTCCCCTGCATCGCCTCCCCCGCAAACAACGCCCAAGCAGTCGTCCAGAGCGTTCTGGCACGCTTTCAGAGCGTTCCAGGATGCGCTGAGAAGGCCGCGGGCGCCCGATGCACCCTCCAGCACCGCCAGTCTTCTCAGAGATCCCCGATGCGTCCCCGTGCGACGCTGCCCCTGCCCTGGCCTTGTCTTGAGCGTGGCCGCCCCCGCCAGCGCCCGACCCCTCCTCGCGCTCGCCGTCTAGAAGGCGGCGCTCCTCTAGTGGAACGAAGCATGGCATGAACATAAACACTCGGAGGTCCGCGCGGACTTCTTGGACCCTCGCTGGACCCCTCCCCCCTGGCGCGCTCCGCGCGCCAGGGGCGGTGCCGGAGGCGCCGCCAGGGGGCCCCAGCGCCGATCCGAGAAACCCGCGCGGACCTCCGAGTTTTTATGTTTACGCCATTCTTCGTTCCCCTAGCCTCGTCCTCCCCGCGCTCGGCGCAGACGCCGCCGCCGGCGGACGCCGAGGGCGCCGGCGGCGCCCCGGCGGAGGGCGGGCCGCCCGCCGCCGCGCCCGCGGAGCGCCGGGGCGGCGGGGCCGCGGGGCGGGGTGCCCGGGGAGCGGCGCCGCCCGCCGCCGGGCGGCGACCAGGCGATCGCCGCAAGGTCGTCGTCGCCTCCTCCACTCCTCCTCCTCCTCCTCCTCCTCCTCCTCCTCCTCCTCTCCTCCTCCTCCTTCTCTTCGTTTCCCCCCGCTTCTCCTCCTCCTTCACCGCTCGACCTGCTCGTCTCTCTCCTCTCCCTTCATACTCCTACTCCTCTCCTCCTCCTCCTGTCCTCCTCCTCCTGCTGCCTCCCTGCCTCCCTCCCTCCCTCCCTCCTCCCTTCCCTCGCCGCCGCCCTTTTCCAAGCGATGGGCTTCTGGCGCCCCCCGCGCGGCCCTGGCCGCGCTGGGCGGGCCTGGGGGGATCGCACCAAACCCTGCAGCATAATCGCCTCGCAGTTTGCCGCCGCCTCGCCCCCCTCACGCAACTCAGAAGGGAAAGATCGGCGCCAGCAGCGCAGATGTTCACGAGCGCATGGGAGAGTATGAGAAAGGGGGGGTGCGAGGAAGATCCAGGCAGTATGTGGAGGAGCATGGGAACTCCTGGAACCTGTACCGCTTTGTCTCTGTCCCGGATCGGCCCCTTGAGTAGGTGGGGGCCAGCGCTCAAACGAGGGTCGGCCAGTGCCCTCCGAGATCCCCTGGCTGGCCTGGGTTTGGGAGCCACCAAGGGCCCGCCCCGCTCTCTCGCCCTCCGCCGCCCCAGGCTCGGGAGCTGCTCTGTGGCCGGCCTGGGCTCGCGACGCGGTCCTGGCGGGCCTGGGTGACCGCCACGGGGCCCCTCTCGGATCTCCGGGTGTCCCACAAGCGATGTGGTGGCCACGCAGAGTGGCGGGTCAGTGGGGATTCGGGGTGACCGCGCGCTTGTGGGGCTCGGGTCGCTCTCCGAGGATGCCTCGGGCGATGGGGGCCTCCAGGGTCCGGAGGCCGTTCGGCGACGGACCCTGCGGTGAGGTGTCTTGGGAGTTCGGAGTCACCGCCCTGTCTGTCACCGCATCGCTGTGGGAAGGGGGGGGTGGGATGGCCCACAACTGGTTCCCCCCCGCGCCCGGGAGGTGTTTTGGGACAGATTTGGGGCAAATTTGCTGTCCTTCCCCTCTTTTGATTTTCTCTGGGCTTCTGCAGCTCAGACCTCCTGGCCGCTTCCACCCCCAAATCTGGGCGACGCAAACGAATCGCGACGACAGGTTCTGCATCGCTTTCGAATCGATGTCGGCCCGTGAAGGCCGTGCCCTGAGACCCTGGCGTAGAATTGCTTTGCGCAGCGGGCGAGTTTGCCTCGTTTCCTGCTCCGGGACCCTCGGACCGATCAGGCCCGAAAGATGCCCCACAAAGAAGGGGTCTGTAGGGCTCCAGTCGTGATATTTCGGGGTGCGGCGACTTTGTCGCAGCGTCGGATTTCAGGGGCCGTCGAAGAACAACTCAGGCTGAAAATCCGGCCACGGGTAAGTTGTCGACGTGGTGGCCGACGAAGAACAACTCGATGGCCCGTGGTGCCGACGTCATAGTCTTGATAGCGTCGGATCGAGGAGATGGCCCATGTCCGCCCTTGTGGGGACCTGGGGCCAGAGAGCAAGCTTATCGGAGGTCGATAGAGCCCCCACCTTGCCAAGTCGACCAGGGCGTTCCAAGAAGGGCTTCGCTTTCGAGTGATCGAGGAGCCGAAGAAGATGGCATGACTGTCCCGCCAGAGGGCGGCGGCAGCAAACCGGGGGCTGCTCTGGCCAGCAGAATGTCGGCGGTAAGCGGCGCAGGCAAAGCCGTCCCAGAGGTGTCGCAGGGTTTCCAGAACCAGCAAGGCGGGGTCAGAGGATTGCGCCGCATCGGCGATGCATCGACGATGTGGCTCGATCTGGAGTCCGATAATCTCCCTCCCGACGTCGCCGAGTCTTCGCCAATGCATTGCCGATGCGGCGCGATTATCCTACCCAGCCCGCTCGGACCCAGCTGGGCGGCCACCACTAGGGGGGATCGAGGACCGAGGATGCTTTGAGGACGCGCAAGCCTGGATCCGAAGGCGCGTGTGGATGAGCGAGGATCGGCGCGCTCCGCCGCCACAGCAGGACCCCTGGAAACCTGCTAGTTATGACCTGAGCTGGTTCACCAAATCGCCCTTTGATGATGATGATGATGATGATGATGATGACGACGACGACGACGGTGGTGATGATGATGATGATGACGATGGTGATGATGTTGATGATGATGGTACTTATCATGTTGCTGATGATGCGCATTTTGATTCTGACGATGGTGATGTGGATGATAATGATGATGATGGATGATGATGGGCCATCATCATCAGCAGCTGCAGCAGCATCACCATCGGCATCAGCAGCAGCATCATCAGCACCACCATCACCACTCATCATCATCATCATCATCATCATCATCATCATCATCATCATCATCAGCAGCATCATCATCATCATCATCAGCATCAGCATCAGCATCATCTTCATCATCATCATCATCATCATCATCAGCAGCAGCAGCAGCAGCAGTCACCACCATCATCGTCATCATCAGCATCAGCACCACCACCATCACCATCATCACCATCAGCAGCATCATCATCAGCATCATCACCATCGTCAGCATCATCAGCATCATCATGCTTTCCTCCCTTTCGTCCGACGCGAGTTTGGCTCGCGGCCACGGTTGCAGCCCCGGAGACTGGCACCAACACCAAGGGGGAGGGGTCTCCACTGTCGGCCACCCAAGAAGCCCGAGTACTACCAGCAATCGCCGAGATCGGGATCACCACCCCTCGATGGAGGCCACTGCCGATGATCGTGCTGACGCCAGCCTCCAGGCCACCGAGGGCTTCGCCACCCACCAAGGCACCCCAACCCAACCCGAAGGCTTCAATTTGCCCTCAATGCCTGGTGGGGGGGGGGGGGTCGGGGAGCATTGGGAAAACACATATGGAACCCGTACCCGCCCCAACCCGAAATTCGGTACTCTTCGGGTTGGGTTGGGGTGGTCTGGCAGGTAGTCAGGGTTCCAAATGTCCTGGTCCCAGACGTCCGATGCTTGGATTCTTTCAACAATGCGGGGTCCCCGGGAGTCCCGACCCTTTCCCAAGGGCCGGATCTCATGCCGAGCTTTATGATGCTCCAACTTACAGTGGCCTTCTTCGCCAGAAAGAGTCTCGGTACCCTAGAGAGAATCGAAGCTGGACGGTTTTCAGGTGTCGGGTCCTGGAAGGCGATACTCGTTCGGCACATCGCCAGCGTGTCGGGCAGACACCGTTCCGACACTCTTCGGGGTGCTCGATCTTACTTCTGAGATGTAGTCCTGAAGTACGATGGGAACAACTCAGACATTCGACGTCCTGATTTTTTCAGGACGGCGTCCCTGGAAGCCCCGACCCTCTCCCCGGGACCAGTTTTTCGTCCTGAGTCGTTTTTCGACGGCCCCGAGGCCCGGCGAGGGCCCCCCGGGGCCGAAAACAGCCCGAAACTTCCCGCCCTGATTTTCGGTTTGTCAACGATGCGAGCACGTCTGGGAGCAACCGAGCCCGAGCCCTCCTGCTGGCGGCCAGGGCGAGGGCGTCGGGACAGCACCCCTCAAAAGTGCCTCCCGCGCGAGGCGGCCGCCCGCGGCGGCCGGGGGGCCTCGGGCCGCGCCGACTCGCCCAGGGCCCGCTCCTCGCGCGGCGGCACGCCGGCCGCGGGTGCTGTCGCGGGCGGCTTGGCATCGCTCGGACGTGTGTGTGTTTTTTTCCTTCGGCGAGGACCATCGAGGAGCATCCTTGATCATCTGGCGAACAAAAACCACGCACGAAACCGACAAAAAGCACAGGGAATAGGCGTCCGAGCGATGGCAGGGCGGAGGACATCAGAGGAGGCACTGGTTCGACCAGACGCAAGAGTGACCCTTCGCCGGAGTGACCTTTGGTGCGGGCACGGACGGGTCCCCAGATGGCTGCAAACGGAGCAGGAGCAGCGGCTTGCGCGCCCAGGTTTGCTCCCCCCGCGGCCCCAAAAAGCCGCGCACCAAAGGTCACTCTTACCCAGGGTCACTCTTGCGTGTAGGCGACTGGTGCCCATGCCTCTACCCTTCCCTCGTTTCCCCCTCTTTGGGCCTCCTGGGGGGACCTCGTCGCCACCGCTGGCTTCGCCTCGAGATTCTGGTCAGAACGCACCCCCGGAGAGGTGTGGGGAGCAGCGGCATCGGTACTTTTTGATTTCACCAAGACAGAGGCGTGCCCACCGGTCGCTGCAAGCAGTGGCGGAGCGTCTTGGCGTGCCTGTAGGCCCACCAAACAATGTGTTGAGAACCTCTTGCGGTTCCAACAAAATGCTCTTCGAACATTTCTGGCCTGGACTGTCTTGTTTTAGCACATCGGGTTTGTATTATAAGAACATAGTGTTTTTGCTCTGAGAACATTCGGGGGTTCTAAGAACATTTCGTGGTAGGACTATCGGAATGTCGAGACGATCGGTCCCTGCTCAATACTTCAATGATCGAGTGGCCTCGCCTTTTCCGTCCTCCGACGGGGGCGGAGCCCAGGCTATTTTCAACGCTCTCCAACTTCATGTTCCTGCCTACCTCGTCCGACCGATGGGGTCCCCGAGATCCAGCGCATGGGAAAAATCGAGACGGGGGTTCTTCGCCGTTTTCGGCCTCCAGAGGCCCTCGTCGGATCCCGGGACCGTCAAAAAGGGGCCCAGGGTCCTGGGGAAGGGGTCGAGATTTCCAGGTGGGGCGCCTAAAAGAAGTCACAGCGTCGGATCTCTGGGTATCCGAGGCCTCGCGGGCTGGGCCCCTGGGCCGCGACCGCGCGGCTAGGGTGCGTGTTTTCGCGGATGCCCCGCGCGGAAGGTGTCCGCACGATCGCGTCTACTTAGACACCCAGCGTCCCGATTTGTTTGAACAAATCGACCTCTCGACCTCTTCCCCGGAACCCGTTTTTCATTTCGACCTCTCGACCTCTGCCCGATCGAGACACGGGCCCCCGTTTTTCCTCGAGCCCGTTGTCCCTCTCGATCGAGAGACGGGCCCCCGACCTCTCGACCTCTTCCCAGGAGCCCGTTGTTCCTCCCGAGTCGTGCTTGTCGGTCCGGGGGCCCCAGGGACCCCAGTGGCTGAAAGCACGGAAACAGCCTCAGCCTCGCCGATTTCTGGGTGTCTGGTTCCCAGACCTCCGACGTCATGATTTTTCCATAACGTCGACCATCCCAGACTCCCTCGGGCCATGAAAAAATCACGACGGGAGGTTTTTCCATATTTTCAGCCTCTGGAGGCCCTTACTGGCCCTCGGGACCGTCGAAAAACGATTCAGGATGAAAAACCCGTCCAGGGTTAAGCCGGGCGTGTCCCTAGTGTCCCTACAAGGGGAAAGTTCAAAAATATTCCAATTAGCTTGGCGAAAGACCCAACCATATGCAGTTGTGAATACCGCAATTGTGTTGGGAGTGTGGTGGACGCATGCGGGCGGTGCCACTGGGACCTATGGCGGAGCCCCCTATGGGGCCACGAAGCGTTGTACTGGGTGGGTGAAACGCAAGGAGCAAGGGCTGTGCTGGGTGGTGGCGGACGCATGCGGGCGGCGGCATTGGAGCCTTCAGTGGAACTCCCTGTGGGGCAACGAAACGCAGTACTGGGTGGGTGAAACGCAGGGAACAAGGGCCGTGTTGGGTGGTGGCGGACGCACGCGGGCGGTGCCACTGGGACCTTCCGTGGAGTTCCTTCCCTATGGGGAACGAAGCGCTGTATTGGGTGGGTGAAACGCAGGGAGCAAGGGCTGTGCTGGGCGGTGGCGGACGCACGCGGCCGGTGCCAGTGGGACCTTCGGTGGAGCCCCCTTTATGGGGCTACGATACGTTGTACTGAGTGGGTGAAACGCAGGGAGCAAGGGCTGTGCTGGGTGGTGGCGGACGCATGCGGGCGGTGGCATTGGAGCCTTCGGTGGAACTCCCTATGGGGCCACAGAACGTAGTACTGGGTGGGTGAAACGCAGGGAGCAAGGGCTGTGCTGGGCGGTGGCGGACGCACGCGGGCGGTGCCACTGGGACATTCGGTGGAGCCCCCTACGGGGCCACGAAGCGTAGTACTGGGTGGGCGAAACGCAGGGAGCAAGGGCTGTGCTGGGTGGTGGCGGACGCATGCGGGCGGAACCACTGGGACCTTCGGTGGAGCCCCCTATGGGGCCACGAAGCGCTGTACTGGGTGGGCGAAACGCAGGGGGCAAGGGCCGTGTTGGGTGGTGGCGGACGCATGCGGGCGGTGCCACTGGGCCCTTCCGTGGAGCTCCCTACGGGGCCACGAAACTATGTACTGGGTGGGTGAAACGCAGGGAGCAAGGGCTGTGCTGGGTGGTGGCGGACGCATGCGGGCGGTCCCACTGGTGGCCTCGGTGGAGCTCCCTATGGGGCTACGAGGCGCAGTACTGGGTGGGTGAAACGCATGGAAGAAGGAGGAGGGAGGGGAGGAGGGGGAGGAGGAGGAGAGGAGAAGAGGAACGCGGGGACCGTCTCTTCAAAACGAGGACCCAACACCACAGGATGATTGGAAACAATAGTTTGGGGACGATTTTTTTTTTTTACTTTTGAGCATTTGGGGGGCATTTTTCTAGTATTTTTCATTTTTCGCCCAAAATCCCCCTGTAGGGGGACAGGCCCGACCTAAATCCAGGGGAATCGGTCGAGACCTCCGAGGGTCGCTCCCGAGAGCCGACGAGGGCCTCCGAGGGAGGCCGAAGATGTGGAAAAACCTCCTGTTTGGATGTTTCCATTGCCCGGGTCCCCTGAGATCCGACGCTCCAACAAAAATTGGAGCGGGGGCCCTCGCTGGGCCTCTGGAGCGTCAACAAAACGACTCAGGACGAAAAACCGGTCCCAGGGAAATGGTCTGGAGGTCGGGGGCCCGCGCACCAAAAGAATTGGAGCAGCCGGATGTCTGGGTCTGGGGTATCCGCGGGGTCGCGCCTCGCCATCCAGACCGCGAGAGGGTGCGGCAAATCACGCATACCCATCGGTCGTTTAAAGTACAAGTATCTCTGGAGTCCCAGATTCGGAATGTGGAGCCAGGCGCTTAAAATAGACTGGAATCTGAGATTCCAGTCTACTTCAAGCGCCTTCCTACTTCCATGCTCGAGTGGCTTCAGCTTTGCCGTTCTCTTCACGGGGCGGGCGGACGCCCAATCTACTTTCAACGCCTTCTATACTTCGTCAGAAAGAGGGGTGCCAGAGCGGCATTGCTCCTTCCCTGGGCCTGCGTGGGCCTTTCCGAAGGGCTCGCCTCCGGGATGGACGCTGGGCATGGACACCGGGGATGGACACTGGTCATGGACACTGGGGATGGACTCTGGGCATGGACACCGGGGATGGACACCGGGGATGGACACTGGGCATGGACACCGAGGAACACCATGACGGGGATGATGGATACTTCTCTGCCTGCTTCCTCCGACCGAGGGGTGCGCTCGCCGCCCCGCGAGGTGCCGCGCCCGCGCCCCGCGGCGGCACCGGCGCCTCCTCGGCGGGGGCGGGCCCGGGCGCGCGGGGGAGGCCGCCCGGCGGCCGGCCGCCCCGGGGCTGAGGGCGCGCGGGGCCCTCGGCGGCGGCCCCGGGCGGCGGGGCGGAGCGCGCGCCCCTCTCGGGGGCGGAAAAGAGGGGGGGGGGATGACTCGGGGGCGGTGGATCTCATGGCGTGGGCCATGATATGTCCCCAGATGTCATGGCGCCCCTTCCTATCTCATGACGTTCCTGGCCCCCCCGCTGGGCCGCGCACATGCCGCTGGTCATGATTTGAACCCCCCCCCCCTCTTGGACCACCCCCCTCTTGGCCGCTCCCGACCCTCGGCGGCGGCCCTCGGCGGCGGCATGGAGTTCCCGGGTACGAGCGGGCATCATAGCCGGCTCAAAATCAAAAGATGCATCATAGCCTCGTCAATCTAGATTGATCCACTCACGGGTCCACTGCAATTGATTTCCACTGACTTCATTCCATGCGTAGCATGCTCTCCCCTCGGGTGATGAGACAATCATAGCGGGAGGCTTCGCCGTATTTTCGGCCTCGAGAGAAGGACGGCAAGCCAGTCCTGGGGAGTGGGTCCCAGGCCTTTGAGGGTCGACGTTCCCAGTTCCCCGACGTCATGATTCTTTCATTGCGTCGACCCCCGAGGTCTCGATCCATTCCCCTGGACCGGTTCTTTGTCCTGAGTCGTTCTTGGACGGTCCTGAGGGCGGGTAAGGGCCCCTGGACGCCCACAATATGGAAACACCTCGCGTCATGATTTTTCCCAACCAACCTGTGTTGTTGGGTCCTCGTTTTGAAGAGACGGTCCCCGCGTTCCTCCTCCTCTCCTCCTCTCCTCCTCCCCCTCCTCCCCCTCTCCCCCTCTCCACTGCGTTTCAGCCACCCAGTACAGCGTTTCGTAGCCCCATAGGGAGCTCCACCGAAGGCCCCAGTGCCACCGTCCACATGCGTCCCCCCCACTCAGTACAGCGTTTCGTGGCCCCATAGGGAGCTCCACCGAAGCCCCAGTGCCACCGTCCACATGCGTCTCCCCCCCACTCAGTACAGCGCTTCGTGGCCCCATAGGGAGCTCCACCGAAGGCCCCAGTGCCACCGTCCACATGCGTCCGCCCCACTCAGTTCGGCGCTTCGTGGCCACAATAGGGAGCTCCACCGAAGGCCCCAGTGCCACCGTCACATGAGCCCCCCCCACTCGTACAGGTTTCGTGGGCCACATAGGGAGCTCCACCGAAGGCCCCAGTGCAACCGTCAACATTGCGTATCCCCCCCACCCAGTACAGCGTTTCGTAGCCCCATAGGGAGCTCCACCGAAGGCCCCAGTGACACCGTCCACGTGCGTCCCCCCACTCAGTACAGCGTTTCGTGGCCCCATACGGAGCTCCACCGAAGGCCGCAGTGCCACCGTCCACATGCCTCCCCCCCACTCAGTACAGCGCTTCGTGGCCCCATAGGGAGCTCCACCGAAGGCCCCAGTGCCACCGTTCCACATGCGCCCCCCACT
>CAUYUJ010017278.1:66022-71022 GCA_963575745.1 Prorocentrum cordatum
CTCCTCCCCTCCTCCTCCTCCTCCCCTTCGCTGCTCACCTGGCGCTCTCCCGGTGGTGGCACGACGGTGGCGCACGACGCCGAGCTCGCTGGCCCCCCACCGCTGCTGCACCCCTGCCTTCCCGACCGCCCGGAGAGGGCCGCGATCAGGGGAACGAGCAATGACGTACGCAGAACAACTCGGAGGTCCGCGCGGATCTCTCGGATCGGCGCTATAGGGCCCCCTGACGGCGCCTCCGGCGCCGCCCCTGGAGGGGAGCCCAGCGCGGATCCAAGAGATCCGCGCGGACTTCCGAGTTGTTATGCGTGCGTCCTTCTTGTTCGTTCCCCTGGCGATGTCTGCATAGCTAGGGGGCCGCACGCGCACCCTACCCTTACCCCCGACGACTTCTGAGGGGCAGGCCAGGGTTCCACTTCGCGCGGGACCTCCCGAGCGAAGGGAACCCCACCCTCCCCCTCGGAAATCGTGGGGGGTCGGGGCAGGGTTCGCGTGCGGCCCCCTGATAGCTGTCTCACCCGCCCTTGCCCGCACGGGGCCCCGGGCTCCGCGGCCCGCGGCCCGCGGCCCGCGCTGTCTGCGCCCGGCTGCCGGCTCCGCGCCCCTGCCCCGCCCCGAGGCGGGGCAGGGCCCGCGAGCCGGCTGCCCCCCCCCCCCTCGTCCGAGGCTGGGGCGTGCCCGCTCGCGCCGCCTGGGAGACCTGCCATTGAGTCGGGCCTGTCCCTCTACAGGGGGAATATTCAGAAGTAGTAAAATAGTCGATGGGGACTTTTTTTTGGAATATGTTTTGGCATCTTTGGGGCATTTGCTGGGTTTTTTTGGCTCTCGTCCAAAATCGCCCTGTCGGGGACAGGCCCGACTTAAACCTACCCTCTCCCGGACCCTTTTCGGGCAAGGAGCAAATCCTGACAGGAGTGTTTGTCCATCTGTTCTGCCTCTGGAGGCCCTTATACTGGCCTTCGGGACCGTCCAAAAACAGCGCAGGATGAAAAACTGGTTCAGGGGAATGGGTCGAGACTCCTGAGGGTCGACATTAATCAACATATCATGACGTCGGGGGTCTGGGCTTGGACCTCAGGAGGCGGATGACTCTGGGCCAGTCTCTCGGCATCGGGGGACTCTCGCCGGGCCCCGGAGCCGGCACAGCAATGGCCCGGGAGGAAGAGAGCCAGTCGCGGGGAAGGGGTCGAGACCTCCAGGGGCCCACGTCACGAAGAAGCCCGGACGTCGGGGCCCGGGCAGGCGGCGGGCGTAGACCCGTCCAGGGGGCGCAGGGCCTGCAGGGCCCAGCTGTGAGCACGTGGGCGCCCGCCGAGATATCTCGGCCGACGGCACGGGATCGCAAAACGGGTGCCGTGGTCGGCGTCGTGGGGGAAGCCGCGCAGGTGCCGTCCAGGTCTGGGGCCAGAGCCCGTGGTTTTCCGCTCCCGCCTCCTGCAAGCAGCGCCGACGTCGGGAATGTGTTCAAGGGAGGAAAGACCACCCAGACACGATCATCTGTGCTCACTACACGGCCCTGGGCGTTTACCAAACGAAACTGCCCTGTTCGATTCCGTCTGCGGGTGCGTTGGCTGAACGGCTTCGCGTGTCGGGGTGATTCTTACGGGGGTGGATTTTCTGCCCTCGATGTATGCCCCCAGGGGCCCCAGGACACCGGTTCAGCCCCAGGCGGTGGATGTGGACAAGTCCCCGCCCTACCCCCTTCCCCCGCCGAGGGAGGTGGAGGAGGAGGAGGAGGAGGAGGAGGAGGAGGAGGAGGAGGAGGAGGAGGAGGAGGAGGAGGGAGAGAGGAGGAGGAGGAGAGGAGAGAGAGGAGGAGGAGAGGGAGGAGGAGGGGAGAGGGAGGAGGGAGGAGGAGGAGGTGAGGAGGAGGAGGAGGAGGAGGAGGAGGGGAGAGAGGAGGGAGGAGGAGGAGGAGGAGCAGGAGGAGGAGGAGGAGGAGCTCACCCACCTGCACGCGCCCGCGGCGGCCTCCGGGCTGCCCTGCCCCCCTCGGCGTCTCGCAGGGGCCTCCTCCGATGCCCGGAGGCACTGGTACCCACAGCTCTGTCCCTCCCTCGGTTTCCCCCCTTTCGTTGGGCCTCCCTGGGAGACCCTCGTCGCCACCGCTGGATCTGGCTCGAAATCCTGGTCAGAAGGCACTCCGGGACAGGTCCGGTGAGTAGCGGTATCGGTACCTTCTGGTTTCCACAAGGTCTAGCTGAATTTTTCCCCAGGACTGGTCTTTCACCCCTCACGCTCTTTCGCCTTGCTTCGTTTTCTGGCGCCCCTACGGAGGCCGAGCGTTGCCCAAGAAGATACTGGTGTGTGTTTTCCCCAGCGCGAGGACGTCAGGGGAAGCTGGCGGACGTAGAACAGACGCCCCCTGGAGATGTCAACATTTTGGGATTCAGGGTTTCCGTAACCCACCATGTGGCGATCGATCGTGCCGGAGGTTCTCCGCCATTCTCGTCTCTCCAGAGCCCAGGGGGCCGCCCATCAAGGCGGCGCCCAGGACGAGGGGCAGGTTCCCTGGACGGGGTCGGGAGCTACGGGGCCCCACGTCACGAAGGGATCGTCACGGCGGATCGATGCCCAGGGAGGAGGAGCAGGAGAAGCAGGAGGAGGAGGAGGAGAAGGAGGAGGAGGAGGTGGAGGAGGGAGGAGGAGAGGAGCGGCGGCAGTGTTCGAGAACGGGGCGGAGGGGCATGTGGGCTTTCCCGGAGCAGGAAGGGGAGGCCACTGCGAGACACCGACCTTGAGGCTCGCCCGGAAGTACTGTGCTCGGCCCCACCTTCTCGCCCTCGCTGCATGGACAGGCCGATGAAAAAAGCCATCCCCAGGATGCGGTCGCACCGTGCTCGTCCGGTGCCACGCGCCCGCGAGCCAGCACGAGACTACAGTGCGCTCTGGTGCTGGGTCTCGTGGCCGCTCGAGAGAGCGCTGTGCCTCGGCGCTTCGACGCAACCGCGCCGTGGGGTGCCCGCGGCCGCGGGGGGCGCGGCCGCGGGTCGGTGGGTTTCGGTGCTGCGCCGTGGGGCTCAGCCTCTTGAGCAGCAGCCCGAGAAGGCGCGGGCCCCCAGAGAATATACACCACCACCTCGTTGATTCCTCCCCCCTCCTCTAGCCTCCTCCTCCTCATCATCATCCTCCTCTACCCTCCTCTTCCTCTCCCTCCGTCCTGGGGGAGAGAGGGGTTCAGGGGAGGTGTTGGTGGTGGTGTATACTTCTGGGCCGCGCGGAAGGTAATGCTCCTCGGCGCGGGGTGGGATGCATCGAGCTGCCCTCGACCCAATCTTTCTTTTTCCCTCGGGTCTTGCACTGCGGGATCCGTGTTGTTGGTCAAACTGGTCAAACAGGAGAGCCACGAGGAGGAGAGGGCCGCAAAGCCGCTTCCGGACAAGGGGAGAGAGGGGAGTGGCAAGCTAGGTGCGCTCGCGCCTCATCTGACATCCTACACCTTGGCATCGCTCGGACGTGTGCATTTTTTCTCGGCGAGAACCATCGAGGACCATCCTGGACCATCGAGCCAAAAAAAGCACGCACGACACCGAAACATGCACAGAAAATAGACGTCCGAGCGACGGCAAGACACCCTCCCTCTCATTTCGTCCGACCTGATGGCGCGCCCACTCCGTGCCCAGCGGCACGGTGGCGGCTTCATATGGAGTACTGGGAAGGGGAAAGCGGAAGAAAAAGAGAAGGTGGGAGCGGAGGAAGAGAGAAGGAGGAAGATGAGGAGGAGGGAGGAAGGAGCAGGGAGGAGGAGGAGGAGGAGGAGGAGGAGGAGGAGGAGGAGGAGGTGCACATAGGGGTATCACGAGAGGGGGGAGGAGGAACTGGAGGAGAAATAGAACGGGAAGAGGACCAGCAACAGCAACAGGAAGAGTAGGAGGAGGGCCAGGCCAAAATGTCGGGAGGAAGCCGAAGAATGAAGGTAAGAAGCGACATGATTTTGTCACAACGTCGACCCCCAGAGGTATCGACCCATTCCTTGGGACCAGCTTGTCACCATGAGTCGCTTATGACGTCTTGCGACCTGGCGAGGGACCGCGGAGGCCGAAAATGATCAGAAACCGTCCGTCGTGACTTCTGCTAACTACCCTTAAGTCGGGCCTGTCCCTCTACAGGGGGAAAATTCAAAAATAGCAGAACAAATAGTCTGGGGACTATTGTTGGAATATTTTTTGATACCAGTTTGGAGCATTTTTTGATTTTTTTATATTTTTCGTCGAAAATCCCCCTGTAGGGGGACACGCCCGGCTTAAAACTACCCCCAGGGGTCTGTGGAGAGACCGCAGGAGGAGCTGGCTGGCCTCCTCCTGGGCGACCGCTGCGGCCACTCCGCGGAGGAGGTGCTCGGGCACTTTGCAGCGACGCCGGCCGTCGTTGAGGCGGGCGGGCCTTGGCTCAAGCAGTGGCGAAGCGTCCTGGCTCGCCTATAGTCCTGCCAAACCATGTCCTAAGAACCTTTGTGGTTTCCACGAAATCTTCTTAGAGCATTTCTGGCTGGGACTGTCTTGTTTTCTCACATCAGGTTGATGTTCTAAGATCCTTGTTTTTGTTATTAGAACAGTTTTGTGTTCAAAGAGCATCTCGTGGTAGGACTATGGGAATGCCGGCACGGTCGGTCCCTGCTCAACTGGCCCTTCTGGACGGCCGAAATGGGTACGGAAAGAATGGGTACAATGCCCAAATAGCAGTTCCTGTTCATTTTGAACAGGATTCGCTGTCCACGCCGGCGCGGCCTGCGTCCATTCGAGACAGAAGGCCGCCTGCCCAACAGCGGCCGCTGTTGGTTTGGGGCAACGTTTGTTGTTGGGCACAGTGCCCACTCTTTCCGTACCCACTTCGGGCGTCCAAGCTGGCGGAGACCTCCAGGGGCAGCGATAGGAGGGGGATAGGCTCAGGAGGGTGAGGGGGGGGTCAAAGTCGCGGGCTTCGGAGTCCGAGGTCCTCTGGCGTGGCGCGTTCCTGTGGCCTCGGCGGCTTCCTGGTCTCGGGATGCCTCTCGGCGGCTGCGC
>CAUYUJ010017278.1:76022-128522 GCA_963575745.1 Prorocentrum cordatum
GGGGGGAGGGGGCAAAACAAAAGGAATCCTGGGGTTCGACATGGTAGATCGAGGGCCGAGGTTCGACACGGGATGTTTCTGACTTTTGGGGGGCCTCTGGAGGCTTCGGGGGGGGAGGGGGGACCCGAGGGGCGTCTAGGGGCTCAGACCTCCGACGTGTTTGTTGCTTCGGGTGCTCCGTGTAACCCCATTGGCCCATCCAGAAACATCCCCCTGGAGAGTTGCCCTGGTCAGGCATGTGGAGGAGCATGCACTGGAGTAAGGTGCTGTGGAAGCCGTCACACCCCAAGAGGTGGAGGATGGAGGAGGAAGAGGAGGAGGAGGAGGAGGAAGAGGAGGAGGCGGAGGAGGAGGAGGGAGGAGGGGGGAGGAATAATAGGCGGATGAGGAAGATGAGGCGGAGGAGGAGGAAGAGGAGGGCGAGCAGAAAGGCCAGAGGCCTTTTGGATGCCTCCCCGAGTCTCTTCGGATGTCTCTTGAAGGCTTCTTGCGGTCCTCTTGGGGCGCCTCGGGGGCCCCTTCGCGGTCGCGGGGGGCTCTTGCAGCGTGTCGTCGGTGCCTCGGGGGAGCTTGTGGCCTCTTGGGGGTCTCTTAGGAGCCTTTGGGGGACTTCTTGGGGTATTATCGGGGCCCTCTTGGGATTTTGGAGGAGTTCGATCAAAGAAGGGGTGGGTACTCAAGTAGCCCCACTCCAGGAGACCAGAATTGGCCCAACACCTTAGGACAATCAGTGGTGTGTGCTTTCTCGCTGGGCGCTCCAACCCCTCGCAGAACCCCCCATCCACGCCCAAGGGAGGGGATAGGGGGAGGGGCAAACCTTCCCCGAAGGAAAAGAAAGAAAGGGGGTTGGAAGAGAAAACGCCCTGAAGCACTCACGCCGTAAAGGGCTGGTGGAATGTCCACGCCCCTGGCCGCTAGTCCGCTAGAAGATATCCGGACGAAAGGCCTTGCATGAGAGGGTCTGGACTTCCATGGGGGCCGTTTCAACAAGCACGACGTCACAGGTCTTGGTCTCGTGAGCGCCTTCTTGTGCCCCGTCCCGCTGTTTCTCGAGCTCATCCCCCTCCTCGGTCCTGCTCCTCTTGAGCCCCAGGGAGGCGAAACAGGTCCAACCATCTCCCGAGGCCACCAGGGACTACCGAAAACTAAACATCTCGAGGAGCCTTCAACACCTCCCCCTACATCCCCCCTCCTGCGATCAGGACTCCGGACCGTTTGCTCCGCTTGTCGCGTCGCCATGTCTGGCCCAGAGCTGCGTCTTAGCCTTATGTTGCTGGTGGGAGGGGGTGGCAGTGGGCGCGTCAGGGGTCCGGGCCGTCTCGCGGCGAGGCTCCGTCCCTCCCCCTCCCGCACAAGATGCACGACTTCAGCACACGTAGTCCATGGCGACCTTCTCTGGGGTCCTCTCGGCGACCTTCTCTGGGGTCCTCTTGGCTGGGCGGCGACATTGGATCTGCGTGGTCCTCCTCCTCCTCCTCCTCCTCCTCCTCCTCCTCCTCCTCCTCCTCCTCCTCCTCCTCACCATCACCAATATCCTCCTCCTCCTCCTCCTCCTCCTCCTCCTCCTCCTCCTCCTCAAATCTCCTCCTCAAATCTCCTCCTCCTCTTCCCCAAGCTCCCCCTCCAGACGCCGAGGCCCCCGCTGGCGGGAACGGGTCGGCCCCGCTGGCGCGGCCGCCCCCCCCCGCCAGGCGCAGAGCTCCAGGCTCCGCGCCTTCATGTCCCTCGGGAGCAGCCGGTGAGGCCGCCGAGGGCGAGGAGGAGGAGGAGGAGGAGGAGGAGGAGGAGGAGGAGGGAGGGGGAGGAGGAGGAGGAGGAGGAGGAGGAGGGGGAGGAGGAGAGGAGGACGGGGAAGAGGAGGAGGAGGGGGAGGAGGGGGAGGAGGAGAGGAGGTGGAGGAGGAGGAGGAGGAGGAGGAGGAGGAGGGGGAGGAGGGGGGGAGGAGGAGGAGCAGGAGGAGGAGGAGGAAAAGGAGGAAAAGGAGGAGGAGGAGAGGAGGAGGAGGAGGAGGAGGAGGAGGAGGGGGGAAGGAGGAGGAGGAGGAGGAGGAGGAGGAGGAGGAGGAGGGAGGGCTGCGCGGCTGCGCTCGGCGGCCCGAGGGCCAGCGCCCTCTGTGCAGTGGCACGGGCCGCGCGCAAGAGTGGCCCTTGGCCGGGGTCGCTTCTCCGCCGTGGACCCAGACCCCCTCGGGCCATGAAGAAGGCACGACGGCAGGTGTTTCCATCTTTTCGGCCTCGGGAGGCCCTTTTCGGGCCTCGGGGCCGTCACAAGGCGGCTCAGGATGAAAGACCGGTCCCGGGGAATGGGCCGAGACTCCTGAGGGTCGACGTTATGGAAAAATCATGACGTCGGGGGTCTGGGAAGCTCGGGCGGGTGGTAATGGGGGGGGGGCCCACGTCGGGGGTGAAGAGAATGGCCCTAGGGGGGCGCACTCGAAGGCCCCAGGCTGGCCCCCAAAGTGGCCCCGGGCCCCTCTGGGGCTTTTTTCCCCACCCCCTCATGTAGAGCATCCCCGACAGTTCCACCCGCCCGAATGAAGCAAGGGGGTCCTGGGGGAGACGGGTCTCGGGTTCTTGGCTCTTGTTCGCCGCTTTCGAGCTCCCAGGGTCCTCCGTGGGCCCCGCGAGTGTCAAAAGTCAGTCAGCGAGAGGAGACGGCTCCCAGGGGAGGGCCCTGCGTAGTCCGAGACCCGTCCCTGGGGAAGGCCCCGGGGGTCCAAGGGATGGCCCCGCGTCGCGAAAACCCGACGGACGGTTCCGGGCAATTTGTCGGCCTACGGGGGCCCTCACAAAGCCTGGGGACCGTCAAAAACGACTCGGGGTGAAAAGCCAGTCGCGGGGAATGTGTTCAGACCTTCGAGGCCCCACGCTTTGCGACCAAAATCGCGATGTCGGACGTCTAGGCTCGCTGGGGTGACCGTTGGTTCGCGGCTTTCGGATGTTCTCGCCGCTTCCTGGAGGTGTTCCTGCCTCGGGACGCGTTTCAGCGGCTGCGCCTCGCCGAGGGCGCTCTGGGGCTGTCCAGATCGTCCCGAACGGCCGCCGGAGACCCGAGCTATGGCCTTTTGCCGGAGTGACCTTTGGTGTGATGGTTTCCGGGGGGCGCGCGGGGTCCGCACCCGAGCGCGTTGGCGACTGCTGTCGCATAGCATGTAACGGTCGCCAGGCTGCGCACAAAACGTGACCCGTGCCCAGGGTTACTCGTGTAGCCGACGCCGTCGCTGAAGGCAGAGAAGCCCGAGCCTCTCTGCGAAGCGATTGCGACCGACGCGAGGGGATGGAGGATAGCGGCAAGGAGGACGAGGAGGAGAGCGAAGAGGATGGAGATGATGACGTCCAGGAAAGGACGAGAAGGGGGGTAGAATGAGGAGGGAGGACGGCGACGACGACGACGACGACGACGACGGTGAGTATGACAAGTAGGATGAGCAGGACGATGGGCATGGGGGAAGAGGAGGAGGAGGAGGAGGAGGAGGAGGACGAGAAGGTGGAGGATGAGGAGGAGGAGGAGGAGAAGAAGGTGGATGATGATGATGATGAGATGATGATGATGATGATGATGATGATGATGATGATGATGCTGCTGCTGATGCTGATGCTGCTGCTGATGCTGATGATGATGATGATGATGATGATGATGATGATGATGATGATGATGATGATGATGATGACGATGACGATGACGATGAATGATGATGATGACGATGACGATGACGATGACGATGATGATGATGATGATGAGGAGGAGGAGGAGGAGGAGGAGGAGGAGGAGGAGGATGAGGAGGAGGAGGAGGAGGAGGAGGACATGGAGGGGAGAGAGGGAGGGGGAGGAGGAGCAAAGGGGTAGGGGAGCTGGGGGCGGAAGGAGGAGGGGAAATCCCCTCACCCGTCCGTCCCTCCCCCTGCGCGCCTTCCCCCCCCGTCCCTCCTCCCACCCCCCGCCTTGCTCCGAGAGGCGCCTCGCCGCCCACCGAGCGCGCAGCTGCAAACGCAGCTCCCGCGCTCGACCTGTCGGTGGGCGCGCGGCCCGCGCGCGGCCTGACGCGCGGCTATCGGCGTCGCCGGGCGCCGTGCCCCGCCCTCGCCGTGCGTGCACGCCGCGCCGCGGTCGCAACC
This sequence comes from Prorocentrum cordatum, assembly GCA_963575745.1. Classification (NCBI taxonomy): domain Eukaryota; class Dinophyceae; order Prorocentrales; family Prorocentraceae; genus Prorocentrum; species Prorocentrum cordatum. The sequence goes on from CAUYUJ010017278.1 coordinate 80,138, forward strand.
CTCCGCCGCAGCTGTGCGAGGAGGATCGAGGATCGAGGAGGAGGAGAAGGAGGGAGGAGGATCGAGGATCGAGGAGGAGGAGGAGGAGGAGGAAGAGGAGGAGGAGGAGGAGGAAGCTGAGGTGGAGTAGGAGGAGGAGGAGGAGGAGGAAGAAGGAGGAAGGAGGAGGGAGGAGGAGGAGGAGGAGGAGGAGGAGGAGGAGGAGTTGGAGTTGGAGTTGGAGGAGGAGGAGGAGGAGAGAGGAGGAGGAGGGAGAGGAGGGAGATCGGGGAAATGGAGGAGTTTCGAGGAGGCGGAGGAGGAGTTTCGAGGAGGCGGAGGAGATGGAGGAGGATCGAGGAGAGGGGCGAATATCGAGAGTCGATGGCGGCCGGATGAGGAGGATCGAGGGCCGTCCCAAGTTGCGTCCGATTGACTTCTGGGGGGCCTCCGCCGAGAACCCTTGGGTCCCATGGACTTTGGGTGCCTGGGCCCGTTGTGTCACTCTTTCTGCATCTCTCTCTCTTTCTCTCTCTTTTTTTTTTGTTGTTGTTTCTCTCTCTCTCTCTCTATATATATATAATTATACATGTATATATAAGTACCTAGAAGTATATGTATGTATGCACACCTATACGACCACCCTTCGGGTGATAAGGAGGTTGTGTGGGGGGAGAGGGGGGGGAACCAACTTCTGACTCAATCGATCTCACTATCGATCTCAGTCAACGGGACACCACGGGACACTTGTCGATCTTAGTCACTAGCGATCTCACGATCGATCTCACTCAACGGGACACCACGGGCCACCACGGGACACCGTGGGACATTTCTCGATCTCACTATCGGTCTCACTATCGATCTCACTATCGGTCTCACTCAACGGGACACCACGGGACACCTCGGGTCACCACATCGATGTCACTATCGATATCACGATCGATTTCACTCAACGAGACACCACGGGACACCAGTCTCACTATCGATCTCACTATTGATCTCACTTTTTGGGACACCACGGGACACTTCGGGGCACCACATCGATCTCAGTATCGATTTCACTATCGATCTCACTTTTTGGGACACCATAGGACACCACGGGATACCTGTCGATCTCACTCGCGATCTCATTATCGATCTCATTTTTTGGGACACCACAGGACATTTCGGGGCACCACATCGATCTCAGTATCGATCTCACTATCGATCTAACGACCGATCTCACTGTCGATCTCACTCAACGGGACACCACGGGACATCGCGGGACACCGCGAGCCACCGCCGGACGGACGGACGGACGGACGGGCGGGCGGGGGAGAATCATTTGTCTTCACTTCGCCCTAGCAACGGCAGACACCACGGGACACCACGGGACACCGCGGGACACCGCGAGCCACCGCCGGACGGGCGGGAGGGGGGGAATCATTTGTCTTCACCTCGCCCTAGCAACGGCGGACACCACGGGACACCAAGGGACACCATGGGACACCGCGGGACACCGCGAGCCACCGCCGGACGGGCGGGCGGAGGATAATCATTTGTCTTGACTTCGCAACTCCGCCTGGCCCACACGCACGCGTTTGGGGGTTTCCGTTTCACTGCGATCTCATCCCCCCGACCTCCGATCGCTCCCCATCTCCTTTCACTACGTGTGTACTGTGTATATATAAACACACATATGACGCTCTCTCTCTCTCTCCCTCTTTCTCTCTCTCTCTCTCTCTTGTTTCTTTCTCGTTCTTTCTATCGCTCTCTCTCTCTCTCTCGATCTCTCTTTCTCTCAATGCGTATATATAACAACTAATCATTTGTGGGAAATCCGCATTCAACATGGGTGGGCAAGATTTTAAAAGGTTTTTTGCTCGGGGTCCTTGGTAAGGAACGCGATGTAAGACATTATTTGTAGGGAGTTCTCGGTAAGGACTCATTTTCTGGACGCGTCAGTAAGGATCCTGCAGTAAAGAATATTTATCCGGGAAAGCCTTCGCCAGGAAACACTTAGTCATACCTAAAAAGGAAAGGAACATGCATCAATGCGTTCTTAGATCGGAATCCTTAGCATGGCGGCCTTAGAATGGTAAACCAAGTGAGGAATCCCTTGCAAGGAACCCTGTGTAAGGGGAAGGGCCCCTCAGTGGCAAATCCTTAGTATTGGATCCTTCGTAAGAGAATCCTTGGTGGGAAAGCCTTGTCCCCAGAACCCGTAGTAGGGGAACCCTCGATCGGAATCCCGCGTTGAGGGATTCCCCGTGAAGGTGCATGAGTAAGGAAGCCTTAGTCGGGAGTGCTGGAGAGCGATTGCTGAAAAAAGGGAATCTGGAGAGGAGGACCCTTAAGAAGGAACCTTTCGCAGGGATCTGTCGTAAGGAATGTGTTGCAAGCGGTTTTGTAATGAGGAGCTCTTACGCATAATCTTTATTCGGGAAACGTTGAGAAGAGTTGTCAGTGAGGAGTCCTCAGTGGGGAAGCCTTCGCTAGGAACCCTGAGAAGGGAGTGCTTAGGAAGTGTGTGTATATATACATGTGCGTTAACACTTCTTAGTAAGGAATCGTGGTAACAAATGAGTTATTGCCAATGAGTTCGTAGTGGGACTTCCTTGCTATGGCAGCTTTGGTAAGGGATCCAAAGTAAGGAATCCTCACCAAAGGGGCCCGACCTTGGGAAGCCGTAAAATGGCTGCTTAAGAAAGTATGTGTGAAAGGGGTCCGCAATATGGACTTCTTAGTAGTGCATTCTTACGCAGGAGCCGTCAATAGGGAATCCTCCATCGGGATTCCGCCATAAGGGATCATCAGCAAGAATGCCTTAGCAAGGATCGCTTAGTCAGGAATGTTGAATATGTGATGCGAAATAAGGATTCCGGAGCCGGGGATCCGTAATAATCATTTGTTATGCGGGATTTGTGGTCTGGATCGTCTTGTCAGAGGTCCTCAATAGGAAGTTATCAATAGGGAGTCCTGAGTATAGAAGCGCCCGTAAGGATCCTTAGCGCGGAATCCTTGGTGGGGAAGCCCTCGTAAGGAGCCCGTAGTCAGGAATCCTCCATTTGGGCTTATGAACGGGAGTTTCTTGTCAGGAACCACAGGAATGGTGCCCGCACCGAAGCGCTATTACTAAAGGGTCTTCGGCATGGCTGCATTATTGAGGGACCGCCAGTAAGGAACCCTTAGTCAGGAACCCGCTGTAATCAATCCATAGTAAGGAACACTTTGTGCGGAACCCCTTGTGTAAGGAATCCTCGGTAAGGGGGTCTTTGGCAAATTTTTTGGAAAGGGGTTCTTGAGGAGGAATCCTTGCACTGGGTCCGTAGTAAGAGTCCTGCAGTAAGAAATCTGTATACATGATCCTTTTATGAGGGAATCCTTTCTGAATGACATTTGTTCGTGAGCCCTTCTTGAAAGTTTCATAATACGGAGTCCTTAGTCGGGACTCTTTCGTAGGGAAGTATTGGCGAGGACCCCTTAACACGAGATCCTTAGCAAGGAGTCCTTCGCCTGGGGTCCTTCGCTTTGAAATCCTTGTGCAGGAGTCTCTAGTCGGGAATCCTAGGTCGGGGGCCTGTGCTACGGAAGCAGTGGTCGGGTTTTCTGAATAAGGGGTACTTCGCAATGAATCATCATTCCTGAATCCGAAGTAAGATGTCCTCAGTACAGAACCCCGCGTACAAAAAAACGGGTCTTCAGCAAGGAGTCCTTACCGGGGAATTTTTAGTAATTGGAGGGGGGAACTTGGAGGAGGAGGACGAGAAGGAGGAGGAGGAGGAGGAAGAGGAGGAGAAGGAGGAAGAGGACGCGGAGAAACGGGAGGAGGAAGAGGTGTTGCCGACGGTGTTTGGTTTTCTGCCCATACACAGGTTTGCTGCCCACGGCCCCTGGCGTCGCCTCCTCGCACAAAAGGGGCTGGGCCCTGGAGGAAGGGCCCCAGAAACAACAACAAAAACGCCCCCTCTGGATCCACTTGTCTGGCTTTTTCCTTCCCAGGCCCGACCAGAAAAACGGGACCAGTGGATCCAGAGGGGGTTTTGATTGCCTTTCCCCCCGGGCCAAACTCCCCCCAAACGGAGTCGATGTGCTCCGCCCCCACAGGGAATCGATGTGTGGCTCCACACACACACACAACGGGATGTTACAGGTAACCTTTCACAAATGGAGACGATTGAACCACCTCCTCGTCCCCGTCGTTTTTCTTCACCTGCTCCTCTTTTGAGCTCCTTCGTCCTCCACCTCTTCTTTCTCCTCCTCCTTCTCCTCCTCCTCCTCAGACTCCTCCTCCTCCTCCTCATATGTATCTCCCTCCCCCTCTCATTTCGAAACTCCCGCGCAGCCTTCTTGGGCGTCCTTGCGTTTTTCAAGGGTGTGGGGATGCCCGCACGCCCATGAAGGGCTAAAATAATCACATGCCACCCTTGGTTATCCTCCTCTGCTTCTCCTCCTCCTCCTCCTCCTCCTACTCCTCCTCCTCCTCCTCCTCGTCCCCCCCCTCCTCCATATCCGTTTCTGGTTCAATCCCTTTGGCGAGAGTTGTTTGCAGCACCCTATTGCGACGGAGAAGGTCCGATATTGTCCTGGTCATCGCAGCCCAAGGCGGCCAAGTACGTTGTGGTCGTTGCGCTGGCGGCTCATGATCGTGACAGGGGCCTCTCGACGAAGCAGGCCAACACCAGGTTGGCCGCCGCTGCTCGCAGAGCGGCCAACGATATTGAACACTCTTTGCGTCGGCGGCTAGGCAGAGTCGCTGCGCTGGCGATGAGAACGACATTGCACACGAGCACGGATCCCTGCCCCTTTGGCAGGCACTGTTGGTTTTCTTGAGGAGGCCCTGCCCACCGTACAGGCCGCTGTGCGCGTGGGCAGGGGTCCTCGGTCTCCCCCTCCCCCTCCTCCTCCTCCTCCACCTGCTCCTCCTCCTCCTCCTTCTCCTGCTCCTCCTCCTCCTCCTTGTCTTCGGCGCGCCCTCGCCCTCGGCGCACGCCCGCGGAAGGCTGGCGGAGGCAAAACGGCAGATGTCCCGCAGGAGGAAGTTCGACGGAAGCAAAAGCGAGAAGTCAACAGTCTTGGAACGAGCGTGTTCTGCCGCGGCTGGCAGGGGGGGATTCAAACACCCACACACACACACACAAACCAGGGGCGGGGGGGGGTCTCGACACCCCCCGCTCCGCTGGGAAAACGAGAAGGGGTCCAGAAGCCCCCCCCCCCTCCCGGAAAAATTATTGGGGAGGTCCGGAAACACCATGGGGGGTCCACAATCCCCTCCTCCCAGCGACGACGACGACGACCACGACGACGACTACGCACGACGCACGACGCACGACACACAACTCACGACGCACGACGCACGACGCACGACGACGACGACGCCGACGACTTCGATGACGACGCCGACGACCACAACGGTGACGACGACGACGACGACGACGACGACGACGACGACGACGACGACGACGACGACGACGACGACGACGACGACGACGGCGGCGGCGGCGGCGGCGGCGACGACGACGACAGAAACGCACGATGCACGACGCACGACGCACCACGACAACGTGGCAGGTGCCGACGCCGACGCTCGACGACGATGACACCGACGCCGACGCCGACGACGGCGACGATGGCGACCGCGGCGACGCCGCCGACGACGACGTTTACGATGCCGACCACGACGGCGACGCCGCCGACGACGACGTTTACGATGCCGACCACGACGACGGCGCCGACGACGACGACGACGATGCCGATGACGACGACGACGACGACGATGACGACGGTGACGACCACGACGACGACGACGACGACGACGTCGACGACAACGCCACCGAGGGCGACGGCGACGACGACGACGACGACGACGACGACGACGATAACGACTACGAAGACGACGACGAGCAGAGCAGAATAGGCATATATTAGAGTATCATAGGAGCAGGGTAGAGGGTAGAGTCGAGGCGAGTAGAGTAGCATGGGATACGGCAGGGCCGAGTAGAGTAGGATGTAGTAGAGTAGAGTAGAACAGTGTGCACCGTATTAGAGTCGGAAAGGAGTCGAGTAGAGAAGAGTGGATGGGTAGGGCAGAGCAGACGTATTATAGAGTAGAGCAAAGCTGAGTAGAGTATAGTAGAGTAGAGTAGAGCAGAGCAGAGTAGAGTAGAGTAGAGTAGCATAGGAGTAGAGTAAAGTAGACTTGAATTGAGTGGAGTAGAGTAGGAGCAGAGTCGACTAGAGTAGAGTTTGCTGGGTTGCGGTATGGCAGGGTCGGTTAGATTAGATTGTGACTACGCAGTGTAGAGTAGAAGAGAGTGGAGTATAGTAGAGGCGGAGTAGAGTGAAGTAGAGTAATAACCAAGTCGGGGGGATTCGAGTTTTCTAGGGTATGGCAGGATTAAGTTTAGAAGGGTAGAGTACAGCAGGGCAAACCTAGTCCAGTAGAGAAGAGCATATGGGTAGACCAGAGCAGAAACATAATATAACCTCTTTGAGTATAGTACAATGGGAGTAGAGTAGAGTAGAGTAGAGCAGAGTAGAGCAAAGTAGAGTAGAGTAGAGTAGAGTAGAGTAGAGTAGAGTAGAGTAGAGTAGAGTAGAGTAATAACGAAGTGATGCATATTATAATATGTTAGGGTCCGGGTAGAGTAAAGTAGAATAGGGCAGCGCATATTCGAGTAGAGTAAATTAGAGTAGAGTGGAGGAGAGACGGAGTAGAGTATAGCAGAAAAAGGAGCACAGTGGAGTAGAGTAAAACATGCTCGGGTACGGTAGGGTAGAGCAGAGTAGAGTAGGGCAGAGTAGAGTAGAGGACAGGCACGTCGAGCAGTGTAGAGCAAGACAGAGCATCGTGGAGTACAGCAGGACCCAGGCAGGATACTGCGATAGCTGGATCAATCCCTCTGGAACCAATCTATCAGAGCCAGCGTCAGCCGCGTGCGCTGGCGACAGGTGCGCCGCCGCCGCCGCCGCTGACGTCGTCGTCATCGTCGTCGTCATCGTCGTCGTCGTCGTCGTTGCCGGAGGGGTGGTGGTTGTGGACCCCCTGAACGATTTTCCAAGGGGGGCGATTCGGACCCCACCGTTACTTTCCCGTGGGATCTTGGGGGTGGGGGGTGGGGCCCCCTATCGCCAACTTCCCTGGAAGGGGGGCGTCCGTACCCCTGGGAAGGCGGGGGTTGGGAAGGGGGGTGTTAGGGGGGGAGGTTCCCTTGGTGTCTGAAGCGCCTTGCCAAGGGCCGGCCACTGGGCTGATGCAAATCGAGATCATATACAGTGTTGCCTCGTCAGCGTGTCTTGTTTTTTGAAATGTGTTTTGCCCCATAGAGAGCTTCACTGGACTGCGCATGGCACCGAAACGCAAGACATCCCAAAGGGCTAAGACAGGGCGATGGCCCCGCAGCGTATCAAAAGATCTACCACTGCGGTTCGGCAGTTCCCGGGCTTGCCTTGCCAGCGAAGGTGAACGTTGCTATGCATCCGAAGCGGCACATAATGAGGTCGCGTTGCAGCAAAAGCTGTGGACTACTCGGTGGACGGCGCCAGTCAAGAGCCCTGGGAAGTATGGTGACGCATATTTGTTAGCATGACACATCACAGTACCGCGCCGTCCCAAATAACATGAGCTGTGGCGGGGTCTAGTTTCAGGACTTGCAGTAGGACTGTTTCAAGACACCCCGATCGCTCATCCCAGAGACGTGTCATGAGTTGTTCGTGAGTTTCTTTTGTACTGGTCAGGAATGAATGGCTGAACGGCGACATTCGCAAAAGAGGTGATACTGACGTTTGCAATGTTCACGATGCAACGTAGCTGGAACCGTTGTGCCCGACGTGGTACAACTGCGTTTGCGGACAAGGTCCCGACCGGTGGCCAGACCAGCGAGGATAGTATACACCATGTTGCCCAACGACGTACTCATCGCCGTGTGGCTCAAGTGCAAGGCGTCATTTGTTAGGCACCGTTTCTAGACGATTCTTTTGGCTCTAAGTTCAACCCGCTGCCGCCCGCGCGGTCCTGCACAACATCTCTAGAGGAATAGGCAGGAGGATGTGGAAAAGCAGCAGGCAGTGAAAGAGGAGAGGGAAGGAGGCCGAGGAGGAGAATTCGCGAGGGCCGGACCGGGAAGCGGAGGCGGAGGCTGGAACGGACAGGAGGAGTGCCAGAGCAAACCTAAGATGTTTCAGCGATGCTGCAACACACTCTCCCGTCCCATGCCCCCTCCCCAGTGATCCCCACACGTACTCCCTTTTTCGGTGTGGAGGGCCCCTTGACACGCCAACGCTCTTGGGGCCTGCCTGCCATTCTGGCGAGAACCCGTTCTGTAAAGGACCCTTTTTCTCCCCAGCCTTCCAGCAGCAAGAAGTCTGAAGAGTAGGACCAGAACGCTTACGAAGATGTCCAGGGATAGCCCCGTGTTGGCAAATCGTCGGCTGTCCGTCCGTGTCAGCGTTGCACCGCTTCAGGGTTCTCAGCGTGATTGTATAGGAGATCGCAAGGCGATGGCCCGCTTGAACGACTGAGCCACACCCTCCATCCGCGAGGCTGCCGCACAATTTTGACCACCGCGCCGTAACATTCGAGGACTTTCGAAAAGAGAGGCCCTTTTTGAAAACTGCCCGCCCTCCATCCAAAGACGTGCCGAAAGAGTTTAGGGCCAATTTGCGGCGCCAGATGCAATTGCTTCACTCTGGACGCGAGCCCCCTCAATCCGGGTATCTGTTGGAAGTGTTCCAGACGAGCGTGTGCGGCGCCAGGGCAAGAGCTCCATGGGGAAAACGACTGGCACCCCAGCCGTGCAAGCGTTGGAAGCTTCAGGCTGCGAGCCCCCGGGCGACACGTCTGGTGGCGTGACGGACGGGTTACCTAGAAGGAACAAGCATGGTGGACGCGGAGGAGGATGAGCAGGAGAAGGAGGAGGAGGAGGAGGAGGAGGAGGAGGAGGAGGGGGAGGAGGGGGAGGAGGAGATGCATCTGTCCGCCCTCTCTCTCTCTCTCTCGGCCCACGCGTCGTTCCCCCAGTCGTCGTGCTCGTCGGCTCCACCACCAGCCTCAAGCGAGCCCCTCTTCAGAATGACCCGCTCCCTGCTGCACGGCGGGGGGCGCACGGGCCCCGGGCCACAACAGACCGGCACAACCCCCAGCAGCAGCAGGAGGAGGAGCAGCCTCCGGCCGATGGCGATGGCAACGAACACGACGGCGACGGCGATGGCCACTGTGACGACGACCACGGCGACGACGGCGACGGCCGCTGCCGCAGCCGCCCTCGAGGCAAGCGCCAGGCGTCGGGGCAGCCTTTATCTCTTCGCCCCTTCCACCTCCTCCGGTCTCCCGAGGTCACCAGGTTCCCATAAAAAAAGGTCCCCTCCCTCCGCCCCCCAGCTTCGCCGCACCTCCTCGATCCTCGATCCTCCCCTTCTGCATCCTCGGGCCTCCAGCCTCCCTCTCGATCCTCGATCCTCCCCTTCTGCATCCTCGGGCCTCCAGCCTCCCTCTCGATCCTCGGTCCTCCCTCCCGCCCCCCCTGGATCCTCCCCAGATCCCCGATCCTCCCTCGATCCTCCACTCCTCCCTCGCTCCTCGCTCCTCCCTCCATCCTCCCTCGATCCTCCCTCGAGCCTCGCTCCTCCCTCCCTCCCCCCCCCCCGATCCTCCCTCCCTTCTCGATCCTCCCCTCGATCCTCGCTCCTCTCCCCCCTCGGGCCCCAAGCCGCGGGGCGCATGCGCGCCGCGCGCTCCGGGGCGGCGCCCCGCGGCCGAGGCCGAGATGGCAGGCGCCGCCGGCGCGCCAGACGCAGTGTCGGGGGTCGAGGGTCGAGGAGGAGGAGGAGGAGAAGGAGGAGGAGGAGGAGGAGGAGGGTGGAGGAGGAGGAGGAGGAGGAGGAGGAGGAGGAGGAGGAGGAGGAGGAGGGTGGAGGAGGAGGAGGAGGAGGAGAAGGAGGAGGAGGAGGAGGAGGAGGAGGAGGGTGGAGGAGGAGGGTGGAGGAGGAGGGTGGAGGAGGAGGGTGGAGGAGGAGGGTGGAGAAGGAGGAGGAGAAGGAGGAGGTGGAGGAGGATTGTCACGGCTGTCGTTTAAGGCACGGGTAATGTTTTACCGTTTCGTGCCCTAACAATTGTGGCATACCATGTTCAATTCCAATTCCAAATCAAACACCAGAAAACATTGACCTATCTGCAACCTAAATCATGCCACCCTGGGTGGTGCATACGGTTTGATATGCAATGCTAATTCAAATGTCTAAGCATGAACCTACCTGACCACTCCTCCAAGACGCGGCTGGGGGACGGGGCCAGAAAGAGGAGGCGGTGGAGGAATACGGGAAAGGCGAATAGGATGAGGAAGAGGAGCAATAGGAGGAGGAGACCAAATAACGCAATACCAGACAAGAGACGCCTCTTCCGTACCAAACACTTCGATCTCCCCCCTCCTCCGATTTACATGGGACATCCTCCAATATGCGGGGGCTGCGTGTCCCATAACAGGGAATGTGCGTCCCATATGCCAGGACTGTGTGCCCCATAGTCGAGACTGCGCGTCCCATGTGTCAGGAATGTGTGTCCCATAGCAGGGACTGCGCGTCCCATTTGCCAGGACTGCGTGTCCCATAACAGGGACTGCGCGTCCCATTTGCCAGGACTGTGTGCCCCATAATCGAGACTGCGCGTCCCATGTGCCAGGGATGTGTGTCCCATAGCAGGGACTGCGCGTCCCATTTGCCAGGACTGCGTGTCCCATAACAGGGACTGTGCGTCCCATTTGCCAGGGCTGCGTGTCCCATAATCGAGCCTGCGCGTCCCATTTGCCAGGGATGTGTGTCCCATAGCAGGGACTGCGCGTCCCATTCGCCACGTGTCCCATAACAGGGACTGTGCGTCCCATTTGCCAGGGCTGTGTGTCCCATAATCGAGACTGCGCGTCCCATGTGCCAGGAATTATCCTTTTACTTACGCTGACGGTCACGTGTATCCCCGCGACTAGATAGCAATACCTACTCGGCGGACCCTTCCCCTACTATCGCTCTCCATGTGACGATGGCGGCGGGGACCACGACATATTTTCCACCCGCTGCATTGGTACAGTCTCACAATGCGGGTAGGAGCCCCTTTCCGCCTTTACAGAAAGTCTTGCAAGGGCACTATTTCGTCAAGGACTGCTGCGTTACCGCGCCTGTGGGACGGGTGCTGCCAATTGCGGACGCGCTTTAAATTTGACCGGGTGTGGTCACTGTTGGGGCGATTATTGCAGCGCGCACCGAGCTTGTCCACCCGCACTCCTTCCGATATGCAGCCGCATTTCATGCAAACAAACAGAATGCCGTCTGGCGTGGCGGTCACGAAAATCGCGTGTCCCTTTGGCTCAGCAGCAATTGTGCTGAGCACCCGATTGTATCCGGGGCACTGGAAATCCAAGAACGGGGGATCGCGCAGCGTGCGTCTGAGGCACCTCTGGCACGCCCATTTCCTACGCACCCATTTGAATTGATGCCCATTTGTCAGAGGCAGTGGCGGGAATAGGGGGCCTCGCCTGCGCGAGCTCTGGATCTCGGCTGCGCTCGCTGGCTGGGCCTCAACTCGGGGGGGAGGTGGAGGTAGGAGCGGGGCATGGGCTCCCGCTGGGGCATTCGTCGGTGGCTCAGGCAGTGCCTCTTTGGCCGCCGACGCGCCCGTCTGGAAGCCTGGGTTCCGCCTGTCCTTGTGGTAGGCTTTCCTGAGCTTCTTCGATGGCGCCTGCCTGGGGTATAGTAGCAACCCCTTAGCCGCGTAGCAAAGATACCGCTTCAAAGTTGCGGCGTTCTCACTGTACTTCTGGCGCTCATCAAGCGATGGCTGTGCGAGTAGGGAGGCGCCCATTTTCGCAAATTTGTCTGCGAAATCGTTGCCCTTGGCCAAATGCCAATCCCTCGGCTGCGGTTCGAGCGTGTCAGCATCAACGTGCGCTGCGACCTTTTGGATGGTAAATGCCCTTCCCCAGGCTGGGGATGACCTTATCTTAATTCGCAGTCCGGCGTAAAAGTGGTGTCTTGAGACAACTTGGTCCCAAGGCGCCGTGGCAAGCTGCACCACCCCCAAAAAATCAGAGTGGATGGCGTTAGCCTCTGGGCAATGCTCCATGCATGCTAGAACTGCCACGTGCTCCGCTGCCGGCGATGTCTGGGGGTATTGGTCGCCCACCGACCCCCACAAAGCCGCGTAAACGTCCCCCCCGGCAGTGAGCTTAATGACCGCCCATCTTGCCACGTGGAACTCCTCGGGCCCTTCCTTGAGGCATGAGCCGTCAGTGAAGACTTCTCCCCTGAAGGCGTCGCGGATACTCGCCGAGGAGTCTACGCAACGGAACTTGTAGGGTACTGTACCCGTGCCCCTCAGAGGTTGCACCGAGAATCCTGGCAATTCTAAGAAGCCGCAGGCCAATGGAAAATTGCGGTGCTTGTCATGGAGGATGTCGATGTCTGCTGGCTGCAGCATTTCCTCACGAAGGGGAGCTGTGATCGGGCAGCGGTGCAGCCTGTGCGACAGATCATCTGACTCAAATCCGCACTGGCATCTGGAGGAGGCATCGTACCCTGCCTGCTGGAGTCTCTTGCCTGTCCAGATGGATTGGCAGAGGAATGACAAGAGTATGCCCGCTTCTTTCCTGTCGGTCCGGCCTCGAATGACCTGGCGGGCGACCGACATGTCGAGGCGAGCCTCCGGCTCCAGCCCCATTTTCTTGGCGACCGTTGACAAATGGGCGCCTTGCCATACAGCGCTCATCTTTTTCTCCAGGAACTTAGGTGAGAAAGTGGTAAGCGGCCAGAGATGTCCATCAGCATCTTTAAAAATCAGCGCAGTGTGAAACTCCCACCGAATGCGGCGCAATGACAAAATCGCCGCCGCCAACGGCCCTCTAACATCACCCCAGTCTTTTGGCGGATTTGCCAACACGGGGGCTGCCAGCTCCAGCAGCCCGGGCATTGGGAAATGATTGCCCTCTGACCTGTCCGTGCTGGCTCTCCACGCAAGTTTGGTCCAAAGGAGCGCCGGCGCCAACCCCTGCCTCCAGGTGGGGTCTTCGTGCAGAGCTAGCGATAGCGAGCGCGAACGCGAATCCCCTCTCGACCCTACTATTGACAAAAAGAAACTTTGCAGTTTTTGCAGTTCCTTAGTGTCCACACCTGCGACTTCCGCTCCATACGTCCCGTAGGAGGCGAGTCCGCTGACAAATAGTTTGCGCATGTCGGTACCTGCTCTTCGGAGCGCTGCCAACCTACGGTTGCGGGCCTGCAGCTTGTTGAGCCGCTGTTTAAGTACTGGGCGGCTCAATCTCCTGCAACGCAGATTTCCTACTCCTAGGTCTATGCCTAAATTCTTGCCTGAGGCTGCCACTTGCCCTGCCCCAGGTCCCAGCGCTTTGGCTAGTTTGCCCCGCAGGCCCTCTGAGTTTGCCAAGGTGATTGACTTGCGATGCGCCACCGCGCAACCCAACTCATCTTCAATCACCTTGTTGAGTGATGCTGCTCCTTCGCGGAGTGTCGCTACGACAACATCAGCGCCCTTATGCGTGATGCCTGATGCCTAGTTGAAAATCATCGATAAAAAGCGACAGTGGAAGGAGCTTATGCTCAGCCTGCCACGTGTCAATCGGTTCAATAGTATAGACCTGCACTAGATATGTATCAAATGGGTCCCCCGCTGCTAGCCCCTGGCCAGGATGCCCTGCCAGTACTGTGGAACCCTCGTGGCTGACAAATCTGGGGGCTTGATGCTGGTTCAGCACCACTGACAAGATTGTGAGCGGAGGAGGAGGAGGTGAGGAGGAGGAGGAGGCGGCGGAGCAGGAGGGTGGAGGAAGAGGCTGCGAGGTGGAGGAGGAGGGTTGGAGAGGAGAGGAGGAGGAGGAGGAGGAGGAGGCGGAGGAGGGTGGAGGGTGGAGGAGCAGGAGGAGGGGTGAGGAGGAGGGTGGAGGAGGAGGGTGGAGAGGAGGAGGAGGAGGAGGAGGAGGAGGAGGCGGAGGAGGAGGAGGAGCATGTTCGGAGGGGGTCTGTGGGGGTCTGTGGGCTGGACGGGTTCACCGCGGTGTGGGCAACGGCGATGCAGGTTTCGATATTTTGCGGGAGCGCGCGGCTCGCCTCGCGCTGTCTTGCCATTCGCAGTGGCGTTTTCGTGCGGTCCGTTCGCAGATTGAAGATGTACGACAGTGTTGTGGTTCCTCCTCTTATGCCTCCTTCATCGCTCCCTCCCTAGCGCTATAATCCCTCCTCCTCCAGCCTCTTCCTCCCCTCCTCCTAATCCTCTCACTCATCCGCCTCCCTCCTCCCTCCTCCTCCCCTCTCCTCCTCCTCCTCACTCCTCCCACCCCCTCCCTCCCTCCTCCTCCTCCTCTCCTCGCTCCATCCTCCTCCTCCTCCTCCTCCTCCTCCTTCTCCGACTGAGCTGGCGAACGCCAACTATCAACCTGCCATTTACCATTTGCCAACTACCAACTATGAAAGTGTGGTTGCTCATTTCCTATTGAATCGCTTCGCTCATTCCGCCGGCCCTGGAGCGCTATCTAGGGCCTCGTGGGGCCGTCTTGGGGGGCTTCTTGGGGGCTTCTCTGGAGCGTCTTGGGGCTCCCTGGCGGCGTCTTGGGCTCCCCTGGGGCCTCTTGGGGGGCTCTTTGGGGCCCCTTCCTTGGGGCGGGAGGGGGGGTAGTCGTTGGCAGCCCCCCCCTCGGAGGCCACGATCCTCGTGAGGGGTGGCGAAAAATAGCCCCCCCCCCTGGGGATCGGCCGGGGGTCAGCCGGGGATCGGCCGTGGTACTTTTCGTCCGGGCCCCCCCAGGGGCCGCCCCGCGCGCGCGAACTAGAAATATTGTTAAGTAGTTACTGGAGATCTTAGCACGCCTCTGGCCCGTTGGGCCAGCGAATTCTGGCTGCCATCATCACTGTTAAGCAACATCGCATTTAGCCCAGCCTTGTGTCCAGGAGTCTCCCTCTGGGCCTTCTAGATGGGGTCGGGGCGGATGGGGTCGGAGGATCGCGTCACATCGCGGATGCATCGCCGATGCATCGGCGATGCAGCTCGATGTAGAACCCGGTTTTCCCCACGCCGACGTCGCGGATGCATCGCCGACGTCTCCGATGCATCGCCGATGCATCGGCGATGTGTCGGCGATGCGGCGCGATCCGTTGACCCCATCTACACGGACCCCATCCATGAGGCCTCTACTCCTCCCGCTATTCTTCCTGTCGCTACTGCATCGTCGAATGGTTAGTCAGGCCAGTGTTCATAACATGAGTTTGCTTGTTGCAGGTCGGCTTGTGCGGTGTTCCCGGTTTGCCCAGCGACCTTGTGCTTCGCGATGTTGTGTTGGCATTCGTGGGTCTTGTGCGGGGGAAGATGGAGACAGTTGCCTCCTTGCAGGCGAGGTAACGAGGGGGGTAAGATCGAGGACTGTCGATCCCCTCGGTGCGGACCCCCCTTGACATTGCCTGGGCCCCCAGTGGCCACAAAGAAAGGAAAGCCTTCCGTCGTGATATCGTCCAGGGCTCGAGCGAAACGGTGTGCTGGCAATTTCATCCACCGTGGTCGTTCCGATGTCGCCTTGCAGAAAAGGTGGCACGAAGACAGAACGAGAGACGACGAAAACGAAACGAAAACGGAGAACGCTGCTTAGCTCGATCTCTGATATCGTCCATAATTCGAGGGGAGGAGGAGGAGGAGGAGGAGGAGGAGGAGGAGGAGGAGGAGGAGGAGGAGGAGGAGGAGGATGAGGAGGGAGGAGGAGGAGGAGGAGGAGGAGGAGGAGAAGGAAGAGAAGGACGAAGTGGAGGTGGAGTAAAAAGAAGACGAGGAAAACGAGGAGGAGAAGCAGGAGCAGGAGCAGGAGGAGCAGGAGGAGGAGGAGGAGCAGGAGTAGGAGGAGTAGGAGGAGGAGGAGGAGGAGGAGGAGGAGGAGAAGGCGGATTGGGCGGATGAGCAAGAGGAGGAGGAGGAGGAAGAGAAGGAGTAGGAGGAGGAGGAAGAGGAGGAGGAGGAGGACGAGAAGGAGAAGAATGAGGAGTAGGAGGTGGAGGAGGAGGAGCAGGAGGAGGAGGAAGAGCGTGGCTCGAGGGTGGCCTGGTGAAGGTGTGCGCTTTCCGGGAAGGGGGGGGGGAGGCGGCGGCCCCCTCGGTGCTGAGCCCCCCTTCGGCACCTGCCTCTGGGCAGTGCAGTAAGGACGAGGAGTCCACGGCCTTGGAGGCCTGGGCGCCCCGTGTTCTCGCAGTCCTGGCTCCGCCGCACTGCGCTCCGCCACCGCTGGCCCCCTGGTGCAGCAGCCGCCGCGGGCCCGCCGGCTGAGCTGGCCGCGCCACTCGCTCGGGGCGTGACCCGTCCCCCTGAGCGGTTCGCTCCCCCTTGCCCTTCCGTCGGCCGCCTCCTGTGCCTCTCCCCCCCTTGCACGGTGGCACGGCTCGCTTCCACCGTACCCCCGTTCTAGCTCTTGCCGCTGGCGCAGACGGCCCCTGCCTCGCCACCGACGTAACAAGTGTTCTCGCAGTCCTGCCCAAGGAAAGGGGCACGAGGGAGGGACGGGGCAGGAGAGCGGGCGCGGCCAGGGCTCCACCCGGTGTTCGGGCAGGGAGAAAGGGGAGAAGGATGAGGAGGACGACGACCTGCAGGAGGAGGATGAGGAGGAGGAGGAGGGGCCTAAACGCGGACTGAATTCCGATCTTCCCCCGCCGCCCTCTTCACACGGCTACTAGCGGCATTTCAGTTGCGCAAGTGGTTCGTGAACTTCCGGGGACGCACGCACCGCGCCTGCTGCCGGGCGGCAGATGCACCACCACAGCCGCAGCCATTCTTTCATAGTCCGCGGGCGACAGACGGCCAGGAGCCTTGCGAAACCCGCCACGCCCACCCAGCGCAGGGGGCGCCCACCAGACGCCCAGGGGCGGCAACCGAGCGGGACCCAGGCGAAACACTGCCACACCTGCGCAATCAAAACCGAAGCACAGTCAACCCGCAGAATAAGGATGATCGACCTCCCAAGGCTACCCTTGCATCCTTGCCCCTTCGGCCTATCCGTAGCGACGCTCGCTGGCCAGCCCCGTTCGAAAACGTCAACATGGCCGCGCATCCTTACTTTACGGGTTGGCTGTACCCATTGGTGCCCGCTTGGGCGCCAGCACAAGGTACCAGCCTTAGGGTATTGACCATGAGGCACCGCCCAGAGGGCACCATCTACGGAGTACCAGTCACAGAGCGCCCGCCGCTGGGGACGGCTGCGGACGGCGACCAGGAAACCGCCACATTGAGAGCCAGCATTAAGTCTGGCAAGTCCCTCTACAGGAAGAATATGCAAGGGTAGTCGAACAAATATGATGACGATCTTCCGTGCTCTTATATCATACAAGAGGTTTTGTTTTACTACTTTTCCTTTTTCTGTCGAGATCCGCCTCTAGAAGGACATGCCCGACCTAAAGCCAGCGGGACCAAGAACCCCGTGGGCGGCGATCAGACAATTGCAGCGACGAGCGCCAGCGGGACGTGGGACACCATGGGCGGCGACCGAGGAATCGCCGCAACGGGAATGATCGAATCATCTCATGAAGTCCGAACCCGTTGGTGCAAGCACTGCTCGGGAAGCATTGGGCAAAGAGAGCACATTTCGTTTGCATGTGCACACCTCTGCGACCTTATCTTCGAGGCGTCGCGAATACTTTGTTCGCTGCGGGTCACCAGACCTTATGTTTGCACCTCTGCATGAGCAGACGCATGGCTGGTGGTGTCCAACCCGCGACCACCTCATCACCATTAATATGTTGTTTGTGGATCAGACTTGCATGGCTACCGCTCCCAATCAGCAGACTCGCAAGGACACAGAAGGTCAGAAGGAGGGGGAAGCAAAGAGGACAGCAGAGCAGCACGAGAGGCGTGGCACAGAGCTAGCTCTCGTCCCCCTCCTTCCCCGATGTTCCCTCGATCTTTTAAGCTCCCGAGGACCCCGTGAAGCTTCTGGAGGCCTCCAGAGCTACGAAATGCCAAGCACGTCGAACTGCTGATCCGCCTCCCCCATCTTCTCAGAGCAACTCCTCCTCCTCCTCCTCCTCTTCCTCCTCCTCCTCCTCCTCCTCCTCCTCCTCCTCCTCCTCCTCCTCCTCGTGCTGCTTTGCTCTTTCTCCTCCTCCTCCTCCTGCTGCTTTGCTCCTCCGGCGAGCTACGAGCTGCTGGCACGTCTGTCCACATTTGGACTGGTGCCTCGGTGGTCACGGGAAGCAGTTCTCCGCCTCCTCCCTCCTCCTCCTCCTCCTCCTTCCTCCTCCCCTCCTCCCTCCTCCTCATCCTCTCCTCCTCCCTCCTCTCCCCCTCCTCCTCCTCATTCTGCATCCTCCCTCCTCCTCCTCCTCCCCCTCCTCCTCCTCCTCCTCCTCCTCCTCCTCCTCCTCCTCCTCCGCCTCCTCGCAAGAAATCCGACGTCGTGTTCTTTTCCGCAACGTGCACCCCCAGAAGCCGGGATCCCTTTCTTGAGACCGCCCTTTCACCCCGAGGCGTTTCCGTTACGTTAGGGCCCCGGGGCCTGGCAGGGGCCGCCGAGAGGCCAAGCTTTGCCGAGAGCCGAGGGAGCTGCCCGTCGCCCCCTTAGCTGACCGCGCGGGGATGCCAGCGTCCTCCTCCCGCGGGGCTGCGGCCAGGTATCCTTTCGAGGCGAACGACACAGATCAAGCAAATGGGATCACGTACGGTAGGTTCGCCTCGTGTCGACCGGCGGCGACCCCGCCGCCGGCGTTCAACGTTGAACGCCAACAGCGACCTAAAGCCAGTCGATGTTGAACGATCTGACGTTTCGGAAACGGCCGATCGTTCAAGGTTGAACGATCCCCGCGGTGTCAGGAATCAACGTCGAAGTCGGCACGACACGAACCCGCCGTAGCTTCGCGCGCAGTCCAGCACAGCAGCACATCTCGGATCGCAAGGGGTCTTTTCAGGTCTGCTCTTATTGCCAACGCTCCCTCATCCGTTCCTGCCCCCTCCTCTTCCCTCCTCCCCATCCTCCCTCTTCCCCTCCTCCCTCCTCCCTTCCTGCTCCTTTCTCCTCCCTCCCTCTTCCCCTCCTCCCTCCTCCCTCCCCGCTTCTTCCTCCTCCCTCCTCCCCTGCTCCCTCCCTCTCCCTCCTCCCTCCTCCCTCCTCACCTCCTCCCCCTCCTCCCCGCCTCCATCCCTCTTCCCCTCCCGAATCCCTCCATTCCTTCCCCCTCCCTCCCCCCGAAGGAGGCGCCTGCGCCGAGGAGCAGGCCGCCCTGGGGCGGCCGCCAGAGGAGGCGCCGGCGGGCCCCCCTTGAGAGAGAGAGAGAGGGGGTGCCCTCCTCATCCCTCCTTCCTCCCTCCCTCCTCCCCTTCCTTCTCCCTCACCTCCCTCCCTTTTCCTCCTCCTCGTCTTCCTCCTCCTTCTCCTCCTCTTTCTTCCTCCTCCTCCTCTTCCCTCTCTCCCGCCCTCCCTCCCCTCCCTCCCTCCTTCCTCCTTCCTCCTTCCTTCCTACTTCCCTCTCCCTCCTCCCTCCCTCGTTCCCTCCCTCCCTCCCTTCCCCCTCCCGGGCGCTCGCTCTCCAGGGCTCCCCATAGTTGCAGTCCCCAAATGATCTCTTCAATGTAGCCCTCACCTGCTATTGCTTCAGCGCTCGCTCCGTCGGTGCCGCGCGTCTCTCCTGGAGGCTCCACCGCACAGATATGGGGGGTACAGCGGAGAAGCAAGGCCGACTGGGATATCAGTTCTATATCTTCGGCGCCGAGGGAAGCATGCACAGTGTAAACATCCTTCAATCGGCACCTGTGCCGCTGGGTGCCCTCGTGGCGTCCCAGGAAAGCAGGCGGGTTAGCAGCCCGATCGTCACCACAGCCCGACGGGGCTGTGGGAGAGACTGTTGCCCTGTGGTTGGCCAACCACAGTAGGTGCGGGCCCGCCGTACCATCCGTGAGAGGCCCGATGGGGTTAGTCGAACGGGTCCCCCGACAGGGGGGGGCGCGGGATCGAAAGTCTTCGGCAACGGGGTCTCCGTTGCTTGAGGCCGGCGGCTTCAATCGATTCGTATGATTGCCAGCATCTTCGACCGTGTTCAGGACATCGCGGACCTCACGGCCAATAGCTGGTTGCGTCCCAGCGATATTGTTGTACAGCTGGAGTAGCTACGTGGGGGGAGACAGAATCCCGCGGGATGGGCGCGGTCTCCTCGAAGCAACAAGTTACGCGGTTGTTCTATCATGTTCGGACCTCGCGTACGTCGCAGCACTGTTGCGCAGACGCGGGGTGCCCCAACAGCAGGAACCGCACTGGCACTGAGGTCGCGCAGGAAAAACTTACGAAATAGCAATTTCGTATCACCCCGCGGTTGCGGATCTGGGTAAGGGGGCGGTGGGGACGTGGGCTGTCTGGGAGGCTTTGAAGAAGCCCGCCGCGGGCGCTTAATTTATTAGAAATTCTACAACGAGCCCGCCGCAGGCGCCGATCTTTGAGTTAAAGCAACGTTGGCGGGTCGCGGGGTGGTTCGCGGATGGGTCGCAGGTGGGTCGCGGGCTGTGTCGCGGGCTGGGTCGCTGGTGGGTCGTTGATGGGTCGCGGGTGGGTAGCGGGCGGGTCGCGGGCGGGTCGCGGGTGGGGTCGCGGGCGTGTCGCGGGTGGGTCGCGGGGTGGGTCGCGGGTCGGTCGCGGGCGGGGTGGGTCGCGGGCGGGTCGCGGGCGGGTCGCGGGCCTGGTCGCCGGGGGGACGACGACAACAAGCAACAACAAACACACAATTTAAGATAATAGTAGTAACAACAACAACACTAACAATTCACACCAGAGAAAAACTCCAATCATTGGATGATTCGAAACGGGATCGATCAAGAGATTGATAAGGAGATCGAAAAGGAAACCGGGAAGCCGGAGCCTGGAACTCACCGGCATCGGCCCGGAACCAATAACCAGGAACCCGGGGGCCCGGAACCAGGAGTCCGGGAACCCAACCGCCCACCAAAATCGGCGGGAAATTGTCGCCGATTTTTTCAATATCCGCTAGGGTCCCTTCAGTGCAAACACTGATTGGGGAATGGCAATAACAACAACACCAACAACAACAACAACAACACCAACAGCAACAACAACACCAACAACAACCAACAGCAACAACAACAATCCGCGTCACAAAACCTCACTTCAGCCACGCGCCGAAGGACAGTGAATTACCGTGCGGTCCCCTCGCTGTGATTTATAAGTATTTTCCTCCTGTCTTTGCGGCGGCAGGAGCTTGCAAGGCTTCTTATCAGACCTGCGACACCATCACCAAGTGGGTGCGATAACTCCCGTGTTGGGGAGATCACACATGCTTCCCCGCTGTCCGCACTGACCTCAGATCGGGTCTGGATGGCACAGGGCTGAGGCGACCAGCACCAGGACATCATATTGGATCTCACCATTAGTCGGCCAGGTAGAGATATCCGGCGGAGGCAATATGACCGTTCATGGCAATGGTGGATCTGGTCATTCTTAGCACGCGCGTAGGAAATGGGCCGGCAGTCAAGACGGCAGGACCATTGAGACGAACGGGCAGATCGCTCCAGGTCATGGCATCCCCGAGCACCACGTGAGCACGCCCCTGACCATGCCAATCTTGCTTGTCCGTTTGGGGACATCCTCGGCCTCCCAGACAAGGTAGATGATCACCCACGGATTGAATGTGTACAGTGCCTGCACAGATGGAGCAAGGACGCTCTCGTGGATGGGCTCTGACGCGGCGCCAGCAGACTTTAATTATTGCAGCAGGTTGGAAGACGCGCTATGGAAGAGTCCGAGGCATGGAAAGCTTCCAGCAGGGGGATCAAACGCCCAGCCGCGGCTTGGCATTCCTTCTGCAGGCGTTGAGAGAAATGGGTGCGACATTGTCCATTCCGAAACCTACTCCGTCAGCAGGCTACCAGCAAAGAGCGGGGCACGTCAAGGATCTCATCAAACAACGACGTGGACTACGACAGGAGGTTGGCGTGGTTGTGCATGTCAACGCACTACAAGCACAGCTGAACTGATGAAGTACAATGTGCAAATTCGCAAAATCGCAGGTATCTGATTCTCTGGAGGCAGGACATCACGGATGATATCCACGTCGCTTTCAAGCCCAACCGCAAGGCGGAGGTTTTCAGACTATCGCGCTCGCTCTCTCCTCGTGGCGCAGTACCCAAGAAGCGCGACTGCAACGAAGCTGCAGCGGCCGCTTTACGCGCAGCAGATTTGCGATCTCGTCTCCAGCGCCATTTTCAGCCAGGGGGGGTTGCAGGCCGCCCGCCGTAGTGGCGAGTGACTGACTGAGAGTGGGATCAAGACAGCACTGTTCACCTCCCCGTTTACCCCAGATGGGGGAGCCTCACTTGATTCCCAGGCACATGCGAAAAGCTAGCTAGCGGAGGGCCCCACCGCCATGGCCACCCCCGGGGGATCTCGAAGCGCTTTAGAGGTCTAGGACGCGAGGCCCCTACAGTCGATCAGAAGTATACGAGGTGCTACTTGCAGGTTCCCCCAAATCACAGTCATCGTTCTTGGCGGGCTCCGCTCACTCGGCATCTTCACCAGGACGTCGCAATCAACGCCAGACGCCCGGCGCGCGCCCTACGCTCGCCGGTCGCAGCGCTCGTCGCCGCGAGGCCCCGCCCCGACCGGCGCGACGGAGAGCCCCTTCTTGCGCGCGGCCGCGTTGCGCGCCGCAGACGGGGCGGCCCTGCGATTCTCCGGCAGATTTTGAGCCGGCGACTTCGCCGCTTAGGTTCAGAGGAGCATGAAGTATTGATATTGGTAGTTTTCCAGATTTCCAGGTTTTCCTGTTCTTCCGCGCGGGCTCCAGGGACGAATGGTCGAGCGCATTCCGTCGCGCAGGTTCTTTACGCGATGTTCGCGGTGCATTTTTCGCGCGTCGGAGCGCCCTCGAAGATTCCAAGCTGCATGATGTGTTGCTCTTGGGGAGTCCGGGAGTCGCAGCTGCCATGGCGCTGTTTTCGAGGTAGCCCCTTCGAGTGCTGTTCGCGGGCGCAACGCGCGGCGCGCGCTGCGCCCAATCGCGCGCGGCGCGGCGCGTGAATCAGCCGGCCCGCCAGACCGCCCGGGCATTATTTCTGGATTGCAGAATGCGTCAGAAAACTCTTCCGCTTTTTCTTTGCGCAAGCGGTTTCGGAATTTTTGTCAAAAGGGAGCCCGGAAATTTTCAACAGGAAAATAATGAGGGGTGGAATGCGCCCGCCGCGCAGGACATTCGAAGAATTCTGGAATCCGGAATTTTTCAAATGGACTTTGGAATTTTTCAAAACCGACCCCAGAAAATTTCAAAAACGATTCTGGCATTTTTCAAAAAGTAGGCCGGACATGTTCAAAAACGTTCCCGGATTTGTTAATTTTTACCCCCTGGGACTTTTCCAGAGTCGCGCATGATTTGCCTTGCCAGGTCTTTGGAAATCCGCCGAGGCGCGCTGTGCGCGGCGGCGGGCGATGGGACGGTGCGCCACCGTCCCCCCCGCGCTCGGCAACGAGAAGGGGGGTCAGCAACTGCCAAATAGCCCCTTACGGGCGACCACTCGATGGAGAATGGGTGGCCGACCAGCGGCGCCAGCCAGAGTGGACAATACTCGACGCAAAGTGTACCCCGCGCGAAGGTTTTTAGAAATCCCGGAATCTCCGGAACGCATCAATAGCACGTTGTGTCAATAGATTCTTCTCGCCCCATAGGTTTGATGCGTTTTCGGGGCCACAAGGACGTCGGCAGCGCCTCTGGCATCGCTGACTGGACCGCCCCTCCGACGCCAACAGGGCCACCGCGCAGCTGAAAGGGGCGCGCCACGGTCGGCAAATATTTTGTCGACCCGCGGTCGCCTTCAAGGGCTCCGACGGGCTCCTCTTCGCCAAGCCGCGCGTGGGCGCGCTCCAGGGGGCCCTGTGGCCGTCGAGTTGCTCGCTCGGGACATCGACGCGGCGCTCGAGGAGACGCGGGGCGTCTTCCTCGACAATTGTGGCGTCGCGGCTGAATGGCGCAAAGTGGACCTTCCAGAGGGCGACGATGAAGACGAGCTCGTCGAACTCGACGTTTCGCTTCGCACGTGCGTCGACGACGCTGCTGAGATCTCGGTTCCTGACAGCATCGAGTCTCCAGCGCACTTACATCCTAGCCAGATCTTCATAGCCAGATGTTCACCGAGTGTTTCTTGTTCTGTCGACCTACCCCTCCACTCGCAGCTACCTCCTCGACCCCATCCAAAAATGAGATTGCGCGGGCGATGTCCGGGCCCCAGCCTGCTCGCGCCAAGTTTCGTTCCAGGGCGCCACCCACTGCGGCGCCCCCGGCGACGTTTCCGCGGTAGGTCAGGCCCCGCGGAGACCGGGGAACAGGGGGCTAGGACACGGAAAATCAAGGAACCGACACCTTCATTGTAAGATAGAATTTCTCAGCACCCGTGCATTTTCTGTTTGCTGCGCTGCAGGATTTCGGGACCATGTCCGAAAGCAGAGGTATTCGCGTGATGTTTGGGCCCGGGTCCGGTTGTGTTCTGGAGACGCTGCAGCGCAGTATTTTTTCCGCGCTGCCGTCTGGAAAAATTGGTTTCGAGGGGCGTTGGGCGCCCGGGCCCAGCGCGCCTGGTTTCGCGGGGCCCTGGCGCGGCGTCACTGTCGGAGTAGATTACGCGTTCGCAGCGAGCCCCCCGCGCGCCGCGCGGCCGTGGGCGCGGGGTGCCGTGGCGCGGGGAGATGCCGGCATAGGGGAAGCGTTCCTCACGCGGAGAAGCGAGCCGTCTTTCTCCCGCGGGCGCTGGGCCCTGCCGCCCTGGGAACCGAAGCCTACTAATCCACGCCCGCCCGCGATTACAGATGGCCCCAACTGAGATTCAGCTGAAGACAAGGAGGACGCGGCGGCATCGAAGGCAAGCGGGGACCGCGAAGGGCAACATCGCAGGATGGTATCCTACATGTGACAGCATGCGAGTGGGACTCGCCAGTGAGCTCACGCGATTGCAGACGTTGCTCACCGCAGTCCTGCAGATGGCCCCTGGGCGCGCCGCCCCGTCAACTAAATGCCCCCCCCTGACCGGGCCAGAGGAGGGCGTGCGTGGGATGGTCCAGAGTTTCGACGGACAGCCTCGTCGCGTCTTTGCCGATCGAATGTCTTGCCCAGCGCGACCGCAAACAGCACGGGGCCTCGCCCCTGCCGGCGCGCGCAGAGCCCCCGACGCACCCCCCCCGTGCTCCTGGGCCCGAGCCCCAGAGCAGGAGGGTGAGTTTTTGCGCCCCGCCCCTGGATGTCATGGCGATTTCCACATTGGGCGCCAAGTGCAAGTCCATCGCCAAAATGACCTCTGACTTAAGCGACCCCCGGGGCAGCGGCGGTTCGCAATTAACGCGTTGCATGTCGCAGCGGTCCTGAAACGCGTACTTCGGCATGCAAAAAATGCCAGGGATCATGCTCAGAGCGGCGCATGCGTGACAGAGCGACCTTCCGCGCTGATGCCCCGCAAATCTCAGAGCGTTCGCCAGGGGGGCCCGAATTGCAGATTGTTCCGTTCTTTCACAACATCCACGCACGCACGCACTGTCATTGTCCCCCCATCCTTCCCCGGCCGGGCGACCGCGGCCACGGCGACGGCGGCGCCTGCGCGGCCCCGCGAAGCCGAGCGCCGAGGAGCCCCCTCGAAGGCAGCGGGGCAACCCTCGCAGAAGACCAGGCTCGAGGAGCGCGTCCTCGGCCAGGCACGCCGAGAGGAGCCCCTGGGACAAGGGGGCGGCATCGCGGCCCCGCCCCTCGCGGCGCCGAGCAGGCTCTCGCTCGCCAGCGCCGGGGGCCTCGCGGAGGTCACGGGCGCCGCCTTCGCGCGTTTCCCGGCGCGAGCGGCGGCGCCAGATCGCGCGACGAGCTTGGCGGGACTTCGCGGCCGACTGCGCGGGGCGCGGCAGGGCCCGCGACAACGGGCCGCCGTGGCCCCGCGTCTCCACGGCTCTCATCCAACACTTCCAGGACACGATGAAGCCCCAGGCCTGCTCGGCGGCCTTCGCGGTTCTCCAGCGCTGCCGGGCCCGGGCCATCGAGGCAAGAGTGGTGGGGGCGCCTCCTGGCGGAGCACGTGCGACACCGTCGCGTTCGGGCGCGTTCGTTCGACGAGACGGCGTGCAAAGCCACGGCGGACACGTTTAGGCGACAGTCCTATGCGCCCCTACATCCAGAGCCAGGCAGCGATGATGGACGGCGCCCCACCGATGACGACCCACGCGGCGATGACGGCGACGGCCAGGACTTAGCGCGGCAAGGTCAAGGCTGCAGCAGCCCCCGCAGAAGCGTTAGAAAGCGACGCAGTGGAGCTACTCCAGAAGTTCGGTGTGGCCCGAGAAGTCATCCAGCAGCATCTTCAAGTTTGGGCACCTCGCCCGTCGTCGACGGCTTCTACAGGTCAGAGAGGACATTCAGCATGCCTGTCTTGAGATGATCCAGAACGCATTCGGATTTCTTGAGCCGGCCCAGCGCGGCCACACCAGGCGCTCCGAGCTGGCCCGTCTCCAGGAGCGCTTGTCGGGCCCCGTGCTGAAGCATGAATCTGGAACGGTCACGTTCGAGGAACGCTCAGCCCTGTGCACGCCCTTCAGATAGCCGCTCAGGCCCGAGCTTGAGGAACTGACCTCAGTCCTTCCTCCTTCCCAGCCGTCGCGCGTGGTTCAAGGGCGCCGGTGGCCCCCCTTCTTCCTCCGCCAACCCGCGATGGGGCCAGATATCCTAATCAGCTTGAGCTTATCGCATCACGTAGCCACGGCCCCTCCGGCGCTGCGTGTTCTCCCGCGGCTTGTGCTGACTGCTCTCTTCCTTACCCTGGTTTCGCGTGCGTGTGCGTGTGTGTGGCGGTGCGTGGGTGGTGTGTCATGTTTCTTCTTGCCCGTCGTGACTCAGTTCCCCTGTCGCGTCGTTGCTGGACCGCGGCCTCGGAATAAATTGGGGGGTGATTCCGACTCATCCTCCAGCGCGTTTGCAGCTGGAAGGATATCAGCCTTGTTGGCCGTCCTGGGCCGTTTCTTTTTCGACGGTCCAGCTTAGGGCAAGTGGGGTCCACCCAC
Source organism: Prorocentrum cordatum (assembly GCA_963575745.1). Classification (NCBI taxonomy): domain Eukaryota; class Dinophyceae; order Prorocentrales; family Prorocentraceae; genus Prorocentrum; species Prorocentrum cordatum. Next base: position 107,137 of record CAUYUJ010017278.1, read on the forward strand.
CGAGGCTGCAGGTTATGGCGCCGTTGACGATGTTCCATGTCTCCTTAGATTGGAAGAAGGGCTACCACATAGGAGCCTAAGTTTAGGATCGCAATCGTCACATTCCGTTCCCCCCCTCCGCCTCCTCCCCTCCTTTCCCCCCTCTTCCTTCCTCCCCCCCCTTCCCCCGTCCTCTTCCCTCTCTTTTCCTCCACCCCCCGTCCTCTTCCTCCTCTCTCCACCTCCTCCCTCCTTCGGCTGCTCATCCTTTCCTCCTCCTCCTCTCCACCTCCTTCCTCCTCCTCCTCCTCCTCTCCTCCTCTCCACCTCCTTCTCCCCCCTCTCCTCCTCCTCCTCCTCCTCCTCCTCCTTCTCCTCCTCCTCCTCGTCCTCCTCCTCCTTCTCCTCCTCCTCCTCCTCCTCCTCTTCCTCCTCCTCCTGTTCATGACCATCATCATCCTCATTCTCGTTTTCCTCGTACTGATCCTCCCCCTCCTCCTCTTTATCCTCCTGTTCCCCCTTTTTCTCATTGTTTCGCCCTCTTCCTTCCTCCCACCATCTCATATGTTTTCTCCTCCTCCACCTTCCTCCTATATACTTTCCTTGTCCGTGATCTCTCCTTGTCGCACCCCGAAGCGCATCGATAGGACGGGCCGGGCGTTTTGATCGTTTTTTTCGTCGCTGTTAATGTTCACAGAGTTGAACGTCCGAACACATTCACAAATGGAAGGCGTGTGTTTTTCAAAATGTGGTTCGCGTGTGCGCCGCTCACATTTTTGTGAAGTTCGCAAGACTTTCGCGGATTAGTGGCACATCGTTTTGAATATTGATTAGTTTGTCAGCGCAGCGCACATTCATGTTTAAAGTTCGCAAGAGTTTCACGGATATGGGACGGGCGGTTTTCAAAATGTGATTCTCGCCGTACGGCCGCGCACATTCGTTTTTTATGAGTCTTGGATTTACACTGGTGTCCCGCCTCCTCCTCCTTCCTTCCCTCCCTCCTCCCTCCACATCCTCCCTCCTCGTCATCCTCCCCCCACCTCATCCCCCCTCCCTCCCGCGTCCCTCCTCCTTCTCCTGCTCCTCTTCCTCCTCATCCTTCTCCTCCTCGTGGCCATTTTTGTTCAGGCCGCTTGTTCCGTTTTCTGCGCAGCCTTTTCGCGCATGGCCAGCGGCCTGGCGGCGGTGGCGGCGGGCGCGCTGTGGATGGTTGCGGGACGGCGCGCCGCGCGCGCCGATGAGGAACGAGGCCTCGGGCGCCCAACTGGTGCCGACCGCAACGTTCGGCGGGACTGGGCCAGGCTGTGCGTTGACCGGGGAATCGCGAAGTTGAGTGGCGAGCCCGAGCGGGTCAAGGGCGATTTCGAGTCCTTTCACACCAGCGTCCACCTCCTCCTCGGGTTGTCCAGCGAGCTTGCGGATCGCGCGTTACTCATCGTGCCGCAGTTTGCGGCCAAGCTGCAGGGCCGCACGCCGCTGCCTGAGGGAATTCTTCGCCGTAGCGCGGCCTCCCATGCTGATGCGCGTTGGCAGTCCGTGGCAACGGCATCCACTCGCAAGCGGAAGGGTTTACAGAAGAGCCCTCGGACCGAGTGCCGTGAAGATCTGGGACCCCCTTTTTCGGCTGCGAGCTGAAGCGCCAGGGTAGTTGTTCCTGGTGTTCGGTGGTGCGCTGACGATGTTCCTCATGTCCTACGGGTGGACGCTGCTGATGCGCGTGGAGGTCAGCACGGGGGCGGTGCTCCTGATCATGAGCGCGGCGCCGATTGCGAGGCCACTGCGGCTTGCCCCACCGGTGCCGCGCGTGCTGCCGTGTCGGAGGACGAGGAGGTGACGCAGATGCACATGCAGGGCGAGGATGTAATGCTGCCGATTGAGGGCGCGCAGTGTCCTGACGAGGATGTCGAAGACCCTGCGGGCGAGGGTCTCGGCGACGCTGCGGAGACGGAGTTGTAGGAGGACGCCGCCCCCATCGGGTCCTCCTGGGTGGAGGCACGGGGGGCGCTCTCCTGGAAGCAGTGCCCTCATTGCGCCTGTGGGCCGCATCTGGCCGTGCACGCGGTTGGGACCGAGGGGGACGGGACGCGCGACTGCGAGATCTGCTTCGGCGGCACCGCCGATGGCAGCGGCATCAAAAAGCTGCCTCGCGTGCGAGTCGTCGTGCCACCTCTCCTGCGGACTCCTGCGTCGAGGTGCTGGCGCGGGACTCGACCTCGATGGGGCCCTCGGTGGAGGACCGAGCCCTGTCCCATACGCTGCGGCCTGCTGGCGCAGCCCTGGCTGCCGCCTAGATGCCAGGGGACGCCTTTTTCTGCGGGTTCTTGAGATGTGCGGGGCTCTGTGATTGAAGCCGCGCGACTGGCATCGCAGCATGTTCCTCCTCCTCCTCCTCCTCTTCCTCCTCCTCCTCCTCCTCCTCCTCCTCCTTCCTCCTCCTCCTCCTCCACCTCCTCCTCCTCCTCCTCCTCCTACCCCCTCCCTATCTACTCCCTCCTCCTCCTCCTCCTCCTCCTCCTCCTCCTCCTCCTCCTCCTCCTACCTCAATATCATTAACCTCCTCCTCCTCCTCCTCCTCCTCCTCCTCCTCCTCCTCCTCCTCCTCTCCCTCCCTCATCCTCCTACCGTTAATCAATCCTCCCTTCTCCCTCCTTTGACCTTCCTTTCAACCTCCTCCTCCTCCTTCCCTTCCGCATCGTCCTCCTTCTCCTCCTTCCTTCTTCCTCCTCCTCCTCCCCCCATCCTCCTCCTCCTCCTCCTGCTCGTCCTCCTCTTCTCCTTCTCCTTCTCCGCCTTCTCCGCCTTCTCCTCCTCCTCCTCCTCCTCCTCCTCCTCCTCCTCCTCCTCCTCCTCCTCCTCCTCCTCCTCCTCGTCCTCCCACCTCCTCCTCCTCTTCCTCCTTCATCCTCCTCCTTGGCCACTTCCTCCGACTCGACGGCGGGCCCGACCACTGCCAGGCCGCCGCTCCGCGCCTGCATTTGGCCACGACCCCCGCCCAGCTAACCCCGGCTTGCGAAGGTCTCGTGTTGAGCGGCGTTCGGCCATCTGGCGCGTAGTGCGAGGACGACGACGACCATCACCATGACGACGACCACCACGACGACGACGACGACGACGACGACGACGACGACGACGACGACGACCGGCGGACCTCTCTCGGAGCTGCGCGGGAACCCACCCCGCGGGTGTTGAGACTATTGTCCTCGACGAGGCCAACGAGAGCAGCACGCTGACAGCCAGCGATACCGCGTGCGCGTGCGCCGTGGGAGCAGCGCGAATCCAGCGAGTCGCTGGACTCGTGCGGCTCGTTTGGGAGGCCCTCGCCTGTCCAACAAGCGCGCTGGGAGTTTGGTGCTGGCGGCAGCGGGCTGCCCCTTGCTGCGCCCGGCCCGCGCGTGGAGTGGCGGCTTTCCAATGCGCCACTCTCGCAGCGCGCGCAGGCGCCCGCGCTCTCCTTCGGGGCCTCCGCAGCCGAGCGCGCCGCCCCCGTTATGTTTCGGATGGCCCTGTCAGACAAGCTCGAGATCCCGCAACTTGAGCCTCATGTCTCCTCGAGCGTTCCTTGCGGTATGCTCTCTCCGCAATCCCCTCCGCCACTGGTTCAAGGATGCAGCGCCTCTGCCGACGGCTGCTGCGCCAGTGCCGCCAGGGGCACCCAGGTCACCGGCGGGGGCGCGACGATGATCGCTCTCCGCGCACCGCGGCTTGGGATGGAGAGGCGCCCTTCTCCAGGGCGGTGGCGCGGTCTGGCCAGAGCGGCTGCCATTCTCCAGGCCCGCCGGTTCTGGCCCACGAGCGCTTCGGCGCGACGCGCTGGTCCACGTCCCGGCCCCCAGGCGTCACCGCCCCGAGCTGCCCCCAGCCTCCCGCCCCGCGGAGCGGGGCGACCCGCTGACCATCAGCTCGCAGGGCATAGCGTGCCGCCAGGGCCGCCGCCGCGACGCGGTGAGCACGAGCTTCGGCAAAGGGAACCTTGGCCGGGCGTGCCCCTGCGAGGCGGCGCGCCGATCGGGTTCCCGCGGCAAACCTCGGGGCACCGTCGGTGGGCCTCCGCGCACCGATCGTATGCGGCAGGACGCGCGTGCCCGCGTGCCCGTGGAGCCGCCCTGCTCCGTGCTTTCGAGAACGGGCGAGCTCCCGCGCGGGCGAGGCGCCCACGTCAGACGCGCTTCTCCAGCGGAAGAATCCATTTTTGGCCTGCGGGGTGCTCGAAGGACCCTCTGAGGTTACGGTCGGGAACAAAAAATGGCATAAGCATAAAAACTCGGAGGTCCGCGCGGACCTCCGAGTTGTTATGCTTATGCCACCTTTTGTTCCCCTGGTTACGGTCGGAAGCCCGAGTTGTTGTATTTGCTCCTTTCGCGCCCCTGGTTACAGTCGGAAGACCTTAATTATGTCTATGCCCCTTTTGTTCCCCTGTGTATGCCATCTTTTGGCCCCCTGTTTTTGCCACCCGACTTTTTATGTTTATGTCACGCGCAGAGGGGGGTGGGGGGGGGGGGGGCCTCTCAGAAGCAGGCTGCTTCTTAGAAGGCGCGGGCCTTATCTATAGATGGAAGGCTCTTAGAAGCAGCCTGCTTCTAAGAAGCCCTCCCCCCTCCCCCCACCCCCCTCTGTGCGCGCCGCCAATGTCTGCCACCTCGTTGTTCCCCCGGCTACGGTCGCAAGCGGTTGCTCCACGCGTGTCCTGCCGCCAGTGCTGGCCCACCGCGCCTCCACGCGCGTGCCCCGCGCTCCACGCCTCGGCCCCCCCCCCGGGCGCCACCGCCCCGAGCCGCGCCCAGCCTCCCGCCCCGCCGCCGCGGAGCGACGCGCGCGAGCCGCCCGACGACGACGACGACGACGACGACGACGACGACGACGACGACGACGACGACGACGACGACGACGACGACGACGACGACGACGACGACGACGGCGACGACGGCGACGACGACGACGACGACGGCGACGACCGGCCCACGCGGAACGGGCGGAAACGCGCAACGCGACGCGCGCACGGCGCCCCGCGGGGGGGCCGCTAAAACGACGCGAAGATCGGGACAAAATCGGATCGGGACAACTCGAAATCTCTGAGAATAGGCGGGTTTGGAGGATGCATTGGCCCAATACATCCTCCAAACCCGCCGATTCTCAGAGATTTCGAGTTATCCCGCCAATACTATTGGGCGCCGCGGCCGCTCCAGAGCGTTCCGGAACGCTCTGAGAGCGCTCCGGGACGCTCTGGAGCGATTTCTCCCGATCCTAGCCATATTTTAGCACGGCGCCCCGCGGGGGGGGGCCCGCGCCGCGACTTTTTGTTGGTCAGCAGGCTCGCGAGGCGGGTCGAAAGCCGTCCGAACACGAGTCGGGCCGCGGCTGGGCAGCAGGAAAAGAGAGGCGAGCCAAGCGCGCGAGCGGGCAGCCACTCAGGAGGAGAGCCGGAGCCGATACTCCCCAACCCGGTGGCGTTGGAAATCCCGGTGGCGACCAGCAAGTAAGCGAAGCCAAAACCGCGCCGCGACACGCGGAGCAAGAAAGTTCCCGAGAGAGGGCCAGTGCAGGAGTGGCCCTCCGCCAGCGTGGCCTCTGGTGTGCGCCTTTTCGGGATCGGCCCAGGAGGGAGGAAGTCCTGAGTCTCGAGGTCGTCCAACGTGTTCGTTGGTGCTCGGCGGCTTCCGAGCCCGAGCATGCCATGGCAACGGCTGCGCCGTGGAGCGGCAGCCATGGCACGGGCACTCCCGCAGCGCTCTATAGAGCGCTGCGGGAGTGCCCGTTCCGAACGGCCGCCGGAGACCCGAGCTATGATCCGAAAAACACCCTGGGATGTGATCAGGGGGGGAATCGCCCACTCATCGCCGATAGCCAAGGGATGAAAAACCATCTGGACCCGACAATTGCCTGGCTGCCGCGCTGTCCCTCGAAAGCCGGCATCTCTAGTTCCTCATCCTTCTCTTGTCGTGGTTATCCTCTTGTCCTCCTCGTCCTCCTCATCCTCCTTCTCCTTCTGTGCTACTCCTCCGGGACAAGGGGGAAAAAGGAGGAAGGAAGGACGGAGCAAGGAGGAGGAGGAGAGGAGGGGGAAACAGGAGACGGAAAGCGGGATAATGAAGTGGAAGAGGCGGAGGAGGAGGAGGAATGTTAATATGAAGAAGAAGGAGAAGAAGATAGTGAGACAATACGATCAGGACTATGTATTACTAATATGAATTAGAGTAAAGATACAATAATAAGTATACGAATATTCATTATAACAACAATAATGGTACCAGTACTAATGAATTTCATAACCAACGTATTAATACTGCGAGAAGTAACAACGATACTACTACTATGAATGGTAGTCATATTACTTACGAAATATTAGTATTATTCTTCTTATTATTAATATTATTATTGTTATTAGTATTGGTATTATTATTATTAATAATAATAATAATATTATTAATAATATTAGTATGATTATTATTATTATTACTACTACTACTATTTTTATGATTAGTATTATTATTATTATCATTACTACTACTACTACCACCACTACTACTACTATTATTATTACTGAGAGTAACACCAACAATACTAACAATACTAGCACTAAGAATGATCATATAACAAGGAGGAGGAGCAGGAGGAGGGAGCAGGCAAGAGGAGCGAGGGGAAAGAGGGAGCGAGAGGAGGAACGACGGGGAAGGATGAGGAGGAGGGAGGAGCAGGGGGTCGAAGGAGCAGGGAGCGGGAACGGAGAGGGCGGTGGCGGGGGGGCACGGAGAGCGTGGGGAGCCCTGACGAGGCACCTCCCCGCCCCAGGTCGTGGACGTGAGCAGCGAGGAAGATGACGTCGTGCCGCTGGCCCCCCCATGGCGGGGGGGCGGGGTCCTCCTCGGCGGCGCGCCGAGGGCGGGAGTGCTCCTCCTCCTCGTCCTCCTCCTCCTCCTCCTCCTCCCCCACCTCCCCCTCCCCCTCCCCCTCCTCCTCCCTCCTCCTCCTCCTCCTCCTCCTCCTCCTCCTCCTCCTCTCCTCCTCCTCCTCCTTCCTCCTCCTCCTCCTCCTCCTTCCTCCTCCTCCTCCTCCTCCTCCTCCTCCTCCTCCTCCTCCTCCTCCACCTCTCTCCTCCTCCTCCTCCTCCTCCTCCTCCTCCTCCTCCTCCTCCTCCTCCTCCTGCTCCTCCTCCTCCTCCTCATCTCTCTCTCGTCCCCTCGCCCCTCTCCTCCTCGTCCCCTCGCCCCCCTCGCCCACGGGCGCTGGCCTCCTCCTCGGCGGCGCGCCGCGGGCGGGAAGTCGACGCTCTCTAGCGGCCCCGTCGGCTCCCGGATGTTTTCTATCCTCGGGGGGGGGGGGGGGCGGTCGTCGGCTCTCGGCGTTTGTCCCTCCTCGGCACGGGGTTCGACGGTTTCGGGTGTTGTCGTCGGCTCCTGGAGGTTCTCCAGCCCCGGGGCGCTTTCCTGCAGTTGCGCCCCGCCGAGAACGTTCAAGGGATGCCTGGATCGTCCCGAGCCGCCGCCAGAGGCCCGAGTCACGACCGGGTGACCATGCCCGGCGTCGTGTCGAGAGGGGACGTGAGAAGAGGGTTGGGGGCGGCCAAGAGGGGGGTGATGACAGGGGCGGTGGATATCATGGCGTGGGCCATGATATTTGCCCAGATTTCATGGCGCCTCTTCTTATTTCATTACGTTCCCTTAGCCAACCGTTGGGCTGCGCACATGCCTCGGGCCATGATTTGCACACACCCCTCTTGGACGCCCCACTCTTGGCTGCTCCCGAGAGGGGGCGGGCAAGCTTTCTCAGAAGGCGGCGGGGCTTCTCATAGGCCCTCTGGTTTGCGAAGAAGCCTTCGGTGGCTTCGGAGAAGGCTCAGAGAGCTTCTCGGAAGGCCATGGAAGCGTTCTGAGCCTTCTGAGAGGGCCCGCCTCTGTTGCCTTCCCCCCCTGGGCGCGCCGCCGATATTATCGTGCTCAGCGTCACCACCATCCTGACTGTCGTCGTCGCAGATACCACCTGCATCATGATCACCGTTGCATGGTTCGCACAATCATCCTCATCAAATTCGTGATGGTCGTCGTCGCCACCGCCACACGCCATCATCATCATCATCATCATCATCATCATCATCATCATCATATACTTACCATCACCTCGATCATAATCATTAGCGTCATCAGCGTCATCATCATCATCATCGTCATCATCATCAGCATCATCAGCATCATCATCATCGTCATCTCATCGCCCTCTCTCTCATCATCAGCATCACCAGCACCATAACCATAACCATAACCGTCATTATCATCATCATCGTCATCGTCATTGTCATCATGATCATCATCAACATCATCAGCATCATCGTCATCATCATCAGCTGCATCATCATCGTCGTCATCATCACCATAAACATCACCATCACCATCACCTAAGTATCACCATCATCGTCGTCATCGTCATCACGATCATCATCATCATCATCATCATCATCATCATCATCATCATCATCATCATCAGCATAGTCATCATCATCATTCATCATCATCGTCATCGTCATCGGCATCATCAGCCTCATCATCATAATCACCATCAGCAGCAGCAGCGTCATCATCATCGCCATCCGGTTGCTGACTTGGGCGACGCCGACGCGGCCAGAGCAGGGTTTGCCCGCTCGGTGTTCGGATCTGGGACGACGGGGCTCTGTTCTGTGCTTGCGTGCTGCGAAGTTCAGATTCCCTCAGAATTGAGTGGTTACCAGAATTGATTACAGGTCAGCAGCACCCTGGCCTACGTCTCGAGGAACACCAAGCTGTACATACATAAACCTTCGGAGATCAGCGCGGATTTCTCGGATCCGTGGTCGGACCCCTCTAACGGTGCCTCCGGCGCCGCCAATGGCGCGCTCCGCGCGCCAGGGATGGAGGGCCCAGTATAGATCCAAGAAGTCCGCGCGGACCTCCGAAAGTGTATGTTCACGCTGTTCTCCTTATTCCTTTGATGTCTCGGCATGCCCTCTTGGTAGCGCGTGAGATGCGGCCGTGGCGATCAGTAACATGGCGCTCCTGACCACAGCGAAGCGCAAGACACTGGATGACAGTCGGGAAAAATGTGATCCGATCCGCCATGCGTGGCCTAATGCTTGTACACCGTGCTGCCGTCGCTATCCGAGAAAGGGAGATGCTTGTCTTGTTGGTGTATAGTGTCGTTGCTAATCGTCATGTGCACTGTTTATCGTCTCTCGTCTCTCCAGTCTTGTCTCCTTTCCCCTATCTGCTTATGGGAGGGGGAGGGCAGGCCGCAAGAAAAGCTGGCAGGGGTTCCATCAGCCTCGTCGCCCGTCTGGGTTGCCTTCGGACCCTTCCCGGGGCCGCGTCGATCAGATTGGATTGCGCCCCGTTTCCCGAGGTTGTCCCGCCGTTGTTCTGTGCTTGTCCCGTGGTGCTCCAGCGCGCTGTTGGCGGGTTGCCCCGTTCGGTGCACTTGTCTCCCAGGTTGTTCCAGGGTTGTCTTGCGGTCAGATACACACGCTTGTACAGATTTGAAACAGCACCGTACGCAAACAGATTTCGAGGGCTCCCTCCGCTCCGCCTCAAATTATTGCTCCTCTCTCCACGCGCAATGCTGGCCACCATCACAGTGACGAAGGGCATGACGGGGTTTCATAAAACTCTAGCGACGCGCGCCCGGGGCAGGAACAAAACAGCACTTGGAAGCCTTCCGTGTGAAGTGCGTATGCGGCGCCTCGGCGCGAGCGGGCACTGTCGCAGAGGTCGTGCTTGAACACCTCACCGACGCATGGCCGGTCAGCCGCGTGGTGTTCGGTGAGGGATCTTTTCGGGCGAAGAGAGCTACGCACATACACCGATCCTGCCCAGGCCCATCTTGGACCCTGGATCGGGGAAGACTCTGCTTGGAGCTCTCCGGACGTCCCGACTGGTAGCAGCTAGCATGTGATTCGAGCGACGCGCTGTGCGCCGTGGCAGCGCCTCCTCCGGCGCTGCTGCTAGGTTTGCCGAAGTGTGGCCAGACGTCAGAAGGGGGGAACCGGTTGCGCTCTCCACCGCTCCGCGAGGGGATCGGCGAAGATGCTGCCCTGGCCGCGCCGGGGGGGCGTGTACAGTGCACCGATCCTGGGCTCGAGAGGGGCCGGGGGCCAGGCTCGGTGTACGTTCACAGTTGTCGCTGTCTACACTTCGGATTAACTCGGGCATGTCCCTCGGCAGGAGGAACATTCCGACGTTTCGACTATTCGTTGACTGGCTTGCATGTTTCTTCAAAAATTCGCCTGTAGGGGGACATACCCCACCTAAATTTAGCATGTCTGGCGCCGTGAACACCACTGAGGTCTGGGCATACTTCAAACGGAGATGCGTTCTGTTGAGCAGTTGCTCTGGTGTGCCGGGGTCGGGCCGTCGTCGCCGCGTGCTTCCCGTCCAGAGCGCCATGGGGGCCCCGCGGATTTTCGACCTGGAGCGTGCCGTGGCCACCTCTGCTGCCAAGTGCAGCTGCATTAGCGTCTGGATCACGGCTTCGAGAGTTTGGGAGATCGTCGAGGGGGCATTTTGGGGCTGCAGTGGGGCTCATTTCGGGGTGTCTCGGGTTTCTTTTGGCGCATGTTGAAGCGATATCCTGGAGGCTCGTTGGGCATTCTCGGACGCCCTCAAGACTGAAGAAGCGGATGATTGAAAACATGCCGATAGTCATGGAAAGTGATGTTTGTCATTGCGGGCCTCTTTGGGATTTTCGTTGGGTCGCCTGGGTGGTCTCCTGCGGTTTGGGGGCCGCTTGGGAGAATGTTCTGGGGGGCGTCTTGGGGCCACCTTGGATCGTTTTCACGCTATTTTGGGGCTGCCTTGGGGCCCCGTTGGGCAGTCTTGGTCCTTTTGGGTTCGCTTGAAGCCGTCGCTTGTCCTTCTGGAGGTCCTTCGGGGCGCCTTCGGACCCCCGAGCGCCTTGCCCGCTCCTCTGGGGTGCGCTCGGACTCAGCTTTTCTCGGGGGGCCTTCCGAGGACCATTCCGAGGCCCACCGATGCTCGCATGCTTGCACACTTGAGCCCTGCATTTTTCCTGATCGCATTCGCTATTAGTTCGTTAAACAGTGCGCCGTCTGGGCGCGGCTTCCTTCGATCGTTTCGTTCTACTGAGGGCCAGAGCAGGCGAAACACGTCCAGACGCGACCCAGGAGCCTCGGCCCACCTCCTCCAGCCCACCACCTCTTCCTCTTCCACCGCCTCATCCACCGTTGTTCGCCTCCTCCTCCTCCTCCTCCTCCTCCTCCTCCTCCTTCTCCTCCTCCCCCTCCTCCCCCTCCTCCTCCTCTCCTCCTCCTCCTCCTCCTCCTCCTCCTCCTCCTCCTCCTCCCCTCCTCCTCCTCCTCCTCCTCCTCCTCCTCCTCCTCCTCCTCCTCCTCCTCCTCCTCCTCCTCCTCCTCCTCCTCCTCCTCCTCCTCCTCCTCTCCCCCTCCTCCCCCCCCCGCCTCCCCCCCTTGCGAAGAGCGGCCCGCGCGGCAGGGGTCCACAAGTGTGCTCCGGGGCGCCTCCGCTCCGCTTCCGAGACTACCGGCGAGGCGGGGCAGCGGCCGCGCGAGGGATTGCGCCGAGGCATCATGAGGAAGAGGAGGAGGAGGAGGAGGAGGAGGAGAAGGAGGAGGGGGAGGCTGGAGGGTGGAGGAGGAGGGTGGAGGAGGAGGGTGAGGAGGAGGTGGGAGGAGGTGGGAGGAGGAGGAGGAGGAGGAGGAGGGAGGAGGGAGGAGGGAGGAGGAGGAGGAGGAGGAGGAGGCGGAGGAGGAGGAGGCTGGAGGGTGGAGGAGGAGGGTGGAGGAGGAGGAGGAGGAGGAGGAGGAGGAGGACAAGAGCGACGACCAAAAGGTGGTGGAAGAGGAGGAGGAGGAGGACGGGGCGTAGGGGAACCTGCCATGGTCAGAGCAGCTGCTCTGGGGGGTCACGCTGCCCCGCTCTTCTCATCGAGCCGTCTGACGGCCTCCCACGGCCACGGGGAAGCACCGCGGATGCGTTCGCGCGCTCCGTCGCCCTCGAACCCCCGGCTGCCGGGAAAGGCTTGCCGCCCTGCCTCCAGGAAGGGCGCCGCCCAGCCATCGGGGAACGACAAGTGGTATAAACATAGAAACTCGGAGGTCCGCGCGGATTTCTCGGATCGGCGCTGGGGCCCAGTCCCCGGGCGTCAAGGTCCCGAGCCTTTCCGAGCCTCCTGCCCCGCGGAGCGGAGCGACACACTATCCGCTCAGCGTGTTGCCGGGGCCGCCGCCGCGACACGCTATCCACAAGTTCCCGACCGCAGTCACCTCTGACTACACCCGACTTAGCCAGGGCAATCAAGGGGGTCCGTTCCTGATCTAGGGCAGCTTATCCGAAGGCTGCCGCCTCTGCCGCCGACCCCACAGAAATCCATGGAGTTTCGCTCTCTCGTAGCACAGTGCTCAGAGCGTGTTTGGCTCCCTCGGGGCCTCCGTAGGATTAGGGCGAAGACGAGGAGGATAAGGACGAGGACGGCCACCGAGGATGAGGACGGACGAGGACGGAGACGAGGACGAATACGAACACGAGAAGGAGGACGAGACTGCGAACGAGAACGAGGAGGACGATGACGATGAGGGGGACTAGGTCTAGGACGAGGACGAGGAGGAGTAGGAATAGGGCGACGAGGAGGACGAGGACCAGGACTAGGACTAAGAGGAGCATGAGGACGGCGGAGCGACGAGGAGCATGAGGAGGGGGAGGATGAGGAGGAGGAAGAGGAGGACGGGGATGTGGGCGAAGAGGTGGAGGTTGACGAGGAGGAGGAGGAGGACGAGGGCGAAGACGATGAATCGGAGGAGAAAGTGGCTGGGGCGGACGAGGACGACGACGAGGATTAGCAGGGCGAGGGCGAAGAGTAAGACGAGGACGAGGTGTAGGCGGAAGGGACCGAGGACGACGAGGATAAGGGGGAAGACGAGGACGAGGACGAGGACGAGGAGGTGGTGGAGGACGACGAGGACAAGGACCAAGAGGATGGGGATGAGGACGAGGATGAGGAAGAGGGTCATCAGGAAGACGAGGAGAAGGACGAGGACGACGACGAGGAGGAGGAGGATGACGATTACGAAGACGATCATGAGAAGGAGGGCGAGAACGAGGAGCAGGGCAAGAACGGTGAGGACGAGGAGGATGATCATGAAGAGGATGACGACGACGAGGACGAGGGTTCTTGGAGCCAGATGTGGGTACTTTGGGTGCGCACTTGCGGTCTTCTTGGGGCTCTCTCGGGGACCGCGAGGAGGAAGTCGAGGAGGACGAGGAGAAGGAGGGCGAGGAGGAGGAAGAGGAGGAGGAGGAGGAGGAGGAGGAGGAGTCGGCTCTCTCGGGGTCCTTTAGGGGCCCTCGTAGGGCTTTTTGGAAAGTCCTGGGATCATCTGGTCTTTTCTGTTGTCTTGGGTCTTGGGGTCCTCTTGCAGCGCCTTGGGGAGACTCCTGGGGGCCCTGCAGGGGTTCTTGGGGCTATCTAGGAGAGTATCGATCACAGGAGGGGGGGCGGGGGTCGACTTCGACCCCCCCCTCTGGAGCCCTCCAAGCCAGTCACACCCAGACTCACACTCAGACTCACTCGCACTCAGATCCACCCATAATCGGACTCACCCACTCTCACCCCCACATAGTCAGACTCACTCATACCCAAACTCACTCATGCTGGTCGGAGCCGTTTTCGGAGAAGGCCGAACGAGTTACCGAAAATTCAGGGGACCGGACGACTCACCTCCGACCAGAAATTGCAGGGACCGAGCGACTCAAGGACCCCCCTTTGACCAGAAACCGGGAGGACGGACGATTCGCACCCGACCGACAATTGAGGGGATTGGGCCATCTTGGAGGAGGCATCATGGAGCCATCTTGGGCTCTTTTCGGGTCATCTTGCACGTCTTGGATGTGTCTTGGGACCGTTTTGCAGTCTACCTTGGACCAACTTATCTAGCTTGGGACCGTCTTTTGGCCGTCTTGGGGCCCTTCGGGGGCCTCTTGGGGCATCTTGGTGTCGTCTTGAGGACCGTTTGGGTCGTCTGAGGCTGTCGGGATTCCGACATTGCGAGAATGCCAGCACACAATTTGTGGCATGCACAGGGGGTGGCGGATCAAGGAGCCCACTAGAGCTCCCCGTGCCCGGGCATGTACAAAGCGCAGGAGAGAGAGAAACGAGCGCCGATTTTTGTCTCACCCGATGGGGGGGGCGGGAACGAACGTCGACATTGAGAGGGCAGTTTGCGACAGGAAGAAGAGACATGGGTCTCAACAGTCGCCCCGATTACATGTTTCTATTAAAAAAGAAGAAGAGCCACCCCAGAGACTCATCGTCGTGTCGGCTGGGCGCGGCGCGACATGACCCTGGGAGGAGTCCGGGGACCGCTGCAGAATTTCGAGGCCTCCTGGCCTTCGGAGCCCGTCCTCGTCGCCGCGGTTAGACGCGGTGCGAGAAACCGATGCGTTTGGACCCATGGAGGGGTCTGGGGGCCGATGGCTTTCAGGACCGTCCGCGTCGCCAGGGTTGGAAGCGGTGCGAAAAACCGATGCGTTTGGACCCGTGGAGGGGTCTGTGGCCCGATGGCTTTCGGGGCCGTCTGCGTCACCGCGCTTGGACGCGGCGCGAGAATGTGTGTATATATATATATATATACAAGACTGCAGTGGCGCTTCGCGCCATGCACCTTGGTCCTTGAAGTTTGGAATGCAGGCGGAATGGCAGGAAGGTCAAGCCGACAATTTAGCAATAACTCCTGGTTGCCTTTTCCGGCATCGCCGCTATAATGATGTTATTCGTTAGCCTTCCTCCATGCTTATTGTTCCTTATTTTCGCCTTACCCTGCGCATTCTCCCCATCCTCCTCAGGTTTTTTTGTGGAGGCTCCTCCTTGGAGAGCCTCTAGTTAGGGGCCTCAAAAAAGTTGTTTCGGGCTTTCTTAAGGCCTTCTGGAGGCCTCCTGGGCGTATTCTGGGGGCCTCCGGGGGCTTCCTCGGGCCACCCTGCCTCTAACCGCCGTCTCCCTGAACGACCGAATCACGATTTGGAATTCTTCGGAGGGTGTCTTTGGGCCATCTTGAGCCGCCATGGGGCTCTCTGACGGCCATCTTGGTCCCGTGTTGTGCCGTTTTGGGGCTCTCTTGGACTGCCTGGAAGCCCTTTCGGATGGTTGTGGGGCGAGTTGGGCGCCTCCCAGGCGGCTTGGAGCGTCGGGAAGCCGAAAAGAGGAGAACCCCAAAATTTACACCAAAACACCATAGGAAATCCATGATTTTTGCCTCGGTGGGCCTTCTTGGGAGTGCTCTTGGAGGCCTATTTGGGCCGTCCTGGAGGCCTCTTGGGCCATCTTGAGGTCACGTCGGTCACTCTTGGAGCGCTCTTGTGCTGTCGTGGGGGTCTCTGGGACGTCTCCGATGACCCCCCTGATCGCCCTAAGTGTGCTGGGAAGGCTTGGCAAAACGCCTTGCGAGGCCTGGTGGCCGCTTCGAGGCCCGTCCGGAGGGCCCCAAAGCCCCAGGTCCCGGGAGTCCGGTTTTGGGGGGGGATGGGTTTTCCCCCCGCCCGGGCTTATGAAAATATAGGAAGAGTAATATATCTATACGTATACATATATATATATATATAGTCACACACGTATACACGTGCGTTTTGGACCTTCGGAAGGGTTCGGGGACCGAATTTGGGCTTCGACGCTTCGTGATCTTCGGGGGACTTATTTTTCCCCGCGGCCAGGCGCGACTGAGCATGGAGGCGTCCTGGACGCTAGGGGGCGGCGTATTTGCCGCGGCTGGGCGCGGCGCGAAAAAATCGTGTCTGGGCAGCGATGTTGACTTCCGAGGCTTCCTGGTATTCCGGGGCCGTGCTCCGCTCCGCGGCGAGGGCGCGTCTCGAAACACCGGTGCGCTTGGACCCCGGGCAGAGTCCGCGGATGCATATTGAGCCTCTGGGTGTCCTAGCCTTTGCGCTTCGCCGTGCCGCGCTTTCCGCGCGAGCAGGGCAGGTCTCAGGACCCCGCTCGAAGCGGTCTTGTTTACAACCGGGAGTTTGTGGATAGCACGTGGCTCCGCTGTCGGCGTCCCCCACGCGTCCAAGCGCCGAGCTTCTCTTTGCCCCCTGCCCCGTGAAGCGGAGCGACACCCAATCAAATCGCGCGACATAGCGTGTCGCCAGCGCCGCCGTGGCGACACGCTGAGCAGTAGCTCCTGACCGTGGATCATGCGTCGATCAGCTGTTTTTGGCCCCGGGCGAGGGGAGCAGCATCACGATGCCGATGCCCTTCCCTCATTTGCCCTAGAGTGGGCCTCCTGGGGGATCCTCGCCCCCACCTGCCGGATTCGCCCCGATACCTATGGCGGCCCAGAGGGGGTCTGGGGAGCAGCGGCATCGGCCCCCCCCCCTTGTTCCCCCACAGGCCGCTCGCTTCTTCTTCCATCCCGCAGCCGCCGCCCCGATTCCTGTGGCAGCCCAGAGGGGGTCTGGGGAGCAGCGGCATCGGCACCCCCTTGTTCCCCCACGGGCCGCTCGCTTCTCCGTCCATCCCGCAGCCGTGGGCCACGGTGCCCAGGTCGCTCGCGCTGCTCCGTCTGGGTGGCGGTCGGTGACCTCGTCGTCGTCGTCGTCGTCGCCCTCTTTCGACTACACGCGAGAGCGACCCTTCGCTGCAGTGACCTTTGGCGTGGGCCCCGTGGGGCCCCTCGATCGCCGACCGCGATGCGACAGGAGCGTCTTGCGCGCTTGTGTTTTGCCTCCGCGCGGCCCCCCCAGAAGCCGCGCACCAGAGGCCACCCCTGCCCGGGGCCATTCTGGCGTGCAGCCGACTCTTCCCTGGCCGTTTGGCGCCGAGCGGCGCGCGGCGCGGCGGGGCGGCTCCACGAGCGAGCGCGGGCCACGTGACACGGGTGCTCCCTCGTCCCATGCACCCAGAACGTCCCGGGTTCGCTAGGGACTGGAGCTCCCCTAAATCGGGGGCGGCAAGGAGGGGGGGGGGGTGATTAGGGGTGTGTGGATATCATGGCGAGCGCCAAGATATCTCCCCAGATTTCATGGCGCCTCCTCTTATTTCAATGCGTCCCCGGCCCCTTTCTGGGCCGCGCACATGACGCCGGCCATGATTTGCACCCCCCCCTCTTGGACGCCCCTCGCTTGGACGCCCCCGACTAAAACGACCGAAACCTTCCGGAAGCCCTTCGCGAAGGGTTCCCGGATGTTTTTGCTCGGAGAGGTGCGGCGAGGGCTCCAGAGGGGTGTCGGCCGTGCGGGGGGAGCACCAGCCCCCAGCGGGCCTCGGGGGTGCTCTGGGCATACAGGATGCCAGCACCACCCTCCCAGTAGATGGCCCCGCGCTGGAGCGCCAGGGGCCCTGCAGCATGGAGCCCCTCGGGGGCAGCGCCGCGGCGGCCCCCGCGCCGCCCGAGGGCCCGCGGGTGCGGAGCGTGGCCTGCTACCTCGCCGCCTGCCTCCCGGCCGCGCTCGGCTTCTCCGGGCTGGCGGTGCTGCTGTGGTCCGACATGGGGCTGGGGGCGGCGTGGCTGCAGGCCGGCGGCGGCGCTCGGAGGGGGGGCGCCCGCCGAGGCTCGCCGTGCGTGCCCTCGCGGGCGCCTCCGTCGCCTCCCGGGGAGGCCCTGCGGCCTCGGGGCGCTCTGTCGGGCAGCGGCGCCTCGCCGAGGGCGCTCCCTCATGGGCTCGGGCCCTGCTCGTCCCGAGCGGCCGCCGGAGCGCCAAAAGCTGGGGCCCGAAGGCAACACCCGGTGGCGTGCCTAATTAGGGAGGACGCGCGGGTCTGCACGAGCGAGATGGGTGCGGAAAGAAGGGGTATACGATGCCCAACAGCGGTTCCCGCGCATTCTGAGCAGGACTCGCTGTCCGCGCCGCCGCGGCCTGTGTCCATTCGAGACAGGAGGCCGCCCGCCCAACAGCGGCCGCTGTTGGTTTGGGACAACATTTGTTGTTGGGCATTGTGCCCGTTCTTTCCATGCCCATTTCGGGCGTCCAAAGCGGGGGCGCGGGCCTTCTCAGAAGGGTCGGAGGGCTTCCGGCCCTCCGAGAAGCTCCCGAGCCTTCCCCTGAGACGCAGAGGGCCTCTCCCCAGAGGGCCGGAGGGCTTCTGAGAAGCCCCGCCGCCTTCTGAGAAGGCCCGCGGCCCCCTCGCGTCCTCCCGCGGCACGTCGCTGGGCGTGGCTTTCAGTTCGCGGCTGGGGCCTCGGGCGGCCGTTCGGGGCGATCTGGGCGCCCCCAGAGCGACGTCGGCGAGGCGCCGCTGCTCGAAAAAGCACCCCGAGGCTGGAGAGAGCCTCCAGGGAGCGACGAGCACCCCCCCGAGCACACACGTCGAGCCTCGGGCCCCCCCTGCTGGGCGTGCCGCCGAGCAGGTGCTGCAGAGGCACTCGAGGTGGTCGCTGTACCTCTCCGCCGCCGCGGGCCTGGCGGTCGTGGCGCTGTACTTGGCGGACTTCTTCTGCCCGCCGTCCGGGGCCCACTGCTGCACCCTCGGCGCGGGGGAGGGCGCCCCGCCCCGCGGCAGGGCGCTGCTGGGCGCCGTCGTCCTGCTGTGCCTCTCGGCGCTCACCGTTTCGCACGCGAGCACGCCGAGCGTGCCGCTGCTGATCACCATCTTGGGGGGCGTCGAGTACTCCAGGTTTCTTAATAGTCATACTCGTAATCATCATACATATAGTAATACTACGAATAGTAATAATAGTAAGAATAATAGTGCTAATAGTATCAAAAATACGAATAGTAATAGCAATAACAGTAATAATCAGACTATTAGTAGTAATAATAATAATAACAATAATAATAATAGTAAGAATAATAATAATTATTATTATTATAGTAATAATAATAGTAATAATAATAATTAAGCGTGGGGGGGACCCCCCGACGGGGGGTCAACCTCGCCTCGTCGTCGCGCCGCGACGGGGGTCGGAGCTCTTTCGGCGCGTGGTGGCTGCCCATGCACGACGGGGGTCGATGTGAGGTTGTCGGCGGGGGTGACGCCCCGCCCGACGCGTATGAAGAAACTCGGAGGATGCACCTGCCAGTGTCCATTGAGGTGCGTTTCGATCTCGATTCGGGCCGGCCCCGATCTTCCGCCGATCCCATGTGGCCCGAGGCGCGCATGGCGCGGTTGTGCATCTGGGCGCAGCCGGTCCGCTTCGTTTGCGGCTCCGCGCCGATGCAGCCCGATCCGACTCACCAGTCCGATTCGGTCCGCTTTCCCAAGAGCTCCCACGAGGGCGCGAAGTTAGTCGCGCTTCGCGCTTCGCGGGCCTCATTCCTCCTCCCCCTCCTCCTCGTCCTCCTCTTCTCCCCTTGGGGGCGGCGCGAGAGCGCGAAGTTGTTCGCGCTTCGCGCAGCGCGAAGCGCGAAGTTACGAGCCCGTGTTTCCCGACTCGATGCCGACTGATCTTGCCCAGGGGCTACATGTGCAAGCCCTGGCCAGGCCAACCTTGGACCCAGGATCGGCCTGGCATGGCCGGCGCAGCTGGGCACTGGGCGCCCCCCGGCCGTCTTCCTCTGCCCGGCCACGCTCTTGTTCCTGCGCCACCTCACGACCATGGAGGCCCGGGACTTCGGCTCACCAGTCCACCCCCGACCCAGACATGCGACGTCTTCTTTTTTCCAGTACGGGGTCCGCGGAAGTCCCGACTCTTTCCCTGGGGCCAGTGCTTCGTCTTGAGCCGTTGTTTGACTGTCCCAGGGCCTGGCGAGGGCCCCCAGAGGCCGAAAACGGCGAAAATTTTCCCGTCCTGATGTTTTCACGTCGCGAGCATGCCTGGGAATGCGTCCGTCGGTCAGGGTTCGACGGGGTCCGTCCAGTCCGTCGGTCGGCCAGCGTCGAGGCGGTTTGCTGGGTCACTGGCGGGCCGAGTGCTCTCCGCCATAGCATGGCTTGGCATCGCTCAAACGTGTGCACCTGCTGCTCGACGAGGACAATCGAGCATCTTGGATCATGTGGCGAGCAAATACCGCGTGAAACCGAGGAACATGCACAGGGAATGGATGTCCGAGCGAAGACCCGGTGAAGACGGGCCAGCCGGGTCGGGGTCGGGAGAGGCAACGCGTCCGAATGATCTTCGCCGGAGTGGACTTTGCAGGCGGGGCTAGCCCCGAGATCTGGGCGTTGCGATTTTGTCACAGCGCTTTCGCTCGGTTCTGGGCCCCAGGACCATCACAGATCGATCCGGCTCGAACAATCACACAGAAAGACGTGGTCTAAAGTCTAGGGCGCCCGTCGTGATTTGTTAGGCTGTCGCCATTTTTTCGCAACGTCGGATCTGAGGGGGGACCAGGACAACTCGCCCCTGAGCGTTCTGGAACGCTCTCAGGAGGCCGCGGCGCCCGAGACGTCCCCCGGAATGGCCGGATCTCAGGACCCCGTGATTTTTCCCTGCCCGATGCTGTCCTTGTCCTGGCTCCGTCTTAATGGAGGATGACGATAAATAAATGACCGGGGGTCGTGTGCACGCGGCGGCGCCCGGGATGACGATTAGAAAAACCGGCCGCGGGCTGGAAAACTATATTTCTAATTTTCTCCTCCAGTCAGAAACTCGTGCAGAAATAGCAGGAAACTATTTGTTTTACCGTTCTCTCCCATGTTTTTATTAACCGTCATCCCGCATTACCTCTGGGTGCGGGCCCACGGGCGTCCTCCCAGCACCAGCCTGCGCGCTCACAGACATCGCCCCCCTGCCCGGCGGCCCCCGAGGGGCCGCGCGCCACAGGGTCACCCGGTGCCTAATCAATTACAGGGCCACTTTTGCGTGATGGGCAGATTTTCCACCACTACTGCCATATGCAGGACGGGGGAGAAGGGAGGATGAGGTCGTCTTCCTCCTCCTCCTCCTCCTCCTCCTCCTCCTCCTCATCCTCCTTCTCCTGCTACTCCTCCTGCTCCTCCTCCCCGCTTCCTCCTCTTCTTACTCGTCCTCCTCCTCCTCCTCCTCCTCCTCCTCCTCCTCCTCCTCCTCCTCCTCCTCCTCCTCCTCCTCTACCTCCTCCCCAGCCTCCTCCTCCTCCTCCTCCTCCTCTCCTCCTCCTCCTCCTCCTCCTCCTCCTCCCTCCTCCTCCTCCTCCTGCTCCTCCCTCCTCCTCCTCCTCCTGTTCCTCCCCTTCTCCTCCTCCTCCTGCTCCTCCTCCTCCCCTTCTCCTCCTCCTCGATCGTCCCCCTCCTCGATCCTCCTCCTCCTCCTCCTCCTCCTCCTCCTCCTCCTCCTCCTCCTCCTCCTCCTCCTCCTCCTTCTCCCAGAAAAGATGGGGAAAGATAGGGAATCCGGTTATGTGTGTCTATTTGTTTGTGTGTCCCAGTTCCCCTTCACCATAGGCCTCGCAGATGGGGTCGGAGCAGGTGGTTTCGGAGGATTGCTCCGCATGTCCGATGCAACGACGATGCTCGAAAAAGAAAAGACGGCAGAAATGTCAACTTTAGGCGCTCCTCGCGGA
>CAUYUJ010017278.1:133522-153522 GCA_963575745.1 Prorocentrum cordatum
GCGCGGCCGACGCGCGAAAGTGGCCCGCGTGGTAGCACTTGAAAAATGATCGCGCCACCACCCCCTTCAGCACGCGCGCAAGGGCATTTCGGCATGCGGCGCGAGAGGCCCGTCTGGATGAATTCCATGAACATGTTGAAAAAATATGGCTATATTAAGAAGACACAAGAGCTCGAACGCACGCTTTTCTGACAACGGATGTTGCGAAGCCTTGTGTTCTATGTGTGTTTCGGACATTCGATTTTGAAGCCGCTACGAGACCGAAGGTTGTTGAAGGATTGCGGCATGCGCGCGCGACGACGCGCGCGTGTGCACTTCGTCCCGTTTGTCGCAAAGGATTCTCGCAACGCCACGTGCGAAAGGGCGTTCGGACGATTTCGACACGCGGGCGCGCGAAGCCAGTTTGATAGCATGTTCTTCAAATGTTGATGATTTGTTTTGTCGAAAACTCGGACGAGCGCGCGCGCACGCTCTTTTTGAAAATCCGTGTTGCGAAACCCTGCGTTTAATCTGTATTTTGGACACTCGATTGCGAAATCCGTCCGGAAGCCGGGTTTTGGAAGGATTTCGGCATGCGCGCGCGACGACACGCGAGTATGCATTTCGTTTTTTTTTTTCCCCGCAAGTGATTATCGTAAACATATGATTTTTGATAAACGAGTGTGCGCGCATAGCTTCTCATGCAGAGGATGGCGGGGGGGGCGGCGATACCTGCCCAGCTGGGATAGCATGATTTCACAGGTAGGATGGACATTGGGGTCAGAACCACATGTACACTGCAATGCGAAAAGGTGGGTCGTCAACCCCGGGGGGCGCCCAATGTGGCGCGCCACGTTGCAACACGGGCACTGGGAGATGCGCGCCTTGTTCCCTGCAAGATGCCGATGCCGAGTTTCAGACAGGCTGCACACGGTTCGATGGAGCAGAGGGCCCCCCGCCAGCTAGAGGCGGATATGAAGAAACCCGCGTTCGTCGGGCCACAACGCGAAATCCTGCATCGAATCCGCGCGGAGAATCACCCGCGTTCATCGGGCCACAACGCGAAATACTGCATCGAATCCGCGCGGGGAATCTGCGTTCTGCAATCTAGGCGGCGGCGGGGACCGCGGAGAGCCGCCAGACCGACACCCCTTGGCCCAGACGACGGGCGGCAGCGGCGCGGCGACGGCGACCTGCGGAAGCGCCAGGCCGGCACCCACGCCCAGCTCCCTGGAAAATTGGCAAGGACCCATACTTGCAAGCATTCGTTTGGGTTATATATATAAGTACATATACACATATTTATATATATAAAGATTATCAAAAGAGTGATGTATATATAAATGTGTAAATACATACACGTACATATATACATATAGATGTCTAGCTATATTATTATATCAGGATCCAATATACGTATCAAACAGAACACAAATAGAGAGAGAGAGAGAAAGAGAGAGTGAGAGAAAGCACAGAACACTTGACAAAAACCGGGCGCGGAAACCTGCTCCAGGTTCCTGATGTTCTCGGCCTTCACGCTGCTGCGGGTGCTGCTGGACGAGGCCTACCTCAAGGCCGACGGGCGCAGGAGCCTGCTGGCGCGCCGGCGCAGCCGCGCACGGGCGGACGGCGGCACCCGCCCGCCGTTTGGGCCGGCAGCCGACAGCGAGCCCGACCACGCGGTCCACCAGGATCGACTACACGTGGGAGTGACCTTTCGCCGGAGGGACCTCTGGTGCGGGCCCAGTGGGGCCCCCCGATCGCCGAAGGCGATGCGGCAGTAGCGCCCTGCGCACCTGCGTTTGGCCCCCCCTGGCGGCCCCCCAGAAGCCGCGCACCAGAGGTCACTCTGACCCGAGGGTCATTCCTGCGTGCAGCCGCCAGGAGCGGCTGGCGCGGCTCATGCGAGTGGTGCTCTGCAGCTTCGCTGCGCTGTTCGGCGGCGTCTACGTGTGGCACGCCCTGGCGGCCAGCCTCGTCGGGAGCCTCGTCGCCCTCACTCTGCAGGAGTTTCTCGGCGCGTACGTGTGCATCATCATGGCCTTCGCCGTCGTGTCCTTCAGGCGCCTGTTGCACTCCGTTGCCCAGGACGCTGCCAGCTTGGCAACGGTCGCGTCCTCATCCGGCCCCTCCACTGGCCGGGCGGCGCCAGGACGAGGACAAGTCGTTTCAGAGCGTTCTGTAACGCTCTCAGCGGGTTCCAGAGCGCTCTGGAACGACCGCGGCGCGCGATACGTTTGCGGGCAGTACTCATATCCATATCCAGAGCGTCTTGGACTTTTTAGGAAGAGGTGCCGCAACGCCGAGGCGCACGGGATATGGATAAAATCAAGCCTCTTGGGGCCAGATTTTTATCCATATCCAGTGCGTCTATGGTTTCTGGGGAAGAGAGCCCAAGACTCTAAGACGCACTGGATGTGGAAATAACTATTGCCCGCAACGTTCTCCAGAACAGCCCGATCTCAGAGATCTCCCACTTGTCCCGGTCCTATCTCGTCGGGGTCATTGTTTCTGGCGTCCGCTCATGTGAGGGCCTGGGCCGTTTTACAATTTTCTCGGGATTGCGCATGCGTCTGAGGGCTCTTATCCTCCAAACAGTGCTTGCATTCAAGGTTCCTGCTTCTCTTCTGCAGAGCTCGGCCTGGCTGCCTGTCGCCCGGCGTGTGGCCGCCCGGCGCCGTGATTTCCGGTCACGGTTGCGATTGTGCGAGGCGGTGTTTGCTTCTTGGGGGCTCTCGGCTATCTTCTGGGGAACTGGGCCTGGTGGTCGGTCCGGCGGGCTTGTGGCCGCCCACTCGCCGCCCGTCGCTGCCGTCCTCGGTTGGTCACGATGTTGATCGTGCGAGGCTCGCACTTTGTATGGGTTTGCGCTGGTTTGCTTCGCGTTACACGTCATTGCTTTGCAGTCTGCACGGTTTTGCAATTCGCATTGCTTTGCAACGCGCATCGCTTTGCAATCGAATTGCCGTGCTTTGCACTGCTTTGCTTTTCGCTTCTGCGTGTTGCTTTGCATTGCCCTGCACCGCGTGGACTGCGTAATGGAGGATGACGATTAATAATTGACCGGGGGTCGTGTTCACACGGCGGCGCCCGGGATGACGATTAGAAAAAACCCGCCGCGGGCTGGAAAACTATGTTTGTTTAGTCGTTCCCCTCCAGTGAGAAAGTTGTGCAGAAACAGCAGAAAACTATTTGTTTCATCGTTTTCTTTCATTTTTTATATTAATCGTCATCCCGCATTAGTCTAGCATGGATTGCACCACCAAGACTGCACCGCACCGGTTGCACCACCGAGGCTCCACCGCACAGGTTGTAGGGGGGCTCACGCTGGCTAGCCTTCTGATGCTCCAACCCACTTTAGCCTTGACCACCGGAAAGAATTTCGAGCGCCAGATAAAAAAGTACCGAAACTCAAGGGCTTTCACGTGTCGGGCCCTGGGAGACAATCGCCCCCCACACTGCTTCGACACTCTCTCGACACTTTTCCGGGTGCTCGAAATTATTTCTGGGAGGTGGTCTTGAAGTAGGATGGGAACAACAGGAGGCCAGCCGTCAGTTCCTATGCGATGATTGGCCGCCCCTTCCGGGGCCTACGCCACGTGGCCGCCCAGAGGGGCGCCCGGAGTGGGCGCCCCTCCGTGCGCCGGCTGCCGCTTCCTGGCCCTGCGACCCCCGTGGCCGCCCGTGGCCCCCTCCGTGGGCGCACCCGTGCTCTCTGGCTGCCGTTCTTGTCGGGTGTCTGCCCGGCGACCGCCCGCGTGCGACGGCTGCCGTTTCCAGTTTCTGTTACGCCTGCGAGGAGGTCGGGCCTGTCCCTCAACAGGGGGAATATTAACAGATAGTCAAAGAAATAGTCTGGGGACTGTTTTTTCATTATTTTTTGACCATTTGGGATTCATGTTTGGGGCATTTTTCATTTCTCGTCGAAAATCCCCCTGTAGGGGGACACGCCCGACTTAAGCCGCTCCCATCGGGGGCGGAAAAGAGGGAGGTGATGACTAGCGGGGGCTGGATATCATAGGGGGGGCCATGATATTTCCCCAGGTTTTATGGCGCCTCTTCTTATTCCATTAAGTCCCTGGCCCAACCGCTGGGCCGCGCACATGCCGCCGGTCATGATTTGCACCCCCCCCTCTTGGACACCCTCCTCTTGGCCGCTCCCGATTCCAGTTTTTTACGCCTGCGAGAGGGTCGATGATCCTCAAGACGTGTGTCAGCCCAATGTGCGTTTACGCCGTTTAGCCCCAACAGTAGATCTTCACATCGCTGGCGTCGTATGGGATGGTCTCGATGGACAAGCCCACGTTGGCGCTAACTGCTAACTCACGTTCTGAGGATCATCGAAAGGAGAGGGAGGCGAAGCCCAAGCAAGCCCAGGAGGTGCCTGGAGAAAGGAGAGCCTTGGCACGCAAGGGGGGATGGCCAGGGCCCCCGTGGGAACTCGCGCCCCTGCCCGTGAACCGCTGCACCCCGAAACCGGGGCTGGAAGGGGCGGAGCAGCCCCATCCTCCTCCTCCTCCTCCTCCTCCTCCTCTCCTCCTCCTCCTCCTCCTCCTCCTCCTCCTCCTCCTCTTCCTCCCCTCCCTCCCCTCCCCTCCCCTCCCCTCCCTCCCCTCCCTCCCTCCCCTCCCCTCCCCTCCCCCCCTCCCTCCCTCCCTCCCTCCCCTCCCCCCCCTCCCTCCCCCCATTATCCCCGACGTCATGAGTTGCTCTTAGCGTCGGCCCTGGGAGGTCTCGACCCCTCCCCCGGGGCCCGCTCCTCGTCCCGAGCCGCATTTCGTGACGGCCCCGAGGCCCGGGTTGGGGGCCCCGCCGAGACTCCGGAGAGGCCTCCCAACTTGTGCGTGGCCCGAGGAGGTCTGGGGCTTAGTGTCGGGGGAGCGTAAGACCCGGGTTTGCCAGGACTCGGGTTCGCCATCGTTTTTTGACGACCGCGCCTCGGATTTTGACGAGGAGGAGTTTCGTGGGATGTCTCCAGCGGGAGGCCTCGTCAAAATGCAGGCTCGGCCTCGTCATTTTTTTGACGACCTCGTCGGGGGTTTCCGAGTCCCCTGTACCCGGGTCTTACGCTTCCTTGATAGTGGGCCACGGAAACGGCGGGGCCGTTTTTGCACCGTTTCCGAAAGAGTGTCCCTTGAAAATGGAAACGGCAAAAAAACGGCGACCGGAAACGGCAGCAAAAACGGCTCCAGGATTGGAACCGGAGCGGGAACCCGTAAAAGAACGGCGACGGAATCGGTCAAAAATTCTGCGTCGGAACCGGCAAAAAAAACTGCAAAATGGAACCGGTAAAAAAACGGCCCTGTCGTTTCCAGGACCCACTAAGGTCTGGGGCCGCACCCCCAGACGGGGAGTTCGGATGCAACTCCTGGGAGGTCAAATTCTGTTTTCGCCCTGGTCCGAAACCCGGCTCAATCCAGCTGACTCCCGCTTCGACCGGCTGAATCCCGCTCAGTTAATCCCCTGCTCAATCTGGCCTGATCCTGCTTAATCCGAGGCCCAATCCAGCGTAACAGCTTCCAAATGGGGCTTGGTCCTCCTAACTCTCAGGAGGGGAAAGAACACACAGACACACTGAATCGTCCACTCCCAATATGGAAAAATCTGGGAAGTGGGGGGGAAGACAAAAACCCAGAAAATATAAGGAGATGTGGGGAATCCCTTTTTTGGTGTATATTTATTTGTGTGCCCCTCTCTTGTCTCTCTCTCTCTATCTCTCTCTTCCCTCTCTCACTCTCTCTCTCTCTCTCTCGCTTTCTCTCTCTCTCTCTCTCTCTTTCTCTCGCTCTCTCTCTCTCTCTCTCTCTCTCTCTCTCTCTCTCTCTCTCTCTCTCTCTCTCTCTCTCTCTCTCTCTCTCTCTCTCTCTCTCTCTCTCTCTCTCTCTCTCTCTCTCTCTCTCTCTCTCTCTCTTTACATACACATATCCCACCCTCTCCCTCTCACCCTGTACACTTATAGAACCCGGAGGGAAAGCCTTCCCTAGGCCTACCCTTAGGCCTTTTCCCTAGGCCTATCCCTGGGCCCTTCCCCTAGGCCTACCCTAGGCCTACCCCCAGGCCTACCCCTCGGCTCTTCCCCCAGGCGTTGCCATAAGCTTACCCTAGGCCTACCCCCAGGCCCTTCCCCCAGGAATATCCTTGGCGTGCCCCTAGGCCCTTCCCGCAAGCCTACCTGAGGCCTGCCCCCAGGCCCTTCTCCTGTATCGATCTACCCCTGGGCCTGTTCCTACGCCCTTCCCCTATAGGCCTCCACGTGTGCTCCATGCACGCCCCACACTCTAATGTTCCTCCCGCCCGACCCGCCCGCCAGGACCCGCCCGCCCGACCCGACCCGCCCTTCCCGCCCCGATCCGACCCGCCCGTTGGGGTTCACGCGTGCTCGCTCGTGTATGCCCCACACTGTAATGTCCCGCCCGCCTTGCAGTCGGGCAGGTCTCGTGTCCTCTCGGGCGCCCATGCCAACCAATTCCGATCGCATTCCGGATGTGATCATGCGACAAGCACAGAAATCACATCATCGAGCAAAGCACTCATCGCATCTAACCCATGGGCGGATTGGCAATCGGGCGCCTTTGTCGGTCGCGTTGACTCCTGGGCCGCCGGGCATGTCTGGGCGCGGGGCGCGCCGTTCTGTTTCCCGTCATCGCCGATGCCCCTATGCAGCCATTTTTCAATCAAGGTGAGCATTTGCTGTTTCGCGCGCCCGCGCCTCCCGCTGGCGCCCAACATGGCGGTCGCGGTCGCGGGTGCGGCGAGCAAGGCGCAGAGAGGCCGTCCTCGCGGCAAGCGGCAGGCGGCGCTTCGTCGGCCTGCGGCGGCGGCCCGCCACGGGGCGCCCGCGTGGCCTGCTCCGAAGAGGAGGAGAGGCCGCCTCGTCAAGAAGACGCACGTGAAGCAGTCCATGAAGGAGAAGAAGAAGAAGACGAATATCCCGCACGTGAGGCACGGGACGAATACGGTGAAATCTCGAAAGGAGAGAATTGTAGTCAGCAGGGCGCTGAAGGATCTGCACAAGGCGAGCGACGAGAGCATCGTGGACATGCTGATCGGCGACGGTATCCTACAGGACATGACTGGCTGGCAGTGCCATTTCTGCAAGAATGGCGCCCTCGGGCCTCTGACTCTCGTTGAAGGGCGGGGGGGCGGGGTGGGGGGGCGGCGCAGATGCCGCGCGAAGAAATGTCAAAAGCGGGCCCTACCGCGCAGCGGGCTCATGATCTCAAGGCCTGCATCGGACCGAGACAGACTCCTCTCCAAGACCAGGCGGCGGCGCTGCACTGCGCCATCCTCAACGCCCCCCAGTCCACGGCCCATTGCCTGACGAGCTTGAATCACAAGACGATCGGGGATATCTACCGCGCGAAAGACATGGCCCGCAGACTCTACGTGCAGGAGATGGAAAAGTCCATCAAGTTCGGCAGCGCCCCCGGCAACAAGTCGTGGCACCACGTCGAGGCGGACGAGGTTGACCTCAGGAAGAACGTCGTCGACGACGGATGCCCGTCGCCCCACGATGCCGCTTCGACTTGGGAGGAATGGGGTGGCGCCCAGCAGCGGGGGGCCCCGCGCGCGCTCATCCTGACGCGTCTGAACCCATGGTAGACCGTGTCCCAGGCGCCAGGGCCAGGCCCCATCAGGGAGAACGAGTGGAAGAAGTTTGCGCAGAAGCACCTCCAGAACCGCAACGTCATCCTCCACATCAAGGGCGCCCTCGCCTACAAGCTCAAGGTTCCCGGGGTGATTCATAACCGCGCGGTTCATATGAAGAAGAAGCTGAAGGACAGGAGCGGGAAGCCAGTCAAGCGCAAAGGTAAGTTCGCGTGGATCCTCCCGAAGTACGCCAGGGAGTCAAAGCACAACGTTCCAGGAACGAGGAGGACGTTGAAGTGCATGGGGGGGGCACGCAGGTGGTCGACCGATTCTGGCAGTTCTTGCGCAGCTACCTGTCTGGGGCAGTCGGCAGCGCGTCCTTGCGTCACCGCGTTCGGTCTGCTCAATGGCCCACCGGCATCGGGCAGACGATGCCCGGTCCAAGACGGGGGAAATGCTGAAGCACCTGAACAGATGAGCGCGCCCTTCGCGAGTGCAGCGGTTCCGCCCGCGGGCGGGCGGCGATCCAGGATGCTGGCGCCATCGCGGGGCGCTGGCGTCTGTGCTGTTAACTGAGGGGGGCCACCGTTGCGAGCCATGTGCCCGCGCCGACGCAGGTTTCGGCGATGCCAGATCTGCACCAAGGGGGAGTGCGATCGTTTTCGGAAGCTTCGAAAACAGTAGCGTGATCGCCCTCCGTCGCCGCCCTTCGCGACGCCAGTTGCGGCGTCGCAGCGATCAGCAAGGGGTGCGTTCCTGAGGGAGGCTGTCCGCATCAGTCGAGTCAGTCAAACGCGTTGTAGTGTTGAGGTAGGTCTTGGTAGGGGGCGAGCATCTTACATATATATATATATATATATATATATATATATATATATATATCCATATGTATATGCACATTTGTACACACAGATGTATGTCTAATGTATGTATGTATACATATATATATATATATATATATATATATATATACCGCCCCCCCCCCAAAGCCCCGTGTCCCACACGTCCACGTGACATCTCGGGGACGCTCCCGGCGCCGCTCCCCCGGCCTTTCTGGGGAGCCCCCACAGCGCTCCAGGAGAGCCCAAGACGACCCCAAGGAACCCCCAGAATGCGAAAGGACGGCCCAAGACGCCCCCAAGCAGCCCAAGTCAGCCTTCCGACGGCTCTCGAGGCTCCCAGGTGGCCTCCAAGAGACCCCAAGAGAGGAGAGGCGTCCCGGGACGGCCCGAAGATGCCAACATCGTTGATTGTCATGCGTTTGTTTTCCCATTTGTTTTGTTTCTCGCGTTTTCGAGCTTCCAACGGTCCAGGAGCGCCGAAAAGGCTCCCAAGGCCGCTCCAAGACCACCCAAGAGACCCTCAGGACGGCCCCGAGACGGGCCAAGAAGGCTCCAAGACTGCCGAAGAGGCGCCCAGGACAGCCCCAGACCACGCCAGAACATGCCCAAGATGGGCCCAAGAGCGGGAGCAGGAGGCTTCCAGAGACCTCCGAAAGGCATTTGGGATTCCTCAGAAGCCCCCAACACACCCCCGATCCCTGGGAGGCTTTAAGAAGACCCCGACGAGGCTCTAACAGCAGCCCAGACAAGATAAATTTGTTGATGTCCAATGGCTTTTCTAATGTGGTTTCGCCTTCTCGCGTTTTCCCGCTTCCAACATTCGAGGATCGAGAATTTTGAAACAACCAAAAAAAGGTAATTCCCAGAATTCCCTTTTTTTTCCAAAGTGGACTCCTACTCGAAGATCCCGCACATCCCTTGACATCTGGCCGGCACCGCGCCTCCCGGCTTCCCGGGGGGGCCCCAAGACGCCCAAGGACAGCCCAAGACGACCCCAAGGAGCCCCCAGAACGGATAACAAAACCCGCGAGGCACAAACAAAAAACAGCGCCGAACGGCGCCGAGGAAGTGGAAAACAGTGAAATCCCACAATCCCTTTTTGTTTCCAAATTTGTCCCCCCAGTCTACTCTTGAACAACAAACCGCAATTCAGACCCCTTTCATTTCCCAAAAAAGAACCCAGGAAGCTTTTGAGGGCCCCAAATCTTTGAAAACCTTTAAAACATAATGATTTTTGCGTTCCCGCACTCCCCCGTCTATGCGATTCCGAGGCTTGCGCAGGGCCTCCAAGGTAGTTTCTGGACGCAAGAAGCGTCCAACATGATATTACATGGGTTAGCGTATCAAATATAGCTAGATCTTGAGCGCGCGCGAAACGCGCGCGATGGATCCAGCGTGTGTGTGTGTATATATATATATGTATATATATATATGTATATATATGTGTGTATGTGCATAGATATATATACATACATATGTGTGTATGTGTGTATGCGTGTTGTTGTGTATAAACATGTGTGGATCGATACGTACATGTATGTAGAGGTCATACATGTATGTAGAGGTCACTGTATGCACACACGCGTATATACATATGTATATACACATGGCTACGCATGCCTACTCAAAATTAAACGAGTGTGTATATATGTATATGGTTATACGTGTGTGTACATACAACAGACATGTGTACATACAAACATACAGTCATAGGTATTTGTTGTTTTTTTTTTTCTCTCTCTCTCTCTCTCTCTCTCTCTCTCCAAAAACATGTGAACAGCCTGGCCCAGACCCACATGAGGCCCTCTGCCCCTCCTCCCGCAGACATCCGACGTCGCGATGGTTCCACCACGCGGGCCCCTGCTGGAGGTCTCGCACTCCTCCGCGGGACCGGCTTTACACACCGAGCTGCTTGTGGACGGCCCCCGCGCGGCCCAGGACACCACCAGCTCGCCAGTGGTCGTCTCCGCCAGCGCCTTGGGGGACGCCGCGTGGGCCCGCGCCCTGGCGGTCCTGGAGGGAGAGAACAATCACGAGGGGAATAAACACACTGACGCAATTAATCGTCGATTCCCAGGAAATCTGGGAAAACATGGAAAATGGGGGGAAGACAAAAACCCAGAAAATGTAGGAAAATATGGGAAATCGTTTTATTTGTATCTATTTGTGTGTCCCGGGGCCCTTTCAAAAAACGAGGATCATGGCCAAGATTGAAGGCGGAATCGTCGGCGTCGATCCTGGCCATCGCCAACTTCTTGGCGGCACGCAGAGGGGGGTATGGGGGGAGGGGGGAAGGCTTTTTGGAAGCACCCCTGCTTCGTAGAGGGCGCCGGTCTTGTCTATAAATGTACGGCCCGCGGCTTCTAAGAAGCAGCCTCCTTCCAAGAAGCCTTCCCCCCTCTCCCTGCCCCCCTGTGCACGCCGCCAAACCTTGGCCATCGCCACCTCGTGGATCATCCCTCGCGAATCGGAGACGGCCAGAGTGCGCCATGACCAAGATTGGCGTCGACGAGGTCTCGCGATGTTGTGGCCATGGTCAGTGCTGCCCCCTGGCTGTCGGGTCACACAGTATTCGGCCTGACCTCCCTTTTTCTCCAAGCGCGTCTAGGAAATCCGAAAGACCACCAGGGGGGCTCGCCGCAAAAAAAGGTAGCGGAACGCATGCAAACAAAAGGGACGACCGAGCCCCTCTTGAACAGCATGTGCTCCTTAAGAAAGCCGGACCCTGTACCCCCAGCTCTCTGGCGGCCGTCCGGGCCGCTCTGGGCACCCCTGGGCGCGCTCTCGGCGAGGCGCGGCCGCTGGAGAGCGGCCTGGGGCTGGAGAAGCCCTGAGGATCGAGGATCGAGGGTCGAGGGTCGAGGGTCGAGGATCGAGGGTCGAGGGTCGAGGGTCGAGGGTCGAGGGTCGAGGGTCGAGGGGCGAGGGCCGAGGGCCGAGGGGCGAGGGCCTTCCTTCCCCCGAGATCTGCCTCGGCCTGCCGGCGCTGCCCGCCCTCCTGGCCGCGTCCTGCGCCAACCAGGCCGTGCGCCGCCTCCGCGGCCGCGCGGGCGCGGGCGGCCTCGTCACCGACCGCGTCGCGTCGGCGCTGGGCAGGCGCTCGCCACGAACCCAGACCTCCTCGGGCAGTGCAAAGATCATGACGGGAGGGTCTTCCATATGTTCGGCCTCTGGAGGCCCTCGCCGGGCCTCGGGGCCGTCAAACAACGACTCAGGATGAGAAACTGGTCTCGGGGAATGCGTCGAGACCTCTCAGGGTCGACGTTATGAAAAAATCATGACGTCGGGGATCTGGGAATCGGCAGCGGAATCCGCTTGCCTACCCTCGCCGATCCACGATCTGGGAGAAAATGGACGGGCGGCGGGGGTACCGGGTTCCAGAAGGCGTTCGAGCACGCAGCGAGAGAGGCGAGCCTTGCCCCCGACCCCCATCGATGCAGGAGAAGCGCTGCGTGGCGGGGGCAGGGTTTGGATGGCGCCACCTGGCGAGGCCG
Source organism: Prorocentrum cordatum (assembly GCA_963575745.1). Classification (NCBI taxonomy): domain Eukaryota; class Dinophyceae; order Prorocentrales; family Prorocentraceae; genus Prorocentrum; species Prorocentrum cordatum. The sequence continues at coordinate 145,428 of CAUYUJ010017278.1, forward strand.
AGCCCCGACGGTACCGGGGCCGCAGCCAGGCCCCGGGAGCGTGAAAAGACGTCTGGGGGCGAGCAGCCTGTCCATGGGAAGCGGTCGGGTGTCCACGCCGTGATCTTTCAAAGCACGACGCCGGGCGTCTGGGGGCACGGCTGCTCGTCTCGGAGCGTCCTCGTGACCACGGCCTCTCTCGTGACCCAGGCACCCAGGAAGAGGCCTGCGGAGTCGCGGGCAAGCATAAGAAGGACCTTTCGCCGGAGTGACCTTGGGTGCACGGCTTTTGGGCGCCTCGCAATTGGGGGCGAGGGGTATCGAAGGTTCAGGAGCGCGACTCCAAAGAGGTTCTGATAGGGACGCCCTTGGGCCCGAAGGTGCAAGAAAGGAGTTCATTTCTCATCACCCACCTCCCGCTTAGGGCCTCCCCATCGAGCAGCGCCCGAGGCTTTGGGGGGGCGCGGATCTGCGACCAATTGCGAGCCGTACCCCTGCGGGTCCACTCGACGCTGGGGTATCGGACACCCCCGCTGGGGTTCACTCGGCTGCAGACATCCTTCGAATTCTGAAACGCAGCTGGCGTTTCGGTAAGCTGACATGTAGGGGTAGGGTACACGTGTGGTTGCTTATCGGATACACGTGAGAGTATTCATTGGCCAGAGAGACTTTGGTGCGCGGTTTTTGGGGATGCGGGCGGGCCAAATCGAAGCGCCGCGCACAAACGGTCACTCTTGCCCAAGGTCGCTCTTGCGTGCTGACGGTGCTTTTCACGACGCCAAAGCGGGTCCTGAGCGCAGATCTCCGACGGTCGGAGGACGAGGAGGAGGAGGAGGAGGAGGAGGAGGAGGAGGAGGAGGAGGGAGGAGGAGGAGGAGGAGGAGGAGGAGGAGGAGGAGAAGGAGGAGGAGGAGGAGGGGGAGTTCTCCTCGATTTCGGCCTTCGGGTCCATTCTCGGGCCCCGGGGACCATCAAGCGCATCCAGAGTGCAAAAAAAATGCCCCCCAGGAAAAGGGGCGGGAGCTCTGGAACCTTGGAGGAGGAAAAGCTTGCCGATGTCCCTGCACGTCCTGGAGGGCCCTCGCCACCACGGCTGGATCCTCCTCGGGACTGGTCAAACTGCACCCCGGCATAGGTCTGGGGAGTCGCGGTACCGGTATTGTTGTGTCCCCTTAAAGCTGGGCTATCAATTGGGGTTTTGTTATGTTGTGCGAGGCTTGGCGCACATACGAACACGAAATGTGGGAGACGAGGTGTGGTCGTATTTTGATGGGCTGGTAACACGAACACTTACAGAGGTGTTGCCATTTGGGTTAACAGGCGGTGGAGTCGGCGCGTAGTCAAATTTCAGCGGGTCAGCGAAAGATTGTGTTGTGCAGACGTTGGGGTGCGGAATGTGAGGTTACGTTTGGTACCCGCTTACTTCCTTCATAGAGGTTATGGCGACAAACACGTACAGAAGTCATGCTGCAAATTTGCGCAGATACATCTACAAGCATGCAACGACTAATGTGCTACAATTATTGGTGGTGATTTCAATGCCCAGGTCGGCGCACGAGTTTAGGATGACAGCAAACGTAATATAGGACGGCGCGGGGTGGGTACTATGAACGCAAGGGGGCAATGGTTGAGACAATGAGCAACTATCCAACGTTTCAGGATCATGAACATGTGTTCTATCAGCAACTCGATGGCATTTACATGTACACATCGCCAAAACAGGTCCGACATCATATCGTGTTTCATTTGGTTGGAAAGCGATCGTGGCGTCACACCGTGGGCTGTGAATCGGCACCGGAATTCGATATCGATGAGACAGTCATGGATTCACATTTGCTCGAGACTCGGCTCCAGGCACACTGCGAACACATTGAATCGTCATTGACGGACACATCCGCCCAACTCCAGCCTCTTCCTGTCGATTGTCTCACGACCGCTGAGGCAGCGAGCAGCGCGCTGACATATCTACCGCAGCAGCGTCGCGACGCGCCGACTGCCGAGACGACGGTGCGAGACCACCTCAGCAGGCGCAGCGCCGCGAGGCCCGAGCGAGCAGAAGGGGCTGCCCGCCGAGGGGCAAGCGACCGCATTTTGACTGAGAGCTAAGATCTGAAGCGCACCAGCGGCTTAAATGCACACAAGCGCAGAGAGCTGATCCCAGGCATGACCTGCAAGCACGGGCACGACTACGCCGACTGGCAACCTGCAGCCGACGTTGTTCGCCACTTTCGAGGAGCAGCTCTACGGCGATGCCCGCAGGACTTGCCGAGGACCTGCCAGACGCCATCAGAGACTTACCACGAGAGGCAGTCCCAGCGTTCACAATGGAAGAATTACAAAAAGCCCTACGGCAGCTGATGACAAAGCACCCAACTGCGCCGGAATCGCCGCAGAGATGTAACGTCCGGAGGCCACTCATCGCATTTAGTATTATTCCTGTTGACGAACAGCGCTTTACAACCAGAAGCACCAACGCCGACGAGTTGGCAGCACATTGTGATCAAGGTTTTACACAAAGGTCGAGACCCGCGACAAGCACAAAACTACCGTCCAACCCCTACGCTGCACATGCTCTACAAGCTATTTTCAAGATTGTTTTACAATCGAGTCTACCCGCTAATTGATGACCAACAGAGTAGAGACCAAGCAGGCTGAAGAAACGGGCGCAGGACCGCATATCAATCTTTTACCACGACCATCTTTCAAAAACAGACGAATTGAGGATCCCCATAAACGTTGCGGCAGTATTTTTCAAGAGAGCTCTCGACAGCCCAACGCACAGCAGCCAGCACTTGGGCAGCGCCTACAGAGCAAGGCACATCACCAGCGTACACGCGATTGTTGCCAAAATTCTGTGGCTACGAAACTGCTTCGGTCAGGATTGACCGCAACAGCCGGGCTTTTTAAATTTGACACGGGACAAAGCAAGACGACCAATTGAGATCTGCTGTTCAACAGTGTTTCTGAGCTTTGGATGCGGCGGATTAAGCAATCATGGGCTTCGCAGGGATGGGCATGTGCTTAGAGACGCACACCAACGACCGCCTCACGAATCTCAGCTTCGCCGATGACCTTCTGGTTGTCGCTGGAACGCTTGACCACGTCAAAAGAATGCTAGGGGGCCTAAGAAAGGAAGCAGAGTATGTCTGGCTTTAGAAAGAATATTCTAACAGCGGACACCGGCCACCGAGAGCACGACGACCACCATCACGTGTTGACGTCCGGGGTATGAGTATAGAAGTTCAACCACTTTATCAGAGCACCAAATACTCGGGAAGGCAAGTGCAATTCGACGATTCTTGCGGGACCGAGATAAGGAATATAATCCCCACGGCGTAGCGTAAGTTTCGCACATTGAAGTCGGAACTTGCTAGCAACTACTACTCTCTCAACGGCAGGCTCGTTTGTTTCACGGAGTGATCACCCCAACGGTTCTTTATGGGTGCGAAGCGTGGACCATGTCAAAACAGTTGGAGCAACGGCTGCAGAAGACTCACCAGCAGATGCTCCGGATGATCGTGCGTACGCTGCGCCGCATGACTCACAGTGCCACATCCACGCATAAACGACACTTACATCGACGTGCCATCTGATGAGAGTACCCACGCCTGCGCACATAGCCGCGACGATGATGGAGCCACCTCGCCCTCATCGACGCCGTGTGATATCCCCAGGCAGAATTGGAAGAGTCCGTGGAGCATTGGGCCGGACGGTCCACGCGCGCCGCGGAGGAGTGCGTGAACCGGCTCAAGGTCGACGACTGGCAAGCGTCATGTCGACAGAAGAGGAAGTGGGCGCGGTACCTCGCGACAGCGAAGGCCGCCGAATGGGCAAAACTTGCTCTGCAGTGGACCCCTGAATTTGGCCCTGGGTACGACGCAACCCGCAGAACAAGGCGCCCCAAACAAAGATAGACACGATTTGCGACAGTATATGAGTGCAGCGGGCGACGACGCAACCACGGCAACAAGCCTATCATATTCCATCGCATCACCATCTTCTCCATCATCCTTCACACCGTCACAGATGCTTCGCGTTGCTTCCACGGCAATGTGTGAATCTCTCGAACATGGGCTCCTGCGCCGACCTCAATCATGTGGCTTTCGTCTCTCCGACTCCGGCTCCGACTCTTAGCTTTCGTATCCCATCTCTCCGGCTCCGGCTCCGATTTTGGTTGCCGTCTCCGACTCCGACTCGGGCTCCCGATTTTCCGATTCTAATTCCCATCTTATGTTTTCGATGTCGGCTTCGATTCTGGCTCCCATCTTCACGACTCTGGCTCTGACTCCGGCTCCAAATTTCCCGATTCCCATTCCCATCCTAGTTATCTTATCGGTTTCGGTTCCGATTTTGGCTCCTATCTTCACGACTCCGGCTCTGACTCTGGTTCCCAATTTTTTCCCAACCATCCTGTGGTGTTGGGTCCTCGTTTTAAAGAGACAGCGCCCCGCGTCACCTCCTCCTCCCGCTGCCCCCTCCCGCCTCCTCCTCCATCCTTTTCCCTCCCTGCGTTTCACCCACCAAGTAGAGCGTTTCGTGGCCCCATGGGGAGCTCCACCGAAGGCGCCAGTGGCAGGGTTCGCATGGAGGCCTCGGGCCATTTCGGCACACCCCTCACGAGGATCGTGGCCTCGTGGTGAGCTCCACCGAAGGCCCCAGTGGCAGGGTTCGCATGGCGGCCTCGGGCCATTTCGGCACACCCCTCACGAGGATCGTGTCTCCATAGCGCCAGCGGCAGGGTTCGCATGGCGGCCTCGGGCCATTTCGGCACACCCCTCACGAGGATCGTGCACGAGGGTCGTGGCCCCATAGGGGCTCCACCGAAGGCGCCAGTAGCAGGGTTCGCATGGCGGCCTCGGGCCATTTCGGCACACCCCTCACGAGGATCGTGGCCTCGTGGGGAGCTCCACCGAAGGCGCCAGTGGCAGGGTTCGCATGGCGGCCTCGGGTTATTTCGGCACACCCCTCACGAGGATCGTGGCCTCGTGGGGAGCTCCACCAAAGGCGCTAGTGGCAGGGTTCGCATGGCGGCCTCGGGCTATTTCGGCACACCCCTCACGAGGATCGTGGCCCCGTAGGGAGCTCCAACGAAGGCCCCAGTGGCAGGGTTCGCATGGCGGCCTCGGGCCATCTCGGCACACCCCTCACGAGGATCGTGGCCCCGTGGGGAGCTAGCTCCATCGAAGGCGCCAGCGGCAGGGTTCGCCTGGCGGCCTCGGGCCATTTCGGCACACCCCTCACGTGGATCGTGGCCCCATAGGGAGCTCCACCGAAGGCGCCAGTGGCAGGGTTCGCATGGCGGCCTCGGGCCATTTCGGCACACCCCTCACGAGGATCGTGGCCTCGTGGGGAACTCCACCGAAGGCGCCAATGGCAGTCTCCCTCATGGCTCTCAGAACCCTTTCCTGCTTCTGCTCTTCGGTCAGGGGGACGCCGTCCTCGTCATCGTCGGCGCCCGCGAAGACGGCCACAAACGTGTCCCTGAGCATGTCGGGCTCCGGCGGGAAGCCGTGGCCACATAGGGAGCGCGGGTGAAGATGGTATTCACAATTGCTGTATTCACAACTGCGTATGGTTGGGTCCTTCGCCAGGCTTATTCAGACTCCCATCCCATCTCTCCGACTCCGACTCCAACTCTGGCTCCCAATTTTCTAATCCCAGCTCCCATCCCATCTCCCCGATTCCGGCTGCGATTCCGGCTCCTGTCTTTCCGATTCCGGTTCCGATTCCGGTTCCCAGTTTTCCGATTCCCGGCTTCCGTCCCATTTTCCGAATCCCGCCCCGACTCCAGCTCCCATCTTTCCGATTGCGGCTCCGACGCCGATCTCATCTATCCGATTGTGGCGGTATGCGTCGTTCTTTCCACTTCTCGATTCTCCCAAAGTTGAGTTTGATACACATTGTCTGCGACGAGCAGCAACGAATCCACACAGTGAGCGGCAGGCCGCATCGGACTCTGGCTCCGACGCGTAGTCCCATTTCCCTGACCCCGGCTCCCAATGCCTGGCTCCAGCTTCTGAGCGGCCAGCCCATGCCGGCGCCCCACCGCTCACCCGCCGCACCTTCGTAGATGTTTTGAACTGGGTGTTTGTCTGGTCTTGTCCCAAAAAACCGGGCCTCGACCATCGCGTTCCAGAACAAGTGCGACAGAACATTGCGGCGAGCTCAGGCATATGCAACGTGTTCGGTTTGGAAGCCGCGCCGTGCGGGGCGTCAGTGTCGCGCGGGGCGACCGACGAACCCACTTTCGGCGACATCCATCAGCAAGAGCATCACAGCGTTCGGATTGCTCATGGCTCCCATGTCGTAAAAGCTTATCCTGTGAAAGAGGTCTTCACCTCCAAATGTCCACGTTGCGACTAAGATCACGACGCCAGAGTTTTGGGATGCTCTCCATGAAGCCAAAGTGGATCCTGAGGGGAGTTGTTCCGGAGGGTGCTCGCCGCTTGCGGGCTCTCAGGGCCCTCCTTGGGCCCCGGGGACCGTCAGGTGATCTCGGGGTGAAGTGTTGGTCCTGCAATGATGGGCCAGTTTTCCACCACCTCTACCATGTGTAGGACGGGGAGAAGGGAGTATGAGGGGTTTGTCCTCCTCCTCCTCCTCCTCTCCTCCTCCTCCTCCTCCTCTCTCTCCTCCTCCTCCTCCTCCTCCTCCTCCCTCCTCCTCCTCCTCCTCCTCCTCCCTCTCCTACCTATGGTAATGGTGGTGGAAAATAAGCCCATCATGGATGAAGGGCCTGGAGCCCAAGACCCGATTCCCTCAGGACCCGCTTGCTTCATGCCCGCAGGTGTTGGAGCTCCGATTGGCTGCTGCTGCTACCGTGGGTCTACCTGTGGTCGTTAGCCCTGGTGGTGTCCAAAGTGACGCCAGTGCTCCTCAACGTCCTACTGGTCTGGCTGAGGCAGGTGATGAGCTCGTGGCCCTACCCGCCCGTCGTGCTCGGCGTCTTCTGCCTCGGCATGGTGCTGTTCCTCCTGCCGCCCGTGCCGGGCCCCCCGATCTACATTTTCGCGGGCATGGTGATGTCGCAGAAGTGCCCGGGTGGGTTCTGGCACTCCGGAGGGGAAAAGGGGTATCAGCGATGTGCCGCCATTGAAAGCCCGTCAGCGTGCTTCTCCTCTTGGTCTTGCCCGAGGAACTGGTGCTTCTTCAGCGGTAGCAAGCGGATGGGTTCCCCACGGCGGTTTGCCATTGACACAGCCAAGGTACTGACGGCAGAGCCACTTTGGGCTCGGGAAGGGCTAGGTCCTAGGTCGGGGAGTTTCTTCGTGGCCGAGGCTCGCCGTGGCCAGGTATGAGCGACGGAGGGGAGCGGGGTCGTCTGCGCCGACATCTGCGCGCAAGTCGCCCGCGTAAGGTCGCGCGTGAGCGTCCTCGTTCCCCACGCTGTGTGCCGCGCTGGCGGCCCGCGCAAGCCATCGCGCAAGGTCGCCGTGTCATCGCGCGTAAGATCGTCGCTCAAATGCCCCTTCGCTTCGTCTACTGTGGTCCCATTGGCAGCACGATGGCTGTATTGCGAAGGCCTGAGTGCCGGTGCCGCCGACCCTGAAGAGGACCACGACGTCGGCGACGAAGTGGGCGGAGACGGAGGCCGTGGAAGATGATGATGATGATGATGATGATGATGATGATGATGATGATGATGATGATGATGATGATGATGATGATGATGATGATGATGATGATGATGATGATGATGATGATGAGGAGGAGGAGGAGAGGAGGAGGAGGAGGAGGAGGAGGAGGAGGAGGAGGAGGAGGAGGAGGAGGCGAGGAGGAGGGGAGGAGGCGAGGGAGGAGGGGGAGGAGGAGGAGGAGGGAGGAGGAGGAGGAGGGGAGGAGGAGGAGGAGGAGGGGGAGGAGGAGGAGGAGGAGGAGGAGGAGGAGGAGGAGGAGGAGGAGGAGGAGACGGAGGGGGAGGGGGAGGGGGAGGAGGAGGAGGAGGAGGAGGAGGAGGAGGAGGAGGAGGAGGAGGAGGAGGAGGAGGAAGAGGAGGAGGAGGAGATTGGTAGCACGATGGCTGTATTCTGCTTTTGTTGACCCCCCCCAGGCAGGGCGCCCTGAGCAGCGTCGCGCTCTGCTTCGCCCTCAAGCTGTGCGCCTGCGCCGTGCAGCA
>CAUYUJ010017278.1:155862-180862 GCA_963575745.1 Prorocentrum cordatum
AAGCAGGGTGCTTCTATGAAGCCTTCCCCCCTCCCCCTGCCCTCCCTCTGCGCGCCGCCAATTTACCCCCATCCACTGCGTCTCGGGTTGTCGGCATCCCTTCCCCAACTAGTCCAGACGCCGTACGTGTGGATGTAAATCTTGCCCGCGCCGTCGCCCTCAGCATCATCCCCATGAGCATGACCGGGAGCTTCCTGAACAAGAGGCGCCGAATAATAATCATATGCGTGTGCATACATTCGATGTTCCGAGGTCCGCGCGGTTTTTTTTGGTCGGCGCCAGACCTTCCGTGGCATGCGGAGCCCGACGGGGGTGGCATTGGAGGTGCCGCTGGGGGGGGCCCAACGCTCATCCAAGACATCCGCACAGACCTCCGACTGTTCATGTTTATGCCAGCTTCTGCTCCCCCACTCGGACATCTGACGTCGTTGTTTCTTTTCCGCAGCGTGGCTCCCCAGAGGTTTGGACCCCTTTCCCGGGACCGGCTCTTCATCTTGAGTCGCTTGGAACGTCCCGGGGCCCGGTGATGGCCCCGGAGGCCGAGAATTGCGAAAATAATCACCCGTCGTGGTAGCTGTTCGCCAAGTCAGGTGTTCGATCATGGACCCTCGCCGAGCGCAACCATCCAGCTTCCGCGCCGATGATCGCTGGAAAGCGCAAACGACCGCCAGAAGCCGCCGAGGACCGCCGAAGACCGCCGGCAAGCCGCCGAAGACCGCCGGAGAGACCGCAGGGAAGACCGCCGCAGGCCGCCCGAGGCGAGGCCGACGGGCAACGAGGAGCCCGTGGCCGAACATGTCACACAACGGGGGGAGGCCGGGGGTTCCTTCTTCCTCCTCCCTCCTCCCTCCTCCTGCTCCTCCTCCTCCTCCCTCCTCCCCCTCCCTCCTCCTCCTCCCTCCTCCTCCCCTCCTCCTCCTCCTCCTCCTCCTCCTCCTCCTCCTCCTCCTCCTCCTCCTCCTCCTCCTCCCTGCAAGGCACCTAGACGAGCGGTGGTACAACGCGGGCAACCTGATGTTCTACGTCACGCTGCTCGTGTCCGTCGTCTTCTGGGCCGGCTCCGCGTGGGCTGTGCAGGAGGCGTTCGACCGGCACGGCGAGGCCCTGCGGTCGCCGCGGGCGGACTGCGTCCACCTGGACTGGCTCGACCACCGGGCCGCCTTCGTCGCGGAGCGCTCCGCGGTGAAGTGGGAGGAGCTCCGAGCAGGAAAAGGTCACCTCCATAAGTCGTTGGTTTGACCCCCCCCTTTTCACTCGGCGGTGAGCAGGACTGTTCCTAAAACCTCTGCCTCCTCCTCCCCCCGCTCCCCCTATGGGTGGGGCCCGGGTCCTTCAGTAACTTCAGTAAGGCGCCGGAAAAATTGGCAGTTACCCCCTAGTGGGGGGGTTCTAAAAGGCTTGTCAAGGGCACCGTGTCGTGAGCCCAGATATCCGACGATGTGATTGCTTCGATCCCGACGGCTTTTCCCAGATTCCGGCCCAGGGGGGGCATCCACGACGGATCTTGGACGAAAGAAGCTACCCCTGGAGGAGGGGTCGGGAGGTCTGGAACCTCCCGCCGGCCCGAGGGGGACAACGACACCGACGCCCGCTGCTTGTCCTGGAGGGCCCTCGTTGCCACGGCTGCGTGCTCGAGGCTCTGGTCCGCACGCGCCCTGGGAGAGGCCCCCCCGGGGGAGCAGCCGCCTCGGTGTACACCTTTGTGAGATCCTTGCCTCCTCCTCCTCCTCCTCCTCCGCCTCCTCCTCCGCCTCCTCCTCCTTGCCTCCTCCCTCCTCCTCCCCCCCCTCCTCCTCCTCCTCCGCTCCTCCTCCTCCTTCCTCCTCCTCCCCTCCCCCTCCTCTCCTCCTCCTCCCCTCCTCCTCCTCCTCCTCCTCCTCCTCCTCCTCCTCCTCCTCCTCATCCCGCCTCCGCCTCCGCCTCCGCCTCCGCCTCCTCGCCTCCTCCTCAGGAGCTGCCGGGCGCCGTGCGCGGCCTGTACCTGCTCGGGGCCCTCGTCGCCGTGCTGGTGGCGGACGCCGGGGGAAGGGAGAACCTCGGCGGCGAGCGAGGGGGGGGGATCTCTCGCAAGTCGCTCGTGGAGCGGGTTGTGAGGTGTCAGTGCCGAGGGGAACAGCCAAGCATTGGGGGGCGGAGTGGGGCGGCGAAGCCCTCTCGGAGGGCGGCCGGGCTGCTCGGACGCAGCTCGCGCCTGCTGGGGAGTCTTCGGCGTCTGCGCGGGAGGCTTGGAAAGCTTCTCCGAAGGCCGGGGGACTCTTGCGCCTCCTGAGTCGGCGCTCAGGAGACGGGGGTCGATGCAAACGGGGGTCAGCCAGGGCGCCCGATCTTGCAGGATCCTGCAGGGCCAGGGCCGCACTGACCCGGATTGGGGTGCAGGGCAGGATCTTGCAGGATCCTGCAGGATCCTTCGCGTTGACCCGGGCTTGAGAGCAGGATCTTGCGGAATCTTGCAGGATTTTGCAAGGCCTGACTGACCTGGGTCTGGATTTTATTTGAATCAAAAGGACCCCGACTGAGAAGGCCCGCCCCTTCTCGCTTCCCCTCCGGGCCCGCCGCCGAGACAGCGGCACGCGCACATACGGCGGGGGCGTTCGCTGAGGAGCGTGTCCAGGCGGCCTCGGGTCCTGGAGGATGCCTGAGCTGATGAGGGCGGCGGCGATTTCCATGGCCAAGCCCCAATCCCAGACCCCTCGGGTAATCACAAAATCATGACGGGAGGTTTTTCCCTATTTTCGGCCTCTCGAGGCCCTCACCGGGCCTCGTGGCTGTCAGAACACGGCGCAGGATGCAAGGCCGGTCTCGGGGAAGAGGTCGAGGCCTCTGAGGGTCGACGTCATGAAAAAATCATGACGTTGGGGGCCTGGGATGCGTGCTCCACCGGGCCTTCAGACCCTCGGTGCCTTCCCAAAAGGGTTCTTCATCCAATGCGGAAGCTGGAACGTATACATTACCAGTGGCGGGCTGCTTTTGAATCCCAGCAGTTCTTGAGGGTCGGGGACGACGTCGGGGTGGTGTGGTGCATACTCTTTCCCCGTTTTCCCGTGGAAGCAACAACAAATGTATACACCAGGATGCCGTATACACCAGGACCCGTCTTCTTGTGCGAATCTCAGTGCGGGACCAGAAAAAGGCATCGGTGTATAGAGTTTGGTGTATCGCCGATTCCAGGTCGATGCGTTCCGCGCGGGGCGTCCGCGGAAAGACGCGTCGTATCCACGGCCTGGCGGGTCGGCCCCCAGTCGACCGAGACGTTCTCGGAGAGCGACCCGAGTCCCAGAACCGTGAGGGTGATCCCGGATCCCCGCGGACTCACCGCACGGTGTAGTCACCGTAACGCTTGGGGGCCCCCGAAGGTTTCCCGCCCTCGGAGGGGAGGAGGAGGAGGAGGAGGAGGAGGAGGAGGAGGAGGAGGAGGAGGAGGAGGAGGAGGAGGAGGAGAAGGTCGCCTATCCCCCCCTATCGTTGCCCCTCACCAGTGCCCTCCTCGTGCACACTGCTGGAGGTCCGTGCGGGTTCCCCCCGGCCGGCGCTGGCGCCCCGCTGCAGCGGTGCCTCCGACGCAGCCCCCGGCGCTCTCCACGCGCCCAGCGCCAGCCCAAGAGTCCCGCGCGGACCTCCGACGGTGTACACGGCGGTCGTTGAAAGCAGGTATTCTTGGATTCCCAGATCCCAATCTGCTTCGAGCGCCTTCCTACTTCCCAGTTCCTTCCTAGTTCAAGAACAGTCAAAAAATAGTCTAGGAATTATTGTTTGACTGACTATTTTTGAGCATTTTGGGGGTATGTTGTGAGTCTTTTTAATTTTTCGCCCCAAAATCCCCCTGTAGGGGGACAGGCCCGACTTCAGCACCTACCCAAGAAATCCGCGCGGACCCCCGACAGCTTATGCTCGTTGCCGCTTTTTCTGCCCCTGAGGACCTCCTCTCGATCGCGGGGGGCGCCTGCTTCGGTCCCGTGCAGGTCTGCCGGCGGCCACGGACTCGAGGGCCGAGCCCCTGGGCCGCGACCCCGTGGGCAGGGGGGCGCTTTTTGCGCGGATGCTCCACGCGATCCGCGGGGTCTCGCCCCGGAATCCAGACCGCAGGGCGCTGATGTGCCCAGATAGCCGACCTCTTGACTTTGTACAACGTGGACCGCCTTTTCCCGGGATCCGCTTTTCATACTCTTAGTTGGTTTCGTTGACGGTCCCGGGCCAAGCGAGGGCCCCAAAACGCCGACAGCGACAAAACAAATTGTCCACCTTGACCCAGCGTCGCGAAATAAGTTGAACATCTTCAGAATCACGATGGTAGCCTTGGTCGACCCCATTGTTCTGCTGCACTGTCCGAGCCAGATCGATCCGCGATGGTCCTGGCCCAAGACCCGGCGAAAACGCCCTGTGCGAAAAAAATCCAGCGCCTGGATCTCAGGGTACGTGTGAGGTCCGGACCCCTTTCCCGAGACCAGCGTTTCGTTCCGCATCGTGTCTGGACGGTCCCAGGGCCCCGCGAGGGCCCCACAGCGCCGAAAATGGCTCCAAATCTGTGGCTATGATTGTTGTCCGATGCTGGGAAAACCAACAGGTACCGATACCGCTGCTCCTCGGACCTCTCCTCGGAGGTCGTTCTGACCAGGATGTCGAGACGAATCCAGCGGCGGCGACGAGGGCTTCCTCCCAGGAGGGTCCCCCAAAAAAGGGGAAGACGGGCGAAGGGTAGAGGCATATGGGTACACGCCGGTCGTTGAAAGTATGTATTTCTGGATTCCCAGATCCCAATCTACTTCAAGCGCCTTCCTACTTCAAGAATCGACACGCTTATGCTGTGTTTTGCTATTCTCTGGGGGTGCCTGGACCCAATCGACTGAATCCGCCTTCCTTCTTCATGTCTTTTCTTTTTCTTACTTCCTCCGACCGACGTGTACTTTTCCTCCTCCCCCTCCTCCTCCTCCTCCTCCTCCTCCTCCTCCTCCTCCTTCTCCTCCTCCTCCTCCTCCTCCTCCTCCTCCTCCTCCTCCTCATCCTCCTCCTCCTTCCTCCTCCTCCTCCTCCTCCTCCTCTCCTCCTCCTCCCCCTCCCCCTCCTCCTCCGAGGAGGAGGAGGTGGTGCGCCCGCCGCTCGCCGCAGGTCACCGCGAGCCTCGGCGATCTGCAGTGGCTCGGCCCCGAGGGCATCGTGCGGCCCCCGGGCGCCGCCGGGCTCGCGGCCGCGCTGGCCGCGGGGGCGGCCCGCCTGGCCGCGGCCTGCTGGCTGCGGCGCGCGGAGCGAGAGCGCGCCGCGCGGGCCGCCGAGGAGGGGGGCGCCGGAGAGAGAGAGAGAGAGAGATCGGCCACGCGCAGAGCCAGGGTGCACAGGGGGTGGAGGGGGGGGGGGATGGGGGGGGGGTTAGGGTTAGGGGTTAGGGGGGTAGGGGGGGGAAGGGGGGTTAGGGGGGGGATCGGATTTTTTGTTCCCCCTCCGATCCCCGTGGGGTTTGCCTCCGATCCCCCGGGGTTTTGCTCTCGATCCGGTTCCAGTTCGGTTTCGGACCCCTGCGATTTACAGATTTTATGCAGAAAGCCTCGCTCTCACCTCCTCCCTCTTCCTCCTCCTAAGCCTCTCTCTCACCTCCTCCCTCCTCCTCCTCATTCCTCCTTCACTCTCTCTCTCTCTCTCTCGCTCTCTCTTCTGTGTGTTTTCGTTCGTCGCGCATTCCTCTTCCTCCTCATCCTTCTCCGTCTTCCTCCTCATCCTCTTCCCGATCATCCTCCTCTTCCTCCTCCTCCTCGTCCTCATCCGCCTCCTCCCCCTCCCCCCCTTTTCTGAAGGAGTGCCATAACTTTGGGAAAACCATTGGAAAACAAAAAAAAAACTGAAGTGCTGGAGGCGAAAACTTTAGGACACCCATTGGAAAAACCAAAAAAAAAAAAAAGATTCCAGGGAACACCCGTCCGAAGGGACACGTCCAAAGGGAATCCCAGCACTCTCTGTGGAATCTTTGTTTTTTTTGTTTTTTGGGGTTTTTTCCAATGGGTTTCCTAAAGTTTTCGGCTCCAACAGTTCAGTTTCTTTGGTTTTTTTGGTTTGTTTCCCATGGTTTCCCCAAAGTTTTTGAATTGTGTGCTGTTGGGGCCTCTCAGGCGGGAGCATCGTTTAGAGTGTTCTATCGGGAACCTCTCTGGCGGGAGCCTCCCTTTGTTTGCGTTTTGGGGGACTTCTCAGGCGGGAGCCTGAGGGAGCCATGAGGGAGCCATGGGGGGAGCCACGAGGGAGCCATGGGGGAGCCATGGGGAGCCGTGGATGGGGTGGGGGGAGCATCCTCCTCATCTCCCTCCTCTCCTCATCCTCGTCTCCTTGTCTCCTGATATTGTATATTCTCCTCCTCCTCCTGCTCCTCGTCCTCTGCGCCTCTCGCTTTCTCATGTTCCTCGTCTTCCTCCTCATCTTCATCGTCCTCATCCTCATCGTCATCCTCTTCCTCATCCCATCCTCATCATCATCTTCATCGCCTTCTTATCTGCATATTACATATTCTTCCTCAGCATCATCATCTTCCTCATCCTCACCTTCCACATTCTCATCTAGACGAGGATGAGGAGAGGAGGGAGATGAGGAGGATGCTCCCCCCACCCCATCCACGGCTCCCCATGGCTCCCCCATGGCTCCCTCGTGGCTCCCCCCATGGCTCCCTCATGGCTCCCTCAGGCTCCCGCCTGAGAAGTCCCCCAAAACGCAAACAAAAGGAGGCTCCCGCCAGAGAGGTTTCTAAACGATGCTCCCGCCTGAGAGGCCCCAAAAGCACACAATTCAAAAACTTTGGGGAAACCATTGGAAAAACCAAAAAAAAACAAAGAAACTGAATTGCTGGAGCCGAAAACTTTAGGAAACCCATTGGAAAAACAAAAAAAACAAAGATTCCACAGAGAGTGCTGGGATTCCCTTTGGACGTGTCCCTTCGGACGGGTGTTCCCTGGAATCTTTGTTGTTTTGTTTTTTTGGTTTTTCCAATGGGTTTCCTAAAGTTTTCGCCTCCAGCACTTCAGTTTCTTTGCTTTTTTTGTTTTCCCAAAGTTATGGCACTCCTTCAGAAAAGGGGGGGATGGGGAGGAGGCGGATGAGGACGAGGAGGAGGAGGAAGAGGAGGATGATCGGGAAGAGGATGAGGAGGAAGACGGAGAAGGATGAGGAGGAAGAGGAATGCGCGACGAACGAAAACACACAGAAGAGAGAGCGAGAGAGAGAGAGAGAGTGAAGGAGGAATGAGGAGGAGGAGGGAGGAGGTGAGAGAGAGGCTTAGGAGGAGGAAGAGGGAGGAGGTGAGAGCGAGGCTTTCTGCATAAAATCTGTAAATCGCGGGGGTCCGAAACCGAACTGAAACCCTCGATCCCTATGCTGGTGCGTCGAGGCTCTCGCGGGGTCGCTGTCGCCCAGGATCCGCCATGGGGGCGTGTTCGTCCAGGCCGGGCCTGTCGGGCCGGGCCTGTCGGGCCGGGCCGGTCGGTCTCCGGTGGCGCGAGACCGGTCGGTCCAGTCTCGGGCCCCGGGCCGGTCGGTTTTCGGGCCGGCCCTGGACCGAGGCGAGGCTTGCTCAGAAGAGCGCCCTGCTTCTCGGAGGGCGCGGGCGCCCCTTCTGAGGAGCCCCGCGGCTGCTTCTCAGGGGCTGCGGCTCCTGGCGTGCTTCGGAGAGGCAGGTGGCTGGCTTCTGAGAAGCTGCGCTTGCTTCTAAGAAGCAGCTCCGTGCTTCTATGAAGCTGGTGGAGTGCTTCTAAGAAGCGGCGCGCCCATGGCTTCTTAGAAGGGCAGCCGCCGCCTTCTAAGCGGCATCCGTTTTCTAAGAAGCCTTCCCCTCTCCCCCTACCCCCTTTGTGCGCGCCGACCAAAAAAGGTACCCTTAAGTCGGGCATGTCCCTCTACAGGAGATATCTTCAAGCATGGTCAACGAAATAGTGCGGGGACGGTGTTCCGATATGTTTTGACGATGTTTGAGCTGTTGTTGGCTATTTTTTAGTTGTCTTCCGAAACCCGCCTGTAGGAGGGCATGCCCGACCTCAAGGTACCCAGAGGTCCTGGCGACCTACAGCCCGAGCGAGGCATCCGGTCGAGGTCGGCTCGCGGAGGGCACCCCGTATAGTGTTCTTCGTGGTCGGTGGGATGTTATCGAGCATCCGGGGGGGGGTACCCTTGGACGCTCGGTCTGCTTTGGCCGACGGAGGGCCTCGTGTTCTTGAGGGAGGTTCTTCTGGCCCAGGTCCGAGGGCATGTTGCTCGCCGCGGGCGCTTTCGCCAGGTTCTTGGCACATCGCTCGGACCTGTGCCTTCGCTCTTGTCGAGGGCCATCGAAGTGCATCCCGAGGCTCATCTTCCGGAAAAAGAGACGCACGAAACCCAGAAATGCACGGGGAATGGATGTCCGAGCGATGGCACGGGTTTCAGGCCCCGGGGCCCTCACAGGTCTGGAGGTCTGGATTCTGGGGCGCGATCTTGTGGAGAATCATGCGGGCGAGCCTTGCGGTTCTCTGGCGTCGTATTTGTTTTCGCAGCGGGCATCTTCGCCAGGTTTCGGGGCCCTGGGACCCAGCCCTGTCGATAATCACGCGGGCGGGCCCTGAGATCCTGGCGTCGCAATTTTTCCACAACGGGCGATTTCGCCAGGTTTCGGGTCCCTCACAGGTCGATCCAACTCAAAAAGTGTCGCAGAAAGATGGGGCACGGGACTCCGGCCGTGTTGTTTCTGCGATGCTGCAATTTTTGCTGCAACGTCGGATCTCAAGATACATCCGTATCCGATCCCGCGGATACGCGGTCGCGCGGATACGTTCCGTGCGGGGCATCCGCGAATGAGCGCCCCGTATCCGCGGGGTCGTGGCCCTGGGGCCTGGCCCGCGAGGCCGACGCACATGTTCCCCGTTTTTCGCCCATGCACCCTGAGATCCTCGCGTCGCATTGGAAGCATCAAGGCGGAAAGTGGTTCGTCGTTTTCAGCGTCTGGGGGCCCTTCCCAGGGGAGTCAGAGCTCCAGGGACCCCACATTTTAGATTCAAGACGTCGGAGGGTATGGGTATGCATGTCCACGCCCTCGAGGTCTGGATTCCGGGGCCCGACCGCGTTGATAATCACGCGGGCGAACCTTGAGATCTTGACATCGCGTTTTTGTTTCGCAACGTGCGATTTCGCCCTGTGGCGGGCCTCGGGATGCGCACGGAACGATCCAGCTCGGAAAATGCAGCAGAAAGACGGGGTCCAGGGCTCTGGCCGAGTTTTGTGTATGCGCATCGTGGCAGCGTCGTCGTGGCCTCGAGCCTCAGGGAAGGTTCCGAGACCGCTGCGGGTCCGGGAGCCGGGAGAGCCCTCGTCGCCACACCGAGGCCCCCTCCTCCTCCTCCTCCTCCTCCTCCTCCTCCTCCTCCTCCTCCTCCTCCGCCTCCGCCTCCGCCTCCGCCTCCTCCTCCGCGTCCGCCCCCGGAGGTCTCGACCCTGTGCCCCGGGACTGGTTTCTCCTCCTCGATCGGACGTTTTTTACCTAACAGCGAAGACTGATAGGTTTCTAGTGGGGTCAAAAGAGAGCATCATGACTCCTCAGGGGGGTCGGGGCGGGACCCGGGGCGGGACCCGGCGCGGCTGCCGTCGAAGCCCAAATCGCTTGTGACATCCTCGCAAAATCGCTCTTGGCGCTGCTAGAACTCCATTCCCGGCGTACATTTTGGATGCCCGGAGCCAACTGTAGGCCACTTCGTGCTCTTCGACTTCCCAGAACTCCATTCCCGGGCCACATTTTGGATGCCCGGAGCCAACTGTAGGCCACTTCGTGCTCTTCGACTTCCCAGAACTCCATTCCCGGGCCACATTTTGGATGCCCGGAGCCAACTGTAGGCCACTTCGTGCTCTTCGAGTTCCCAGAACTCCATTCCCGGGCCACATTTTGAATGCCCGGAGCCAACTGTAGGCCACTTCGTGCTCTTCGAGTTCCCAGAACTCCATTCCTGGGCCACATTTTGAATGCCCGGAGCCAACTGTAGGCCACTTCGTGCTCTTCAAGTTCCCAGAACTCCATTCCTGGGCATGATTTTGAATGCCTGGAGCCAACTGTAGGCCACCTCGTGTTCTTCTAGTTCCCAAAACTCAATTCCTGGGCCACATTTTGAATGCTGAGGCAGGCTGGCAGGCTGAGGCTGAGGCAGGCTGAGGCTGAGGCCGAGGCTGAAGGCAGACTGAGGCTGAGGCTGAAGCAGGCTGAGGCTGAGGCAGAGGCAGGCTGAGGCTGAGGCAGGCTGATGCTGAGGCAGGCTGAGGCTGAGGCTGAGGCTGATGCAGGCTGAGGCTGAGGCAGGCTGAGGCTGAGGCCGAGGCTGAAGGCAGACTGAGGCTGAGGCTGAAGCAGGCTGAGGCTGAGGCTGAGGCAGGCTGAGGCTGAGGCAGGCTGAGGCTGAGGCTGAGGCAGGCTGAGGCTGAGGCTGTGACTGCGACTGCCGTTGCCACTGCGACTGTCATCGCGAATGCGACTACGACTGCGAGAACAGCAGAATTCTACAATTGGATTCTCATCTGAATCTTAAGGGGAATGCTTCCAGATATGCTCCTACACATCGCTGTTAGGTTGCCTTGCCGGGATAATTGTGTCGATCCCGAGGCCCAGTATCAGGGTTCCCAGAGGCCGAGAAGGCAGCGAGGGGCCCTGCCGCCCAGCTGGGCCAGCGAGAGAGCGCACAGCCCGGGAGAGGTCGGGGGAGCACCGCGGCGTCCGTGCGTGCTTCTTGCCCCCCGAGGAGGTCGACCCGCACGAGGCCGCATGGAAGGAGCGCCGCCTCCAGGACCGTCGCCGAGCAAGCCCAGATCTCCGGCGGAGGAGGAGGAAAAGGAGGAGGAGGAGGAGGAGGAGGAGGAGGAGGAGGAGGAGGAGGAGGAGGAGGAGAGTGAGTTTCAGAGTTTCCGCCCCAGCCGCAAGGCCTATAGGCCTCCCAGATGGGGTCGGCGGATCGCGCTGCATCGCCGATGCATCGGCGATGCGGCTCGATGTGGGGCCCGATTCCCGCCATGCTGGCGTCGCCGATGCATCGCCGATGCATCGCGGATGCATCGGGGATGCGGCTCGATCCTCCGACCCCATCTGCTTGGACCCCATCTGGGAGGCCTCTAGATGTGATGTTTTCAGGCCGGGCATGTGTCCTCGACGGCGGCCACTTGGGGGGCCCGTAATCGGGCCCCCGAAGTGGCCACCAATGAACGGGTCGGGGGCGCAGAGCTGCGGGGGGGTGGGGTCTGGGGTTACGTGGGGCATGTGCCTCTACAGGAGGAAAATACAATTACCCTGGCGACGTACCCAACCCTTGCGCAATGCGGGGCATAAGTATATCAGGATTGCTACAACGGGGGCGATGACGTAACATGGACGCATGTGACTTTGCGAGCAGCAATCGGAAGGCTCGCAGGCCCCCGATCAAGATATGAGGGCTACGTTATAACAAATCACCCCCGTTGGCTGTGCCATGCGCCCGTTGCACCCAACGTATCCCGCAGCAGCTCTTGAGAGCCCCCGCGGTGCAACGTTATGACCATGGCCCGGCAGATTGTCTGTTTCACAAATCACCCCCGTTGGCTGGGCCATGCGCCCGTTGCGCCTAACGTATCCCGCAGCAGCTCTCCATAGCCCCCCAGGGACGGCGAGGTCTCGCTCAGGTCCCCGCGGTGCTTCACTCCGCTGGACCCACCAGCAGCCCTCGAAGGTGGCGACAGTGTCGCAGATCGCGGCGCCTCAGTCCGCTGGACCCAGCAGCAGCCCTCGAGAGTGGCGACAGTGTCGCAGATCGCAGCCCCCCCCGGAACGGCGAGGTCTCGCTCAGGTCCCCGCGGTGCCTCACTCCGCTGGACCCACCAGCAGCCTTCGAAAGTGGCGACAGCGTCGCAGATCGCAGCCCCCCAGGGACGGCGAGGTCTCGCTCAGGTCCCCGCGGTGCTTCACTCCGCTGGACCCACCAGCAGCCCTCGAAAGTGGCGACAGCGTCGCGGATCGCAGCCCCCCAGGGACGGGGAGGTCTCGCTCAGGTCCCCGCGGTGCCTCACTCCGCTGGACCCAACAGCAGCACTCGAAAGTGGCAACAGCGTCGCGGATCGCAGCCCCCCATGGACGGCGAGGTCTCGCTCAGGTCCCCGCGGTGCCTCACTCCGCTGGACCCAGCAGCAGCCCTCGAAAGTGGCGACAGTGTCGCAGATCGAGCCCCCCCCCGCCCAGGGACGGGGAGGTCTCGCTCAGGTCCCCGCGGTGCCTCTCTCCGCTGGACCCACCAGCAGCCTTCGAAAGTGGCGACAGCGTCGCGGATCGCAGCCCCCCAGGGACGGCGAGGTCTCGCTCAGGTCCCCGCGGTGCCTCACTCCGCTGGACCCACCAGCAGCCTTCGAAAGTGGCGACAGCGTCGCGGATCGCAGCCCCCCCAGTTACGGCGATGCCTCGCTCAGGTCCCCGCGGTGCCTCACTCCACAGGACCCACCAGCAGCCCTCGAAAGTGGCGACAGTGTCGCAGATCGCAGCCCCCCAGGGACGGCGAGGTCTCGCTCAGGTCCCCGCGGTGCCTCACTCCGTTGGACCCACCAGCAGCCCTCGAAAGTTGCGACAGTGTCGCAGATCGCAGCCCCCCAGGGACGGCGATGCCTCGCTCAGGTCCCCGCGGTGCCTCACTTCGCAGGACCCACCCGCAGCCCTCGAAAGTGGCGACAGTGTCGCAGATCGCAGCCCCCCAGGGACCGCTCAGGTCCCCGCGGTGCCTCACTCCGCTGGACCCACCAGCAGCCTTCGAAAGTGGCGACAGCGTCGCAGATCGCAGCCCCCCCAGGGACGGCGAGGTCTCGCTCAGGTCCCCGCGGTGCCTCACCCCGCAGGACCCACCAGCAGCCTTCGAACGTGGCGACAGTGTCGCAGATCGCAGCTCCTTGGCAAGATGCACACACAAGAGGTACCGCAGCCAGGATGCACACACACACACACACGCACACGCACACGCACACGCACACGCACACGCACACGCACACACACACACACACACACACACACACACACACACACACCACACACACACGCACACGCACGCACACGCACACGCACACGCACACGCACACGCACACACACACACACACACACACACAACACACACACACACACACACACACACACACACACGCACACGCACGCACACGCACACGCACACGCACAACGCACACACACACACACACACACACACACACACACACACACACACACACACACACGCGCGCGCGCGCGCGCGCGAGGTACGCGCAAGGCAAGGAGAGAAAAGACCGAAGCGGGAGACGGGAGGCGGGAGGAGGAGGAGGAGGAGGATTGGAGACCGCAGTGCTCTATTCAAAACGAATGCCCAAGTAAAAGAAATGATCGAGGGACGATTTCTTGTATTATTTGAACATGTTGACCATGTTTTATCTTTCTTCCAAGATCCGCCTGTAGCCTGTAGGAGGACATGCCCAACCTAAGTCTTGGGCCGCGGACGGAACATATCATATCCGAGGGGAGTCTGTTGGGTGTGTCTAGGGGCCCAGCGCTACAGTGGACGCCCATGCCAAGAGACACCCTGCTTGCCTCCAGGGTGCCATGGGTTTCTTGGGTTTCGATGGCTTTGCGAGGGCAAGCGAGACGTGCCCACACCACAGGTCCTGAGGCCTCAGGGCTGGGCTTGTCGTGGAAGGTCTCTTGTGGTCGAGCTCCTACTGCAGGTGGGAGGCGGGATAGGCACCGCACATCGTCCCCACGCTCGACGCCCACACTCGGAGGAATGAATGAATGAATGAATGAATGAATGAATGAATGAATGAATGAACACTTGCGATCCATGACCTGCTCCATGGCTCAACAGGGCAACAGAGCGACATATCATACGTGCTGGATCTGTGAAGCTCGAGCTGTAAGGAGAGCCTGCCTGGCAGCCTCGCTGGGGGACGCCTCTGGCTGACGGCGGGACCCCACAAAAGGGAAGAAGCACGGGGCCCGCCTGCAGCACCGTCCCTTTCACGCGCTGCTCCGAGGGGGGTCGAAATGCTTCCTCGGCTGCAGCAAGGGGGTGTGGGTCGCCAGAGCCATTTCCTGCAGCAAGGGGGCCCCCAAAGGAGGAGGAGGAGGAGGAGGAGGAGGAGGAGGAGCAGGAGCAGGAGGAGCAGGAGGAGGAGGAGGAGGAAGAGGAGGAGGAGGAGGAGGAGGAGGAGGAGGAGGAGGAGGAGGAGGAGGAGGGGGGGGGGGGCACCAAGAACGGGTCGGGGGCGCCACGGCGCGCCGAGGCGGCGGCGGCGGCCTCTCGCCAGGGAGTCACACCTGAGCTGGGTGCCGCGCTCGCGAATCCCAGACCCCTCCGACCACATCCACTCCGACCCCATCCAGGAGGCCTCCGGCTGTTCAGGCATGCTGCCGCCAGGATGCCAGGCTTCCTCGCTCTCGGGAGAAGCAGGTCGAGGTCCGCACGGATCTCTTTGATCGGCGCTGGATCCCCCTGGCGGCGCCCCCGTCGCCGCCCCATGGCGCGCTCCGCGCGCCAGGGGGTGGGGTTGGGGGCAGCACCGACCTCAGAGAAGCCCGCCCAGACCTGCCCAGGCATCCGGCGTCTCGTGGTGTTCTAGACGCAGGCCCCTGACTTCTCGACCACTTCCCTGGGGCTGGCGTTTCATCCCGGGCCGTTGTTTGACGGCTCCGAGGTCCGGTAAGGCCGTCTAGGATTCGGGGCGTTCCCGACGATTCATCATTATTCCACAAGTCATGCTTTAGTTGGTGCTCCTCATTCCTTCTCATCATGCCACCTCGCCTCTTCTTTTTAAATTGACAACAAACAGGATGAGGAGGAGGAGGAGGAGGAGGAGGAGGAGGAGGTAGCGGAGGACCAGGAGGACGATGAGGAGGAGCTTGAGGAGTCGCCCACCCCCCCGCTCCTATCACTTTTCCTCCTCAGTGCTACCCTCCATGCGTGAATTTTCCTGCTCCTGCTCACCATCCACTGCCGCCCTCTCACTTCTCAGGAGGAGGAGGAGGAGGAAGAAGAAGAAGAAGAGGAGGAGGAGAAGGAAGAGGAGGAACCTTGATATGGGAAGGATGACGAGGAGGAGGCGAAGGAGGAGGAGAAAGAGAATGACCACGACGAGGATATTGAAGAGTCACTCCCCCAGCTGATCTTGTCATTCCCCCTTCTTTTGTTCACTATCCTCCCCACACTCCTTCTGTTCTTCATTGGGCAGAGCAGGAGGAAGAGGAGAAGGAAAGTGTGTGGTGGATGTTCATGTACGTTCCTTGTGTGGTGGACTTGCACTTAAATCCCTGTTTTGGTGGATCCACTGGTAATCTCCTTTTGTTGGTGCGCTACAAAAACGACTCCGATGGAGGGCTGAAAGACGGACACAATTGAATTGTACGGATCCTGCGTGGATCAGGTCGCGCAGGCGCGAATGGCGGGGATACTTACTCGATGCGGAGATCCCCATATGTGCATCTAGTTTCCTGTCATTTTCCGGTTCGATTGTCTGGGTACGAGAGAGTCTGAGTATGGGTGGGCTGAGTATGAGAGTCGGAGTGCGGGTGAGCTTGAGTGCGAGCGAGCCTGAGTGAGTGTGAGTGAGTCTCAGTGTGATTGAGTCTGTGCGTAAGAGTATGAGTATGACTAAGCTTAGTGTAGGTGTATCCGAACCCGAGTGGTCTGAGTATGAGTGCGAGTGACTCTGAGTATGAACAGCCTGCGAGGGAGCATGCGAGAGGACAGAGGGGAGAAGGCGGCAAAGAGACAGTTCTTTCCTCCTCCTGTGACCTGATTCGTCCTAAGCAATCCTCCTCCTCCTCCTCATCCTCCTCCTCATCTTCCTCCTCCTCCTTCTCCTCCTCCGCCTCCTCCCTGGCGGCCATCCTTCCCCCCACCTGCGTCCTCCTCCTCCTCCTCCTCCTTCTCCTCCTCCCTCCTCCCTCCTCCTCCCTCCTCCTCCTCCATCCTCCTCCTCCTCCTCCTCCTCCTCCTCTTCCTCCTCCTCCTCCTCCTCCTCCTCCTCCTCCTCCTCCTCCTCCTCCTCCTCCTCCTCCCTGACAAGTGTCCCGCTCCCTGGCAACTCCTCCTTAGGGTGCCCACATGCATGATACGATTGCTATACCGCGGCGACCACGAGGCCCCCAAAAGAGAGAGGCCTGGGCAACCAAACAGATACGCCGCCTGAGACATCCCCACACTGGCCGCGAACGGGGAAGCGACATATACATCGAGGTTCCCCTGGAGAGTGTTGAAACCAGCGCCTCGCTCGAGACATCTCCAGACGTTGCTCTGACAGCAGGGCATGTTGGGCACCCAAAACGCGCAATCCGCTGGAGCCAACTCCACAATCTGAGCGCGTTCGGGCCCGCTCCCCCTGGAGAGTATTGAAACCAGCGCTTGGCTCGAGACATCTTCGGGCTCTGCTCTGAACGCAAACGAGTCTGGCCACCAAAATAGGCAAACCGCCCGAGCCATCCTCGCAAACTGAGCCCCTGGCGGTGCTGAAGCCAGCGCCTCCCCCGAGACGTCCTCAGAATCTGCTCTGAACGCAGACGAGTCTGGCCACCAAAATGGGCAAGCCGCCCGAGCCATCCTCGCAATCTGGGCCCCTCGAGGTGCGAACACGGGCGCCTCGCCCGAGACATCCCCAAACTCTGCCCCGAAACAGACAAACCGCTCGAGACATCCCCGCCATCTGGGCGCGAACTGAGGAGCAGTGAGATACATCCTGCCCCCCTCCGCCCCCCCCCCCCTCCCCTGGGGTGCGCCTCGCCACAGATAACCTCAACATCTGCTCCGAGTGCGAAGGATGTTGGGCAGGCAAGCAGGCAAACCGCTCGAGACATCCCCGCCATCGGGGCGCGAACTGAGGAGTGAGATACCCCCTGCTCCCCCCCTGGGTGTGCTGAATCCAGCGCCTCGCATCATCATCATCATCATCATCATCATCATCATCATCATCATCATCATCATCAGCAGCAGCAGCAGCAGCAGCAGCATCAGCATCATCATCATCAGCAGCATCGTCATCATCATCATCATCAGCATCATCATCATCATCATCATCATCATCATCATCATCATCATCATCATCCTCATCATTATCATTATCATCATCATCATCATCATCATCATCAGCATCATCATCATCATCATCATCAGCAGCAGCAGCAGCATCATCCGTACCCCTCTGGCTCAAGCCATTTTGGCTCAGGTTCGAGCGCGCACAAGTCCAGGCCTCACAGAATGCGCCTGCCCCACCAGAGTACGTAGTCCGCCGCACCGCGTCGACCATCGGCCACGGGGTGCGGCGCGGCGTGGAAACCCGTCGCGACAAGCCGCCCGCTGCGGCAAAAAGGCCGGCGAGGTGGCCCCCTCCGACGCCCGCGGCCGCAGGGCCGAAGCCAGCGGAGAAGAAGAGCGAGGACAAGAAAGGTCAGGAGGGGAAAAAAACACACACACACACACAGACACAATGAATCGTCGATTCCCAAGAAAATATAGGAAACTATGGGAAGTGGGAGGGAAGGCAAAAACCGAGAAAATATGTCAACATATGGAGGATATTGTTATTTGTGTGCATTTATTTGTGTGTCCTCGGGCCCCTTCGAAAGGATATGTCTACGGCTTCTTCGACCTGAAGAACGCCGAGGAGTTCAAGACTTGTCTACAGCCCCATGGCCGAACCGACGCTGGAGCCCTACGGGGGCAAGTTCATCATGAAGCACGCGCTGGTACCCGCGACGGCCGCAGAGATGGGCATGAAGGAGTCCAAGGGCTTCGGCACTACGGGCATGATGGCCTTCATGCTGGAGTTCGACACCTTCGAGAAGGCCATGGGCTGGTTCACGGGTCCCGAGTATGCCGCGGTGCTTGCGAAGCGTGACGAGGTCGCCGACTTCAAGATGGCCGTTGTCGAGGGCGGCCCGATCCCCGCTGGCGCCGGCCTCGTGGTTGGCTTTTTCGACCTGAAGAACCCCGAGGAGTTCAAGACTGTCTACAGCCCCATGGCCGAGCCGACGTTGGAGCCCTACGGAGGCAAGTTTGCCATCAAGCACGCGCTGGTGCCCGCGATGGCCGCAAAGATGGGCATGAGGCATGAAGGAGTCCAAAGGCTTCGGTACCACAGGCCAGATGGCTTTCGTGCTGCAATTCGCTGATTTCGAGAAGGCCATGGGCTGGTTCACGGGCCCCGAGTATGCCGCGGTGCTTGCAAAGCGCGACGAGGTCGCCGACTTCAAGATGGCCGTTGTCGAAGCGATGGGAGGCTCCAAGGCGGCGGCTGAGGATCCAAGGCCCGCGGAGGCGGCCCCTTCGGCGCCCGAGGTGGCGCCCGTGGCGCAGGAGGTGGTGAAGTGCAGCATGCGGGGCAGGCGCAAAGCGCCGGAGCAGAAGGCCGGCCGGCGGCCTCAGGCGAGGCGCGTGGTGGACTTCGGCGACCACGACGCCGGGAAGTGGGTGCTGACCAGCACCGAGTACGACGGCTCCTACGGCATCATCGGCGGGACACCCGTCGTCCACGAGAAGACGGGCCAGATCCAGGAGGGTCTGGACCTGCTCAAGCAGGAGCCGCACAGGTATCTCTCGCTGTGGTACCAGACGGACATGACATCGTGGCCCACGGATCAGCAGCAGTTTTCGCTGTGTGAGCGAAGGAAGCAGAGGATTGTCGTTACGGAGTCGAAAGGGGCGCCGTTCACTTACGTCGAGAGCAAGTACCACGCCCTGCCTGATTGCCAGGTGGAGCACGGCCAGTTTACGGACAGCATGTCCTACGCGGGCGCCCCGTGCACGGAGGGCAAGCAGCCCGGCACGGGGGCAGGGTTGCGCAGACGTGCCGGGCCTGAGCGTCATTAAGGACGTGGACCCGAACGACGTGCTGCAGGGCAGCGTCGGCGACTGCTGGCTGCTCTCCGCCATGTGCGCCTTGGCGGAGTTCTCGGGCGCAGTCAAGAAGGTGTTCGCCCAAACTCCTGGCATCGACTCCATGCCGGGCGAGGGCGAGAACAAGTACGTGGTGACGCGTGTACGACCTGAAGACTTGGAAGCCGGTCGACATCGAGGTCGACGAGCGGCTCCCAGGGAACCCAAGCGGCAGCGGCCTGCTGGGCTGCGGCCCGAGCGCGTCTGGGGACCTGTGGGCACCCTACATCGAGAAGGCGTGCGCCATCCACTGCGGAGGATGGGACAAGATCAATGGCGGCCAGTGCACGCACGCCTGGCGCATGCTCACGGGCTGCAGAGATCAGTACACCTTCATGCCGGACGCCAGCGTCAATGTACGGCTGCTTCGGGGCCATTGAACCCCAACACCCACGAGTGGGAGGAGCTCGCCAACTCGCCGCACGACGGATTCCGCGGCCTGTGGCCCCACCCGTGGCCCGAAGTGGGCGGCGGCGGCGGCCTGATGCACAAGATCGACTCGGACGAGATGTTCGAGCGCATGTGTGCGTTTGACGACGAGAACTACATCATGGGTGCGGGCACCAAGGCCGGCTCGGACACGCAGGACACCGACGGCATCGTGGATGGCCGCGCCTACACGATCATGGATTGCGTCAACAACGCGGGGGGCACGGAGTTCGATTTGATCAAGGTGCGCAACCCGTGGGGCCAGGGCGAGTTCAAGTCGGGCATGTGGGACGACGATGGCCCTGGCTGGACGCAGTACCCTCAGGTTAAGGAAGCCCTGAAACCTGTGGCGGCCGATGAGCGTGTGTTTTCTTGGTTGACAAAGAGGAGTTCTTCAAATACTTCAAGACCATCTACGTGTGCGCGAAGAACATGACCGAATGCATCGAGGCCTCTCAATGAAAGGTGTCGGATTTCGACCGCCTTGCGCTGGGCAAACTGAGCGGCCCTCTAATATCCTTGGTTATAGGTTCTGAAGAGTGAGGGCCTAACTTGATCGCACGGGTGCTGGAGAGCAGGCGAGGACAAGAGCGAAGCGGTGTTTTCCAGCGTTCCGTTTTTTTCCTCATTCGCTTGTCTCGTACCCCATGTGGAGCGGCCAGGCCGCTTCTGCAGCGAAGACTCGCCGCTGCATCTGCTGACGCTAGGGGGCAGCCTTTTTTACAGAGAGCCCCGGTAGGCTTTGTCTCCTTCGGCCTTGCGAGGGACTCCGAGCAAGTGTGGCGGCATTGCTGCCGAATGTGCTGTTGTTGTTTTTTGTTTCGTTGCCAGTTGTATACCTGTGGACTTCACGATCAAGGCGGCGCGGCCTTGCCCGTTCAGGCTCGTCGTCAGGCTGGAGGCGTGCCAGAGAGAGCGGCACCGCGCGCGCCACGGTCCGCATTTGTTTTGATGATTCTGCTTCGAGCGATGCCCACCGAAACCTTAAGCGGTTGTTCCCGATGGCACGCGATCGCCGAATTGGTCGACAATTGCCGTTTCTGGATTCAAAAACGGTTCAACCGTCTTCCATGTAGTCACGTTCTTGTACGTTGTGGTCTATTATGTATTGTTATGTTCTCGACGGGCCGGCGTGCCGTCGTGACGCCTCTGACGTTAGATGCGTCGTATGTTATGATGGTTCTCTTCACTTAATGTTCTCTTCTGATCGAGTATGCTCTGTTATGCTCATCTCTGTCACCATGTAATTTAAAATGGTATGGTATGATCTAGTTTGCGACACTGTGTAACGACATGATGTATTCTGTCAGGTTATGCTGTGGTATAAGTTGCTCCATGATGCTGGTGGCAGCCCGGCTCGGTATAGTAGAATGTGATATGTTATGCTAGCATGATTCGCTGTGTTATGCTAGACGCTGTCGTGCTATGATATCTTCTGTGACGCTGTCATGATATGTTATGATGTGTTATGCCATGCTGTGTTATGGTATGATTTGATATGTTATGTCATGTCGTGTTCTGTCGTCTTCTGTTATGTCATGTTATTGTATGCAATGTTCGGTGATGGTCTGGTTGTTGACGGCTCGGCTCTGTATAGTATGATACGATCTGCTCTGCTAGCATGTGTCGTCATGCGTTGTTGTTGTGCTATGACATGTTCTGTGATGCTGTGGCATGATCTGATATGTTCTGCCAAGGTGTGTTATGGTATGCTCGGTTCTGGTATGTGTCGTTGTGTTCTGTCGTCGTCTGTTATGCCATGTTCTGTTCTGTGATGTTCTGTCATGCCCTGTTTTGCCATGGCATTGATATGTTCTGTTCTGGCATGCTCTGGCATTATCGTGTTATGTTCTGTCATGTGCTGTTGTGCCATGTTATGTTCTGTCGAGTTCGACGTCGCTCTGCTCTGCTATCGTTGGCTGGTATGTTATGTGATACTGTGTCATGATTTGATATGCTCCGTCACGGTGTGTTATGTATGCTCGGTTATGTCATGTCATGACGTGTTTTGTCGTCTTCGGTTACGTCATGTTCTGTTATTGTATGTTATGTGATGTTATGTTTGGTGACGACCCGGCTATGCATAGTATGTTAGTTATGGTCTGTTGTGCTAGTATGTGTCGTTATGTTATGTTGTCGTGCCATGATATGCTCGATGACGTTGTGTCATAAGATGATATAGTATGTCAAGGTGTGTTGTGGAATGTTGGTATGCTCGGCTATGTTATGTCATCTTGTGTTCGATCGTCCTCCGTTATGTCATGGTCTGCTCTGGTATGTTATGTGATGTTATGGTATGTCCTGTGTTGTCATGACACTGCATTGTTATGTTATTACATGGTCTGTCATGCTCGTGTTCTGTTCTGCCATGTCATGTTGTGTTCTGTCGTGCTCGTCGTCGTTTGCTCTGCTGTCGTGTTATGATGTGTTATGTGATGCTGTGTCATGATATGATATGTCATGTCAAGGTGTGTTACGCTTTGGTTTATCATGTTATGTTATGTCGTGATATGTCATCTTCTGTTATGTCATGTTCTTGTCTGGCATGTTCTGCGACTTCCTGTAATGCTATACTTTGTCATGATATTGATGTGCTCTGTTCTGTCATGTTCTGTCATGCTCTGTTCCGCTCTGCCATGTTCTGTTCTGTCATGTTGTGTTCAGACGGGTTCGTCGAGGGTGCGAGGCGGCGCACCCGGAACTCTCGGGGATCATCGGGACAATTTTGGGTCTGGCGGCCGCGGTATGCAGGGTGGGTTGACCGGGCGCGAGGCGGCACACCCAGGACTCTCGGGGATCATCGGGACAATTTGGGGTCTGGCGGCCGCGGTATGTAGGGTGGGGTTGGCCGGGCGCGAGGCGGGACACCCGGGGTATTCGGGGTTCATCGGGACAGCTTGGGGTCTGGCGGCCGCGGTATGCAGGGTGGGGTTGGCGAGGCGCGAGGCGGGATACCCGGCACTCTCGGGACAACTTGGGGTCTGGCGGCAAAAGTATGCAGGGTGGGGTTGGCCGGGAGGCCTGTTTTTGAAATACCCCAACCCGTCGGGTAGGGAAAACAACAGCAGCATCATCGTCATCGTCATCATCTTTATCGTCATCATCATCACCGTCATCATCAGGAAGATGAGGAGGAGGGAGGTGTGTGTGTGTGTGAGGAGTCGGCGCGGTCGGAGAATTGTTCACTGCGTGGAGCTCCCCGTATGTGGATCTATTTGGCAGGACCTGTCCGCCGCGAGTGTCTAGGCGCAAGAGACTTCAAATATAGACGGGCTTGAACAGTCACTGACTGGGCGTGAATCTAACTGTGAACGAGTTGGGGGGTGAATCAGTGTCAGTAGTACGAGTTAGTCGATGCGCATGAGCCTGAGTATGTCTAAGCTTAGGATGAGTGTATCTGCGCGTCAGTGGCCTGAGCATGGCTGAGCGCGACTGAGTCAAAATGGCTCCGCGATCCCTCCCTCCCTCCATGATGAAGCGAGGAATAGGGATGTCCGTGCAAATGCCGTACGAAACCCTTGCGCTTCGTTGGCTGGCCCAGAAAATCTCACGCAGTGGCTGGAACGTGATACAGTCAGCCACGCCACTGAGATGAGAGGCCCACTCTATAGGAACATGCATACAACACTCAGGACTGGAGCAATAGGAGAGGGGCAATCGATCGGAGCATACGTAGCACACAAGAAGTCGTGCCCCAGGAGAGGCCCATTCTACAGGATCAA
This sequence comes from Prorocentrum cordatum, assembly GCA_963575745.1. Classification (NCBI taxonomy): domain Eukaryota; class Dinophyceae; order Prorocentrales; family Prorocentraceae; genus Prorocentrum; species Prorocentrum cordatum. The sequence continues at coordinate 178,907 of CAUYUJ010017278.1, forward strand.
ATGGAAACACACATAGGACTGGAGCCGCATGAGAGGGGCAATCGATAGGAACAGACGTAGAACATTGAGGATTCGTGCCCCTGGAGAGGCTCAATATATAAGAACACACGGGAACACGCAGGATTGGATCCACCAGAAGGGCATCTGATAGAACATACGTAAGACACGACGGAGAGGCCTAATACATAGGAGCAGATGTAAAACACATCGGATTGGAGCCACAGGAGAAGGGCAAGATATAGGAACAAACGTCAAACACAGGATTGGAGCCTCTCCTGTGGCCTTCTGGGGCCTCCTGGGACCTCGTAGTGCTTCCTGGAGCCTCTTGGGTCCTTTTGGCGCCTCCTGGGGGCTCCTGGGGCCCCCTGGGGCCTCCTGAAGGCTCCTGGGGCCCCCTTTGGGGTCCTGGGGCCTCCCTGGGTCAACTGGAACCTTTCGGGTCCTTCTGGTGCCTGGGGCTTCCTGGGGCCTCCTGGAACTTCCTGAAGCCTCCTGGTGCCTCCTGGACCCTCCTGGGGCAACCTGGGGAGGATCCGTGCCCCAGGAGATGCCCGATCTATAGGAACATGCGCAAAACACTCAGGATTGGAGCCGCAAGAGAGTGGCAATGTATAGGAACACGCGTCAAGCATTCAGGATTCGTGCCCCAGGAGAGGCGCAATGCATAGGAGCACGCGGGAAACACGTAGGAGTGCAGCCGCCAGAGAAGGGCACGTTGCAGGAGCATGCGTAAGGCACGAAAGGAGTCGTGCCCCGGGGGGAGCTCGACGCGTGACCGACGGAGCAAGCTGTCTCGACGTTGTCGAGACGCCAGCTGTCTGCGTCCGAAAAAGTGTAGGTCGCCCGCCCTTCCCCCCGAGGAGGCGCACGAGGCGGCAGCGCAGCAAAGCCTGCGCGGCGGCGAGGCCGCCGAGGGAGGCGCCTCCGCCCAGCCCCTGCTCGGCGTGGAGCTGGCGGGCCTCCCGCCGCACGCCGGGCCCCGCGGGGCCGCGACTCCCTGAGGGGCGGCCGCGGTGAGGGGCACCGTGAAGGGAAGGAGGGGCTCAGGGGAGGACGCGTGGGCCCCCGATCAAGCGGCGGCGAGGCGTCCTGGCTCGCCCATGGCCCCGCCGAGCAGTGCTCTGAGAGCCTGCTGTGGCTGCCACGAAATGGTCTCAGAACATGTCTGGCGGAGTCTGTCTGGCTTTATGACGTCGGGCCTATTTTCTAAGAGCATTGATTTTGCTCTCAGAACATGTTTGAGGTTCTAAGGACATTTCGTGGTAGGACTCTGGGAATGCCGGGACGGTCGGTCCCTGCTCAACCCAACCGCCCTCTGATCGCCGACAGGGGCCCGATAGCCCACGCCGTCCGGGAACGTGCCGTTTCGCTCTCGGCCCCGGGGGGCCTGTCGCCGATCCAGCGGCGACGTGCCGCGGATTCAGCCCGGACGCTTCCCCCCCGGAGCTGGTCCCCCCCCCCCGGAACGTTGCTCCTCGGAGGGGCGCCGCGGACCTGGCAGGCTTTGGACTGTGCCCCGTCGCGCGCGCACCCCTTTCCTTCAGTCGGGCGTGTCCCTCTACATGGGGGATTTTTTCAAAAATAATTGAAAAAATAGTCTGGGGACGATTGTTTGACTATGTTTGAGGACCTGGGGGGCATTTTTTGAGGATTTCTTATTTTTTCGCCCCAAATCCCCCTGTAGGGGGACACGCCCGACTTAACCCTTTCCCTTCCACCCTCCCCCTCTGAAGCCAAGATGCTGAACTCAAGACCACCTCGGCCTCGGGAGGGGCCCTGGTGGTTCGAGGCACTCCTCAGATCCAAGCGGGGGAGCGCACTCGTGGCCAAAACTCGCCGTGGCCATCAAAGCCCCGTTCGCTCCTCGTTCAGTCGGGGGTGGACAGAAACCCCAACAGTGACACGTCGATTAGTGAATTCTCCGTTCTCGGTTCTCGATGTGGCGCCGTGGCCGTT
>CAUYUJ010017278.1:185862-205862 GCA_963575745.1 Prorocentrum cordatum
CCTCCGTCGCCGCTCCCGCGAAGGTCGAGAGGCCTCCAGAGGCTTCTCGCAGCCCGAGAGACGCGAAAGGCGCTGACAGAACCTCGACCACCGCTCCTCCCCCTCCCCACCCCGCCTCTCCGAGCTCACCTCCGACCCTGCAGCCCTCCCTTCCGCCGCCCCTCGCGCGTCGCCTCGGGAGGGCGCCGAGAGTGTACACCGGCATCGATCCTGGGCCCAGGATGGGCCTGGCCAGTATCGGTGCTGGTTGGGTTGCACGTAAGATTGACCTCTTGCCGAAGTGACCTTTGGTGCGGGCCCCCGGGGGTCCCCCGAGCATTGGCTTGCGCGTTTAGAGTTGCCCCCCCCTCTCACCCGCTCCCGCGGCCCCCTAAAGCCGCGCACCAAAAGCCACTCTTGCCCAGGGCCGCTCTTGCGTGTAGCCGGCTGGCGTTCGGTTAGCACCCCTCCCACGCCGCCTTCCGCCGCTGCCGCTGCCTCTGCTCGACGACGACGCCGACGTCCTCCATCGCCAGCGCCTTCCGCTTCTCGGAGGCGACGATCAGGGCGAATAGCACAGGGGCAGACACTACACGCATCCCTCCAGGAGCCTCCCCGAAGACATGGACCATCGGCGCCCTTGGATACATGGATTGCTCTCCAGACTATTCGCCCCTATCGTCGCCCCCGAGCCCCCTGTCCGAGGCGCACGCCGCCGACATCGTCAAAATCGCCGTCGGCGTCGGCGGCAGCGTCGTCCTCGTCGGCGTCGTCGGCGAGGGCGTCGATCGACCCCCAGATTTGTCTTGGGGGGCGCTCCAGCCAGAGCTTCGAGTCGGATCCGGCCGCCGCCACGAGGGTGGCCCGGGAGGCCCAAAGCGGCTTCAAAACCGACGACGAGGACGAGGACGAGGACGAGGACGAGGACGACGACGACGAGGACGACGACGACGACGACGACGACGACGACGACGACGACGACGACGACGCCAAGCTTGGCGCCAAGAGGAGGGAGGGCAGGGCGCGAGCTCGGCAGCGGCGGTTCCAGCAGGGTCTTCGTCTGCAACCGCGACTCGTGCGCGGGCAGGCGATCCGCCTTGCTGTCCTCTCCCGAGGGGGGGCGATTGGACGTGGCCGGGACGAAGATAAGTCCGTTCCGGAACGCTCCGAGAAGGGCGCGGCGCCCGAGACATCCTCCAGAGCCGCCGGGTCTCAGAGATTCTCGATCACCCGATGTTATCCTCGCCCTGGTTTCGTCTTCGGAGGGGAGGGATGAGGACGACGAGGAGGACGAGGACGACGAGGAGGTCTTGCCAGCAGAGTCACGGGAGCGGTTTCAAAAACAGTGGTTGTCGCGCGTTGAGCCAACTTGCCAGCCAGTTCCGTGGTCCCCTGCCCGCGGCATCGCTCAAAGGAAAGAAGAAGGTGAGCGAGGCGGGAGGGGATGGGATAGGAGGAACTGGCGGTCGGGTGAAGGAGGAGAAGGGGGAGGGGATGAGGATAACTGGGAGATGCTGTCGGGAGGACGAGCAGGAGGAGGAGGAGGAGGAGGATGAGGAGGAGGAGGAGGTCAGAAAGGGTGGAGGAGGTGGTCAAAGAGCAGGGGGCGCGGGTCGGATGAAGAGGGGGAGGAGGAGGAGCAGCGGGAGGGGGGGGGGACGGGGGGGGTCGGGGAGAGGGGGTGGAGGAGGAGGAGGGGGGAGGAGGAGGGAAGGAGGAGGAGGAGGAGGAGGAGGAGGAGAGGAGGAGGAGGGAGGAGAGGAGGAGGAGGAGAGGAGAGGAGGAGGAGTTGGGAGGCGGAGGAGGAGGAGGCGAGCAAGGGTGGATGAGGTGGTGAAAGAGGAAGAAGGGGTGGGCTGGAGGAGGAGGAGGAGGAGCAGGAGGAGGAGCAGAAGGAGGAGCAGAAGGAGGAGGGGGGGAAGGGCGGGAGGGGGAGGAGGGGAGGAGAGGGAGGAAGGGGTAGGAGGTGGAGGAAGGGGATGCTGATGATGATGATGATGATGATGATGATGATGATGATGATGATGATGATGATGATGCTGATGCTGATGCTGATGATGATGATGCTGATGCTGATGCTGATGCTGATGCTGATGCTGATGATGTTGATGCTGATGCTGATGCTGATGCTGATGCTGATGATGCTGCTGATGCTAATGCTGATGCTGACTATGAGTCTGATGATGAGTATGATTATGATGACGATGATGAGATGATGATGCTGCCGATGATGATGATGGTGGTTGTGATGATGACCATGGTAGTGAGTAGTACGAAGATGCTGATGATGATGGTGGTGATGATGATGCTGATGATGCTGATGATGCTGATGATGATGATTATGAGTATGATGATGCGGAGGAGGAGGAAGTAAGATTGCCGAGCTGGACCAGCAGGACAGTGCAAGGAGCAATGAAGAGATGAAGGGTGCACCAGCTACCCAAGGGCAATAACTACCAGACGAGCCAGCAAAGCACGAGAAGCTACTGACAGGGACCTGATCCAAGCGACGACACCGAGTTCATTACTTGGACAGACCGATAGTACCCAGAGGAAAAGTCATAATGTCTCCTCCTCTCATGTTCCGACCGACGCAGATATCAGGACATGCAATGGTACATGGAGCTTTAAGTCCGATATCCAGTCAAAGCCACCAGTTAGCACGAGGCCAACGGTAGGTCGTGAGTGAGTGAGGCAGGACGGTGGACCCAGACCCTTACAAGACAACGTTGAACCATGTGGGTACACATGCTTGGACGTTACGGATAGATTCCAGATGCGTGTCGGAAGCAGACTGATCAAACTTACGATGACCTGCACGCTCGAACTCAGCACCGTGCTTGGGTTGTGGGCCTGAGGCCTCTGGGATGCCTGTGGGGATCTCTCGAGATGCCTCGTGGCGTCTTCTTGAGGGGGCTGTTGGGGCCTATCGGTGGCCACTTGGAGTCCTCTTCGGGGCCTCTTGGGCGCTTCTAGGGGGCGTGTGGGGGCATGGTGGGGGCCGTGGGAGCAGCATGTGCAAAAAAGGCTCCCAAGGCCCCTTCGTTGTCCCCGGGTCCCTCCTCTTGGGCCGTCTTGGGGCCTCGTAGGCGACCTGTGGAGCCGACTTGCGGCGATCGTGCGGGGCCTTTTCGGCCGCTTTGGGGAGTCGGAAGCTCCGAAAAGGCGAGAACGTTCATATGTTCCAGACACAAGAGAAAATCCTAGGAGCTTGACAGATTTGAACCCATTGCTGGGGCGTCTCGGGAGCTGTCTGGGCCGGTTGAGGCCGTCTCGAGGGCTTCTCGGGGGCAGTTTAGGCTGTCTTGGGGGGCGGTCTCGGACGCCTCTTCGGGCTCCATGGATTGTATGAAATCGAGAAATCATCACGTCACAAGATCACAGTGCACAGACACACTGCTGGGGCTCAACGTACCTGGGAATCTGGAGGGGAGGGGCGGCAACATGCTTGATTGTGTCTTACGTAGAAGCGTAGAGCACAGACTCAAGCTATGGTCTGCACGCGCGTTCGTTTACCCTAATATGTCATGATTCGGGCTAGACGTACATCGCAGATTACACGCATCGAGCGACGTCCGCCGACTTTGATGCACTTGGACGGTGTTGAGTGGCAGTATACGGGCGACGTAAGACCTCCGCAGTACGAGGCTCGAGCGGCGTTCCTGCACAGCGGTAGACCCTGCCATCTTGCAATGTATGGGCGGCGTCCGCCATGGCGCCGATCACCAACTCACCAAGTCCGAGCTCCAAACACCTCGACATACAGCGCTCGCATTAATGAAGTCACGGGAGGAAACAAGGTCCAGACCCCCACCGCTGGGGCAGCACAGTCAGATCAACGCGCGGCGTCGGGAGGCGCCAGGCTACGCGCCAGGCATAATCCCTAAATTCGCACAACTAGTTGCCAACGTACGGGAAGTGGGCCCTACCGACAAGGAGCTCTTGCCTCCTCCTCTGCTACTCTCTCATCCCTCCTCCTCCTCCAACTCCTCCTCCTTCTCCTCCTCCTTCTCCTCCTCCTCCTGCCCCCCCCAACACTTTGTTCCCTCGTCCGTCACCGCTCTTCCCCCCCATCCGTCCCTCCCCCCTCATCTGTCCCTCTCTCACCTTCCCCTCGCCGTGCCACCTGGGCACCATCACGCTCCAGAGTCACTTACTATCTGCTGAATGGCCGCGCGCGCGTTCACTCTTCTGCCTGCTCGCGCGTCGCCTCGGCAGCCGCTCTTCACAGGCGCATCTGGCAACAGCACCGACCGTCCCCCGTGTCGTCGTCGTCGTCGCCGTCGCCGTCGCCGTCGTCGTTGCCGCCGTCGTCGTCGTCGTCGTCGTCGTCGTCGTCGTCGTCGTCGTCGTCGCCCCATGCGCTCTCGGCACGGAGTCCCTGGCGGGGCAGGTTCGCGGCGAAGATCACCAACCTGCGCAGGCTCCAGCTGTCCGCCCACGCGGAGCGCGAGCGGTTGCTGCTGCTGCGAGAGGTGGAGATATTCAAGGCAGCGGGGTGACCCTCCGATCGTCGCAGTCGCCAGCGGCGGTCGAGGACCGAGCGCTGCTCTTGCGTTCTGATGTGGGTCCGTGGTCGATGCTCAACGCCTCTGGTCGGCGGCGAACCCGGGGGGGGAAAGTGAGGAGGAGAAGGCCTTCCCAGAAGGCTCGGAAGTCCCACGGCCTTGTGAGAAGTTCGTCGAAGCCTTCTCCGGAGACACCGAAAACTTATCAGAAGGGCCGGGGCCTTCTGAGAAGTCCGGCCGCCCTCTGAGCAGGCCTTCTCCTTCCAATTTCCCCCCCTCGCCCGCCGCCAATCTAGGTTTCCTCGGAGTTTGGGGCCATTCCTGAGCCCTCTCCGGAGGCCCCCGAGAGGCTTCCTGGGACCTCCTTCCCCCGCGGCGACAGCCGCCAGGGTAGGTGAGGGGGGGGGCGGCGCAGGAAGGCACCCTCCGGGGGAGGGGTAGCGCAGCAAGGGGAGGCGATGTCCGGGGAGAAAGGCAGGGGGAATCGGAGGTGTGGCCAAGGGGAGGCGATGTCTGGGGAGAAAGGGAGGAGGAATCGGAGGTGTGGCAGGACGCCTCGCTTGGCTCGCCGTCCGCTCGTCGGTCTTTGCGCTTCGTTGCTCGGCCTGTGTGCGTTCGGTGCTCTTCGCCGGTGCGTGCACGGCACACGTCCGAGCACGCAGTTCGTGGCGTCCGCGCGCGGGCGCCGCGGGGCTACGCGGACAGACCGCGAGTGGCCCGCAGCGCCAGGTGTGGCAGGGGATGCAGAGCAAGTCGAAGGAGAAGAGCGCCACAAGCATCAACTCTCGGCGCTCCGCGCGGGTCTCTTCGATCTGCGCTGGGCCCCCGGCGCCGGCGCACTCCGCGTGCCAGGGAGGGGGTGTCCGTCGCTGGATCCAAGAGGTCCGCGCGGAGTGCCAACAGTTTATGCTTATGCCGTGTTTCTTCCGATACGGCAGGCGGGAGCAGGAGGAGGAGGAGGAGGAGGAGGAGGAGGAGGAGGAGGAGGAGGGGCGGCAATAATGATGGAAGCGAGCATGCAGACCAACGCGCCCGAGCGTTCCGACAGAGAAACAGGCACAGGCAGCAGGAGCGGGAAAAGGCGAGCATGCACGACTCGCCGAGACAGAAGGCAGAGCACGCGACACGAGAGCGAGTCGGGCGAACTGCCGAAGGCGAAGCTCGGGCCGGACGAAAGGGGAGGATTGGGAAAGGGGGGGTTACGAAATTTGCTGCATGCAGCTGGTTTCGGCCCCGCCGAGGGGTCCATTCCTCGATACATGGCCGCCTCCCGGCGCCGGGAGGCGCCGGGAAAGTCAGCTACGTGAGCTGATTCTCACCCCCCCCCTTTGCTATCCCCCCCTCTCGCCCGACCCGAGAAGCCGAAGACAGGCGTCGCCCGTGGCCTTGATGGGGGCGGGGCTGGTGCTCCCCCCGTCCACGCACCCGTGAGCACGACCTGCGCAGGCCGCAGCAGTTGCGCGGTACTCCGGTCAAAGTCGGGTCGGAGCAGCTCGCACGCCGGTCGCCGAGAGCAGGCATTTTTAGGTTCCCAGATCCCTCTCTGCTTCAAGCGCCTCCCTCCTGCAAGAATCGGCACGCTCTTGCTGTGTTTCGTCATTCCCGGGGGGAGGGCCTGGACCCAGTCCACTTGATCCGCCCTCCTACTTCATGTTCTTACCTACTTCTTCCGACCGACGTGTAACAACCTGCTCAGGTCGGAGCAGCTCAGCGCTCAGGTCGGCGCACTTGTGCAATCCAAAACCCTGATAGGGACGCGGTCCGCCGCGCGCAGAACGCTCATCGGGGGTCTTTGCCAGCCTGAAGGGCCTTCAAGTAGGTGGCGTCCTTACCGGACACTTCCCCTAGACGGGGCCCCCGGAGGCGGGACCTCGCATCACTCGGCTGGGCTCGAGAGCCGCACCGACGGCACAAAGCCAGGGTGCCAGCAAGGCACAGACTCACCACCTACCAGACCACCCCAACCCAACCCCAAGGCCCCAGTTTGCCCTCCATTCCCAGGGGGGAGGGCGTCGTGGAGCATTGAAACAAAAACACGGGTGGAACCCGTACACCCCCCCATCCGAAATTTGGGTCTTTGGGTTGGGTTTGGTTTGTCTGGTAGGTAGTCACAGATGATGATCCCTAATCCCAGACCCCGGACGTAATGATTTATTCACAGCGCCGACCCTCAGAGGTCTCGACCCATTCCCCTGGACCGGCTTTTCATCCTGAATCGGTGTTCGAAAATCCAAAGGGCCGGAGAGGGCCTTCAGAGGCCGAAAAATTGGATAAGCTTCCCGTCATGTTTGTGCATTGCCCGAGGGGGTTTGGGATTGCAGACTCAGGGCCCACGGAACCCCGGGCGGGCAGGGGGCGGTCGGGCGGAAGCGCACCCCCCGCCACTCGCGGCTCTCTGTCCCAGGCCACCAGGAGGCTTTGGCCCTCTCGAGGGGCGGCTCGCCCCGGGGTCGCCCAGGCCGCTTGGGGGGCCTGGGACCTGGCATCGTTCGGACGCGTGCGCTGTCTTTTTTCGGCGAGGGCCGTCGGGAGCATCTCGGATCACCTTGCGAAGCAATCAGCGCACGAAGCCGAACCTGTGCACGTGGCATGGACGTCCGAGCGACGGCAGGGCGAGGGACAGGCGCCGAGAGGCGAGGGGGCCTTAGGCCGGGCGCCCACGGGGGGCCCCCCCCCGCACCTCTACCAGATCACCTTCCGCCCTCCCGGCCCGCAGCCAGCAGGCCGACTCCAGAGGATGACGTGCTCGGGAGGGGAGGCGGGTTCGGGTGTGAGGAGCGAGGAGGAGCAGGAATGGGAGTGGTCGTCGGCGTTGTCTCGAGAGAAGAGTGGGAGGTAAGAAGGGCCGGCCCCACGGCTTTGGCGCAGTACCGAGACTCCGCCTTTTCGAAGACACCCGTCAGATTTGTGCAGGCTTGGAGACACAGAGAGGAGACGAGGACGAGGCGGAGTTGCGAGGAGGAGGAGGAGGAGGTGGAAGAGGAGGAGGAGGAGGAGGTAGGAGGTAGGAGGGGAAGGAGGAGAGGGGTGCATGAACGAAAGGGTCGTTGACAATACCACCAGCACTTCAGACCGCTTGCCGTCGCTCTTGCGCCAATCTCGGTCAGCATGGCGCGCGGCCGCGTTCCTTCTGGTCCCGTCATTCCTCCGCCCTCTACTACTCCCTCTTCCTCCCTCCTGCGATGCAAGCCGAGCGCGAGTGCGAACGGCACGTCCGCGCACCTCCGACAGCAGCCCGCCAGGCGAGCACGAAGTGGACCTGGCCGAAGGCGGGCTCCACGTGCACGCCGGGGGGGGGGGGAAGGGGCAGGCGGCCTCGCCCCATGCGCGGGGGAGGCATCCTCGCCGACCCTTCCGCTGCGCGCCCCCCCCCGGCCCCGGATGCCGGGTGCCTCCACCACCTGGGCACGCCAGGCGCGGCTGGCGGACCACAGGCCAGCTGGCGAAGTGGGGCTGGAAGGCGGCCACGCGAGCCACAGGCGTCGCGACCCACGCCGTGATGAGCGCCGTCTTCAGCGCGGCCTCGCCGCCGTCCGCTTCCGCCGCCGCGCCACTGGCAGAAGCAGCCGCCGCCGCAGGCTCACCCTCCGCGGGTCGCTCGGCGCCCCTCCCCCGCCGCCGAGCCCGGCCCCAGGCGACTCACGAACGGGGGGCGCCACGCCAGCTGTCTCCAGCACCGCAGCAGCGGCGACGGGCGCCACGGCGGGCGCATCGGCCGAGGGCGCTGGGCGGGACACGCCGTCCGCCCGGCCATCGTCCTCGAGGCCGACGCCGTCGCCGTCGCCGCCTGCACCGCCAGCCACCCCGGCGGCGACGGCGGGGACCACGGCCGCATCCTGCGTTCTCCGCGCGCTCGGCGAGGCCGTTCCAGTGGCCTTCGGAGTATCCCGCCACCGTGCCAAGTCTGCTTGGTGTGCCTGGTTGAGGCCTCTTGGGAAGCCTCTTGCGGGCCTCTTGGAGGCTTTTTTTGGCCCCCGCCCTGGGGCCTTTGGGGCGCTTCTTGGGGCCTCTTGAGGGCCCGCTGGCGGTTTGGGGGGGCCATCTTGGGGAAAACGGCTTGAAATGTCAGTTCGTAGTCCTCCTCTTCGGGCCGGCCGTCTTGTCGGGCCTCTTGAGCCCTCTTGGAGGCCGTCGTGGTGCAATACTTGGGGCCTTCAGGGCCGTCTTGAAAGACACTAAAGGCCGCGACGACGAGTCTTAAACTCATACAGGATCTGAATGCTTTTGTTCAGCGATTTGGGTCTCTCGAGCCAGCCTCTAGGGCCTCCAAGGCGGCCCAAGAGACGCCCAAGAGGGCTCCAGGTCTGGCCCTGGGATCATGTTGCATTGTTGAAAGTGCGAATTTCAAACCACACTCCCGAGGCCTCCAAACAAGTCATGCGACAAGCCCCAGAATCGCCAAGAAGCGCCCAAGAGCGCCTGGGAGTCCGAGCCCTGGGCCCATTGACGGGACCTGAGGACAGTCTGGCCGGTGCGTACGGCACGGTGGCGGATGTGCGTGTCTGTCGATGTATAGAATGTAGATAAACACACATATATACACACATATAGTTATGCATTTGTACCATATTCATATGAGCAGAGCGTTCGCACGCATCGACATGTAACATATATCCATACAAATAAAAGTAGAAGTATGAGTACGGTTTTGAACATGAGAGAGAGGCATTGACAGAGAGACAGAGACAGAAACTGAGAGACAGAGAGAGGCTCTGCCTCAGCACCCGAACATCGTGCAGATGTTCGACGCCTTCCAGGACCGAAAGGGGGGTGCTCGCTGCGACCTGGGCGTAGGAAGGAGGGCGGGAGGAGGGAGGGGGAGAGGGTGCATGAGGGAACGGGGAGAGGGCGGGAGGGCGGGCGGGGAACGGGAGAGGGAGGGGAACGGGGAGAGGGAGGGCGGGCGGGAGGACGAGGGTGCATGAGGGAACGGGGAGAGGGAGTGGTCGGAGGAGAGAAGGAGAAGAGAGGGCAGAGAAGGAATGGCAGGAGGAGGGAGGCGAGATGGGGGAAGAAGGAGGCAGAGGGATCGGGAGGAGGAGGTGGAGGGAGGTGGCGGCCCCTAGGCCTCGCGATCCCGTCCCAGGACCGGCCTCTCATCTGCAGGCCCGTTTTGAGGGCACCAGGGCCTTCAAAACGGGCCTCAGAAGCCTCCTCCTCCTCCTCCTCCTGGAGGGCCCTCCAAACGGCCTTCCAGAAGGAGGAGGTTACAGAAGTCCCACGGAGGAAGCTTCTGAAGTCCCATGGAGGAGGTTTCTGGATGAGATACGGGCCGCCGCAATCCTCCCGTGCGGCCGTGGGCCAGGGGAGCCACAGCAGCGGCCGGCTGGCTCGGGTTCCCGGACATCCGAAAACCTCGATCCTAGCTTCGGCGGACGAAGGCATCTACACACCCCCACCGTGCCAGGCCAGGGCCATCCTGGCACCCAGGATGGTGTATAGAACCTCCTGGCCTCGGCCAGGATGGCGTATACACCAGGCCAGGGCCAGGATGGCCCTGGCCTGGCATGGTGGTGGTGGTGTAAAGATGCCTTCTGCGTATAGTTTAGTCCACCTCTCGGTCCCTCCATGCGTGGTCCTTACCCTTCCCCCCGCTGCTGCGGATGAGAGTGACATTGGGCGGTGCGGGGAGGGCCGTAGGCAGCTTGCGAGGCCCGAGAGCACACGTGTGACGGAGCCCGCCGCAGTCGCCGATTTTTCTTGCACGAGTTATACAACGAACCGAGCTCGCAGGCGCCAGTGTTTTTCATTGGTCTTCGACTTTACTGTGCATATCCGGCATTCGTGCACAAGAGCTACACGTTCTGAACGCGCTCTCTGCCCATTGTTCGCCCTACCCTCTCTGGTCCGCATCTGTTTAGTGCCCGATTCGCTTCTGGAGTGCCCCCGCCCCCGTTGCTTAACAGCGCCTGATTTCCTTGCGCCCGCGGGCCAAAAACTGGGTGAATCGTGGGTGGGTCTGGGGGCGGGTCGCGGGTGTGTCGCGGGGCGCGTCAGGGGTGGGTCGCGGGGCGGGCCGCGGGTGGGTTGCGCGCGGGCTGGTCGCGGGGCCGGGCCGCCCGCGGGACCACGAAGCCGCACCCTTGGAGGAACGGTTTGAAGACCGCTCCGCCCCGCACTCTGAGAAGTGACCCTCTCCACGGAGGAAAAGGTCACGATACCGTTACCCCTGCCTCGTGTTCGCCTTTTCGGGCTTCCTGGGAGGCTCTCGTCACGACTGTTGGAGTTTGCTTCGAAATGCTGGTCAGGACGCACCCAGGCACCCTTCTGGTCCAGGAAATAAAAGTATCAGTACCTTTTGGTTTCCCCATCCTCGTCGGAGTACAAAAGGCATGTCTGAAGGGCGAGCTCGGCCTTCCGCCTTCGACTTTGCCGCTTCTGCTTCTGAACTTGGGAGCTCAGCAGCTACAAGGATGGAGGGGGGGTCGCTTTCAACACAGGGCTCTCGCATCAACGCCGCGCGCGTCCGTTTTAAGATCTTCCTGAAGGTCGGTTTCAAAGTGTAACTCTCGCTTTAGGTACGTGCACATTCGTCTTTACAGCGGCAGCGATGGAGGGCAGGCCATTTTAAAATGTTGTTATCGCCGCTGTGTATAATTGTCTTATGCATGCCAATCATTTATACGGATGAAGGAAGTTGTTGTTCAAAATGGAGTCTCGCTGCAAAGTTTCTCGGTATGTATAGCCAAGCACGACGAACGTTCCACAGCTTCACGGACGGAGGACTATCCCTTATCAAAACGGGGTTCTCTATAGAGGCTCCCTCAATGGCCAGATGTGTAACATTGCCTAACAGATCTACAGATGGATGGCGGCTCCTGTTCAAAATGGGATCATCGTTAGACACTGTGTTGAGTCGCATTTCCCTAGTTACCTATCCAGGGCATGTCCTTTCCAACACAGAGCTCGCCTGCCTTTCGGCACTTCTTGGTGATACAGAATGCTTGCAGGGACTTCAGAGGAGCGGGACTTGGGACAGGAGGTTGTATTGCAGCATCGTTGATGCATCCTAGGTTTACTTTAGTCCTCACCCGGCTCCTTCTCCCGCTTCCGCTCTCTCTCTGCTTCCCCTCACTCATTCTCGATTCTCCTCCCTCCTCACTCCTCCGCCCTCCCAACCCATCCGTCCCTCCCGCCCTCCCCACTCCCTCTCTCCCTCCTCCTCCTCCTCCTCCTCCTCCTCCTCCTCCTCCTCCTTCCCCTCCTCCTCCCCCTCCTCCCTCTTGGCTCAAGTGGGATACCTCCCCACTTGAGCCAAATCGCATTCCACGGCCAGTTACCTCGAGGCCGTTCGTGCCGAGCGTAGTCGACCGCTCTTCCATACGCGCGTGCCCCGCGTGTGCACTCATGCCAGGGGATGCCACATGGCCGTTTACCCTTGCTTGTGTTGTTCTTGCCGTTGCTGCAATTGGTGCTCATTCTGCACACGCGCTGCGCAGCAGCCCGTCATTTTCGCTTATGCCATGCCTTTCCCGTGCTCGTGGCCCGCAACCCCTGCTTCTACATCTTCTGCTTCCTGGTCCCGAGGGGATACCCGTACCTTCGGCTCCTCGCGAAGGAGCTGCGGTTCCAGAAGAAGCCTGCGATGCGCGACATTTTGGTGTTGTCACGGCTCTTTCATGGACAGTTGCCGACCTCGTTTGCTGGCTCCGCCCGCATCCTGCACTACACACACACACACACCGATCTACCCGATAGGAGTGCGCGGCGGGGCTCAGACCCACCAGGTCGCCGCCTTCATCCACTAGTTCCGTGCTGCTACTGGTGATCCCGCCCGCGCTGACGGAGCTGGAGACCACCTGAGTGCTGCGTGCTGATGACCATCCACATCGTGCACGTCTCCACGTGTTTCCACGTCGTGCCGCTGGTGCTGACCTCGCTGGTGGCGTGCCTGTTGTTCATGCCGCTCGATCTGCCTTCAGACTGCGTGAAGCTGCAGCCGGTGTTGCTCATTCTGCCGGCGACGCTCATACTCTTCAACGTGATGCTGGTGAAGACTTCGCTGGCGCTCTGCACACTGCTGCTGCCCGTGAAGACCCAGCCGGAGCCCGCGACGCACGACCTGATCTGCGTAACGTTCTCTTTGATCGGCCCTCTCGTCGTGCCGTGGGTGATGACCTCGCTGGTGGCGCGCCCATCGTCCATGCTGCTGGCTCTGCCCGCAAACTGCCCAACTTTGCAGCTGGCGCTGCTCCTGATGATGGCGACGCCCGCACTTTTCAGCGAGATGCTGATGACGACCTCGCTGGTGTTCTGCACACTGCCGCTGCTCGCGGAGACCCCGCTGAGGCTTGCGACGCACGATCTGATCTGCGTAACGAACTCGCTGCTCGGCTCTCGCGTCGTGCAGTTTGTGAGGATCCTGCTGTTGGCGGGCCTGTTGTTCTTGCCGCTCGCCTTGCCGGCAAATCGCCTGGATCTTGCACTGGTGATCCTCATGCCGCTGGAGACGCACACCCAAGTCTACGTGAAGAGTTGGTGATGACTTCGTTGGTGTTCTGCACAGTTCTTCTCGTGGAAACCCCACTGGTCTCTGCGACGCACGACATCATCAGCAACGCGATGCTGGCCATGACCTCGCTGGCACTGGTGTCACATTACCTGATCCCGCCGCTGATGGTGCTCCTGCCGCTGACGGCGCATATGCGATTCAACGTGATGTTGGTGACGATCTCGCTGGCGTTCGTCCCACAGCTGCTCGTGGAGACCGCGCGGGTGATGACCTTCAGGCCGCTGGTGGTCATGATGAGGCCGTCGTCGCCCGTGATCTTGGTGGTGGCGCTATACGCACTCTCCGCGAGATGTGGCAAATGACACGGCGTCGGAAGCTCACTAGGTACAGGCCTACACCCGTTGCTCCGATGCATGGGCCGATGTTGTGTTCGACCAGTCTTGGACAAGTGACCTGCCCGATGGTGCTCTTCATCCCGATGTGCAGCCTAGCGTGCCACTTCCTCCTGACGGACTGGATGATGCAATGTGGGTCCCTCCGGGCCAGGGCCTACTTCATGCGGGCCCTCTGCGGTGGGTTGTCGCGTCGATTAGGTCTGCTAACAAGGCCGAGAAACATCAAAAGGACAAACATGAGGCGCCCGCGATACCTGTTAGTTAGGGCACCCACCCGCGCGTCGTTATGTTGCCCTTATGTTCGTTTTGTCCTTTCTTTCCTTCCCTCGTCGTTTCATTTCTTCCCTCGTATCCCCACTTGTCCTGCACCCCCGCCTCGAATTCCGATGCACATGTTGGCTTGCGTCCCAATACTCACGATATACCATTACGTAATACGATCGGCTGCTTTCGCAGCGATGCGCTGTTGAGCCACGGCGGGTAGAAGCATCGCGCTACGTGCTCTCCGCCCTCTTCCTCATCCTTCTACTCCTCTCCTCCTCCTCCTCCTCCTCCTCCTCCTCCTCCTCCTCCTCCTCCTCCTCCTCCTCCTCCTCCTCCTCTTCATCCTTCTCCTCCTCCTCCCATTCCTTCTTCTCCCTCCGCCCTCCTCCTGCTCCTCCTCCCTCTCTCCCTTCCGCCGACCTCCCCCGCCCGCCAACGGGGCAGCAGCCGCCTGGCTCGGGGCCCCCCGGTCGGGGGGCCGCCACCGCCCAGGCCGATGGGCGACGGAGCGGCGCTGCTGGGGTCGCTGCCGCCTCACGTGAGGGAGCGCGTGCGTGTGGCCAAGCGCGGGCCGACGGCGACTCCTCCCCTTTCCTCCCCTCTTCCCTCCCCCCCTCCCCTCCCCTCCCCTCGCCCTCTCTCCCCTCCTCCCTCCCTCCCCCCCTCCCTCCCTCCTTCCCTCCGTCCCCTACCTCCCTCCCCTCCCTCCCTCCCTCCTCCCTCCCCTCCCCCCCCTCCCTCCCCTCCCCCTCGCCCTCCCTCCCCCCCTCCCTCCCTCCCCCCCCTCCCTTCCCTCCCTCTCTCCCTCCCTCCTTCCCTCCCTCCCTGCCCCACACCCGCCCAGGCCTCCGACACAAGGGTCCGAGCAAGCGGTGCCAGAGGATCGCGCCACACCGCCGGTGCATCGGAGGTGCGACTGGATGTGGAGCCCCGCGCCATCCACGTGGACCTCGTCGGTTCATCGACGACGACGCCGATGCATCGCCAATGCATCTGCGATGCAGTGGGGATCCGGCGCGATTCTCCGACCCTACCTGGTTGGACTCCAGCTGGGAGGCCTCTGTCCCCCTCCTCCCTCCTCCTCCTTCTCCTCCTCCTCCTCCTCCTCCTCCTCCTCCTCCTCCTCCTCCTCCTCCTCCTCCTCTTCCTCCTCCTCCTCCTCCTCCTCCTCCTCCTCCTCCTCCTCCTCTTCCTCCTCCTCCTCCTCCCCTCTCCTCTCGATATGGGCCTCCTCGTCCAAGCGTGTGCTTCCGATTTGAGTCGCCACTCGTAGCATCTGACGGTTGCGGGTCGCCCGTGGTTTGCGCATGCGTGTTTAAATAGTGGGGCGTTGCATGCACGAGGTTGTCATTGGTTCCTGCCCGATGCGCTGCTTGATTTCAGACGTCAAGAAGACATTCGCCATGTAATCAGCGAATCGTTGTGCCTGGCGCATCCCTCGTTTGATGTGTCCATGCGCGCCGATGGCGGATCAGGCGCAAAAGGCGCTTGCGACATTGTCCTTATTCCTCGTCCTCACACTATCCTTCACAGGGATCGTGTCGAGTTACCTTGCGACCTTTGATACGATAGTTACCCCATGGCCATGGTCTGAGGACCTGCTATATGCTACATGTGCGCTACATGGTTGCCATGTTCTGAAGTCCTTCCTTTCCGTCACGATCGCTCTTCCTCTGGCATTGTTTGCAAGACGATGTGGCATGACCGTCACACGATGTGGCCCGCATCCGCGGAAGGATTTGGGGGGAGCGCTAGCTTCTACGAGTATCCAGGACTGGGGCGAACGAGCAGCACAACGGCGGCATGCAGCGTGCCCTGAAGGCTCTGGTACAGGTTTCAGCCTCATTCTAGCTGAGCCAGTGCTATCCCAAGAAGTACCCATGTTGTCTATGCTGCTGGCGAACATTGTGTTGCACCGTGGGCGGTGATGTGCACGATAGTCGTGCATGTACATTGAATTAGTCGTTAGCTTGGGCACCACCCCCATGAATCAATATGTTCTGAACGACAGTCCACTTTGTCACCGACCACATGTGGGCCCCTTCTCGGGAAATCAGTCAAAAGACACGTGACGCGTCTACGTCGATTCCGTTACGCTGTCAAACACCAGGCATGACGAGCCGTTTCCGTATGTTTGTCCGAGTGTTGTTGGACAGGCTTTTTGCTGCCTCCTTTTCGGAAAGCCAGAACGTGCTACGTGTACGATATGCGCCGTCGTGCCCCGATTCGCATGTGGGGGAGAGGTGGCGTCACATGGTACGGGTGGCGACAGCACTAACCAGCGATGGCGACTGTTTCCGACCAGCGTGACTTTTATACTGGTCTTGCTGGTATGGGCACGGCACGTTGCATATCATTGCCGTTATTTTCGCCAGAAGGGATTTTGGACGGTCGTGTTGAAAGGATGCTTGCTGAACGCCAGCGTTACGTTCTCCGACGATTTGCTTCGAACGTGGGCAGACCCATGCATTCAACAAGTTCCTCCTCCTTTGAACGCCCCGAGATGATGTTCCCCGGGTGCGCCTGGAAGATCCGTAAACCGATTGAGCGGGGCAAGCGGCGAACGACAACGGCTACCGTTTGCAGCCGGACGACTCGGTTGCTCCAGGGGCCGCAGCGACCGCGGGAGCACTGCGGCGCGAGACCCTGCATTCCGACTCGCCCGCGTCGGCGCCCGGCATGGAGGAGAGGACGGCACAGCGTGGACGCCGTCCAGGCGTGGAGCGACTTATGCTACAGAGCGTTCACGAGGAAATGCGTGCTGCGAGTGCCCGTGCGAGCGCAGCAAGCTCGCTCATCCACCAATGTCTCGCGCCCCGTGGGGCGCCAGTGTTTTTTTCTGGCACGGGAGGCGGAGGTTTGCCGCCGCCGTCCTCGTGCCACGAGGTCGTCAGCACTGCCCTGCGGAGGGCGATCGGCAGCTTTCAGCACGAGCAGCGTCACGGCGCAGAACGCGGCGGCCAGGTCGTGCAAGCGGTTGGCCTCTGGAGCTCCACTGCGGGCCCCGCAGCGAGCCTCAAGCTCATCCTGGAACCTCAAGTCCAACAAATATTCAAGTGGTGGCGGATCATGTTCAAGTCTTGTTTTCGTTTGATGAGACTTCCGCACGCTTGAACGTGCTCACGGAGTTCGCTCACTGATATCGGAGGGATCATTTGTAAAGTTACTTCTCGCCAGTTCTTTCGCCCCAAAGCGCATTAGTTAAGGGCTATAATCAGAGTGAGGGGGCCGAACGGTCATTCATTGTCCCTGGGTGCGTGGCTGAATAAGGAATTCGTGGTGAGAATTCTGTTTGTTGCGTTGAATCCTAATTTCTGAAGAATAATTATTGTTGATCCCCCCTCACCGGTGCATGCTGTTTTTTCTCCATCAAAGTGTGCCCCTCGACGCTCGCACCACCCTGTTTTTTGGCGGCTCCCGCCTCAGACTTCCTCCAAATCTACTCAGGACCCCCGCTCCCGCCTAAGACTTCCTCACAAATTTCTCAGGACCGGTGCTCCCGTTTGTGACCTCTTCGCAATTTAGTTAGGACCCCCGCTCCCACTTGAGGTTTCCTCAATTTACACAGGAACGGCGCTCCCGCTTGAGACTTCTTCGCAATTGAATCAAGACGTCTTCGCAATTTAATCAAGACCCCCGCTCCTGCCAGAGAACCCCTCACATTTTATTCAGGAATTGCGCTCTCGCTTGTGACTTCCATGCAATTGATTCAGCAATCGCGCTTTCGACGCTCAGGAAACACGCTGCGCCAAGGACGCCGCCACAATTTACTTAAGAATCGCGCTCTCGCCATACTCAGGCATCCCGCTTGAATGTCCCATCCCCCCGACCCGCCCGTGAGGGGATCGCCCGCCCGTCGTGGGCTCCCGCCCGAGACTTCCTTCAGGAACGGCGCTTTCGCCTAGGGCTCCCTCGAACGTTCACGCTCTCACCTTCCTGCTCCTCCTCCCTCTCCCTCCGCCCTCCTCCCTCCTCTCCTCCCTTCTCTCTCCCTCCTCTCTTCCCTCATCCTTGTGCCTCTCTGCCCTATCCCCTCTCCCTCCTCTCCCTCCTCCCTTCTCCCTCCCCTCTCCTGCCTCCTCCTTCCCTTTTTTTTGTTTCTCTCTCTCTCTCTCTCTCTCTCTCTCTCTCCCCTCTCTCTCTCTCTCTTTCTCTACCTCTCTCACCTGTCTCTCTCTCTCTCTCTCTCTTTCTCTCTCTTTCTCTCTCTCTCTCTTTCTCTCTCCCCCTCTGCCTCTAATCAACCGCCCCCCTCTTCACTCCTTCTCTCCTGGCGTGTTCCCTCTTCCTTCGTCCCTCCTCCTCCCTTCCTCCCACTCTCCCTCGTTCTCCCCCTCCTCTTTTTGCAGGGCCCACACCAATTCCAATGGCGGGCACATGTACGCCCACGAAGGATTGTTCGCCCGTTCAGGCTTGCCCGCATGTCTAAGCCCGCCGCCCCCCGCAAAGAGAGAGAGAGAGAATCCCCCCAAAGGGGGTGTGATCGAAGACAGAGCGGGCGGGGTATCGAGGGTGTGGGGAACTCGTTTTGAATGACACACGGGCAAATCAGAGCGAACAGGCTTAGAATGATGTTGTTGTTGGTGGTATTGTTGCTGGTGGTGGTGTTGTTGTTGCTGCTGCTGCTGTTGTTGTTGGTGGTGGTAGTGGTGTTGTTGTTATTGTTGGTGTTGTTGGTGTTGTTGGTATTGGTGTTGGTGTTGATGGTGTTGTTGGTGGTGCTGCTGTTGTTGTTGTCGTTGTTGTTGTTGCCGTTGTTTGTTGTCGTCGTCCCACCCGCGACCCACCCGCGAGCCACCCCGCGACCCACCCCGCGACCCACCCCGCGACCCGCCCCGCGACCCACCCCGCGACCCACCCCGCGACCCACCCCGCGACCCACCCCGCGACCCACCCCGCGACCCACCCCGCGACCCAACCCGCGACCCACCCGCGACCCACCCCGCGACCCACCCCGCGACCCACCCGCGACCCCCGCGACCCACCCCGCGAGCCACCCCGACCCACCCCGCGACCCATCCGCCCCACGCGCGACCCACCCACGACCGCGGCCACCCCCCCGCGACCCATCCGCAACCCACGCGCGCGCGACCCACTCCGCGACCCACCCGCGACCCACCCGCGACCCACCCCGTGACCCATCCGCGACCCACCCGCGACCCACCCCCGCGACCCACCCCGCGACCCACCCTCGAGGGAGGAAGAACCACCCTGGCCCGACAATTGACGTTTACTAAACGGCCCTGGGCGTTGAATAAATTGTTCACGCTTCGCGAATCCCCACCAGCCCATCCTAAAACAGCCACTTTAGCACAGAGTACCGACTGTCGGGATTTGTTGGTCATCTTTTCAGCAATGATGCCCAGAGGAGTTGCTTTGATTCGATCAGGGAAGTGTGGGAGCATACAGAGAAACGAAGGACAGGGGATGCCGCCATATCCCAAGAGGGGAGGATGGAGGAGGAATCGGGGGAGGAGGTGGGGGAGGGGAGGAGGGAGGAGGAAGAGGGGGAGGCGGACGAGGAGGGGAGGACGAGCAGAAGGGCCAGAGGCCTCTTGGATGCATCGCGGAGTCTCTTGGGATGTCTTTTTGGGAGCCTCTTGGAGGCCTTTTGGGGCGTCTTGGGGGCCTCTTGGCGGCCCCAGGGGCTTCTAGGAGCGTCTTGGGTGCCTTGGGGGAGCCTCTTCGGGCCTCTTGGGAGCCTCTTGGAGGCCGTTTGGGGCGTCTTGGGGGCCTCTTGGCGGCCCCAGGGGCGTCCAGGAGCGTCTTGGGTGCCTCGGGGGAGCCTCTTGGGGCCTCTTGGGGGCATCTTGGGGGCCTCTTGGGGGCCTCTTGGGGCCTCTTGGGGCTCTGTGGGAGGGGTCTGGGAGGTATCTTGGGGCCATCTTTCGGGCGATCGATCACAGATGGGGCGAGCATTTTTCTCCCTCCCCCCGTCGGGGCCACGATCCTCGTGAGGGGTGTCGAATTTTAGCCCTCCCAGGAGTCGAAAAAGACCCCTCCAACGACCCGCGAAACGACCTCTCCAGGCCCAGGGGGAGGGGGGAGGGGGAGGGGTAAACCCCTCCCCGAAGGGGAAGAAGGGGGTTGAGAACAGAGCGGGCTCTCTAAACCACTCACGCCCAAAGGGCTGGTGGGATTACCCTGGCCTGTTCGATTCATTCCTTGTGTGCGTTTACGAAACGGCTTCGCTCGTCGGGGTGACTATTATGGGGTTGATCTGCTGCCTTCTACACCCGCGACCCAACAGCGACCGATCCGCGACCCATTTGCGACGTACCCGCGACCTACCCACATTGGTTTAATGAAAAAATCTGCGCTTGCGGCGGGCTCGTGAAACGTTGGCGCCTGCGACGGGCTTCTCCAGAGTCTCGCAAATTGCCGACGTCCCCACCGCCCCCT
>CAUYUJ010017278.1:210862-241431 GCA_963575745.1 Prorocentrum cordatum
GCCAGGACTCCAGGAGCGGCACAGGCGTGTGTGCAGTTGTCGGAGGAGGGCCAGTTGAGACAACGGCGGTGCTCCCGCCCGGCCGACACCTGCTCGAAAGGTCTGTTCGGCGGCGAGGTCCGAGCCCTACCCTCGCCGATCAACGATTCAGGCAAGTCGATGGGCGGCGGGGGTATGGTTCGGAATCCGTCGAGCGCGTGTGGCGAACTCCGAGCCCTACCCCCCCCTGCATCGATGGTTGGTGGGGGGTAGGGCTAGGGTGTCGCCACCTGGGCGACGCAAAAAACGGGGGCCGTCTGCGCCGACACTGGCGCGTAAGCTGCCCGCGTAAGGCCGCGCATAAGCGCCCTCGTCTCCAATGCAGGCCCGTTTTTGATCGTCGCCCACCTCTCTGCCCCTGGACGGAATCCGTCGAACGCGTGGCGAACTCCGAACCCCCCCCCCCTTTCTGTCGATTCAGGAGCATCGATGGTTAGGGGGGGGGGTAGGGCTGGGGTGTCGCCACCTCTCTGCCCCCTGGACTGCCCCACGGGCCCCTCCCGCGGTCCGTCCCGACCCGCTCCCTCCGAGGCGCCTCCGGGGCACTGGCGACGCGAGGCGGCCCGGAGACAGCGCGCTCCAGGGCGGGCCGGCGTGGCCTCGGCGGTTGGCCCTCCTCGCGGCGGCGAGCCCTTCGGGGGGCGGGCAGGGGGAGGCAGAGAGGGGGGGCCCCAGGCGTGCTCGCGTCGTAATGACAAATCAGGGCCGGATGTTTTTCCTCGTTTTCGGCCTCTGGGGGCCCTCCCCGGGTCCCAGGACCGTCCAAGAACGACTCGGGAGGAAACACCGGTCCTGGGGAATGGGTCGGGACTTCCGGGAACCGCGTACGGTGGGGGCGTTGGTTCAGGATTGTGCTCAGGCGGCTGCAGACCCTGGGGGGGTCCTTCTCTGAGGAGGGCGGCAGTGATACCCCTGGCCAGTCCACGACTAGAATTCCAGCTGGCTTCCAGGCCCTCGATTCCTTATCCAACCCTTCCTTATCCAGTGCCCCCCACCGTGTTGAGAAGCTCAGGACGTCGCATGTCTGGGGCCGGGCCTTCTCTCAGAAGGCTCGGAGGGCCCCCGGCCGCCTGAGCAGCGTTCTGGGCCGGCACGCTTTTTCCCCTTGAACTGTCCTTGCTTTTTTCTTGTGCCCTGTGGCCCCGCCCCCAGACCCCCTCGGGCAGTGAAAGAATCGTGGCGAGAGGTTGTTCCCTATTTTTCTGCTTCCGGGGGCTCTCGCCGGGGCTCGGGGCCGTCAGCAAACGACACAGGATGAGAAACCGGTCCTGAGGAATGGGCCGACGCTTCTCGGGGTCGACGTTGTGAAAAGATCATGACGTCGGGGATGTGGGCCTGGACATGCGTCTCCAGCCAGCCGCATGTTTCTTCGGCCTAGGTGGTCGTGCAGGCACGACGTCATTTATACGGATGGACCTCCGAGTTCCAACCTACTCTAGCCTTGACCACCAGAAAGAATTTCGAGCGCCACAACAAGTATCGAAGCTCGAGGGTTTTCACGTGTCGGGCCCCAGGAGACACTCGTCCGACACCGCTTCGACACTGTCTCGACACTCCTTCGACAGTTTTCCGAGTTCTCGAAATTATCTCTGGGATGTGGTCCTTGAGTACGATGGGAGCAGCATAGCTCCGAGCACAGGCGCGGCTCCTCAGAGGGCCGGACGGAGGGCTTCTGAAGAGTCCCGCCGCCCTCTCTGAGGAGGCCCGCCCCCTCTCGCTGGGCCCCCCCCCCCGGGCGCGCCGCCGAGCTCCTCAGCTGAGAGCCGACGTTGCAGAGAAGTCGCGGTGCACATCGCGAAAACTCGCGCCTGGAGCCCCAGACCCCGGCTTGCTGCGCCCGGCGTCCAGCCGGATCGATCTGTGAGGGCCCCGGGGCCCGAAGAAGGGCGAGAGCGCCCGTTGCGAAGGGAGAACGGGCAGGGACATGAACATACACATGAACATAAACATAACAACATGGGGGAACGAAAACTGACAGAAACACAAAAACTCGGAGGTCTGCGCGGGTTTCTCGGATCCACGCTGGACCCCCCTCCCTGGCGCGCGGAGCGCGCCAGGGGCGGCGCCGGAGGCGCCGCCAGGGGGCCCCAGCGCCGATCCGAGAAATCCGCGCGGACCTCCGAGCTTTTATGCCTATGTCGTCCTTCGTGCCCCCATGTGTTTGTGCTTCTGCTCCTGTTTCTGTTCCTGTCCCTGCCCGTGCTCCCAAAACTGCGACGCCGGGATCTCGGCAGGGAGCTCCCGAAAGTGGGATCCCCCCGCGAGGGCCACGGCGCGCCGCCAGGCGTTCCTGCTGGAGGGCGCGCGCGGGGCGCAGCGCGACCTGGCGCGCCGCGGCCTGCGCGTCCACGCGCTCGTGGAGCGCAGGGGCGTGCCGCCCGGGGCCTGCCTGGCGCTGGCGGGGCGGGCCGCGCTGGTGGTCGCCGAGGAGCGGCCGGGCCTGGGGCTCCTCCTCCTCCTCCTCCTCCTCCTCCTCCTCCTCCTCCTCCTCCTCCTCCTCCTCCTCCTCCTCATCCTCCTCCTCCTCCCTTTCCTCCTCCTCCGGGCTTCTTTCCTTCGAAGAAGAAAAAGCGACATGAACATAAAGTGTTGGCGCTCCGCGCGGGTTTCTCGGATCGGCGCTGGGCCCACCCGGCGACGCCTCCGGCGCCGCCCCTGGGTCCACTGCAGACCAAAGAAACCCGCGCAGAGCGCCAGAAGTTCATGTCTGTGCCGTTCCCTTTCCTGATTCGACTCCTGGCCCGTTCCTCCGCAGGCTGTGTGGGCCAAGCCTCGGAGCTCGGGGCCAGCAGAGCCGAGCCCACGCTCCCAGCGTGCGGGGGGCAGCACGGCTGGATCTCGGATCGGACTCGAGCCCGCGAGGCCAGGCGCAGGAGACGGGGCGTCCCCGTCTGGCCTCGGGCAAGGAGCGCGCCCGCAGGCCCCACGGGCGGATGGCGCAGAGCAGCGGGGCAGGAGGAGAGGCGGGGGAGAGGAGCGCGGCGCGACCAGAGCCCCTCGGGCAGCGAAAAGTCATGACGGGAGGCTCTTCTATAAATATATATGTATATATATATATATATATATATCTCTCTCTCTTCGGCCCTTGCAGGCCCTTACTTACCCGCCCTCGGGACCGTCGAAAAACGGTTCGGGATGAAAAATCAGTCCAGGGGAATTTGCCGAGGCTTCCGAGGGTCGACGTCATGAGCAAAATCATGACGTCGGGGTCTGGGGAGTTCGAGGCCTCCCCGAGGGGGGCTTTCGAGCAGCTGGGGGTCGAAGGATCGCGCCGAATTTTCGCCGATGCATCGCCGAGAGGTCTCGCTGTGGAGCCCGACGTTCTCCGCGCCGAATTTTCGCCGATGCATCGCCGACGTCGCCGATGCAGCGCCGATGCGGCGCGATCCTCCGGCCCCATCTGCTCGGACCCCCTCCGGGAGGCCTCGAGGAGCAGCGGGGCCCTCGCCTGTGCTTTGGCCTCGGGCAGGGCGGAGGCGCCGCCACAGCGGGAGCGAGGGCTGAGAACCAGGGCGCCCTCGAGGGCGCGAAGTTCTTCGCGCGTCGCGCTCCGCGGTTCGGCTCCGATTCCTCCTCGTCCTCCTCTTCTCCCCTGGGAGGCGGCGCGAGAGCGCGAAGTTCTTCGCACTTCGCGCTTCGCGCAGCGCGAAGCGCGAAGTTGGGAGCCCTTGTGAGAACAGCCTTGTAGATGTGGATAGGGGGGTCCGCTGATGCTCTTCGCTCGTGCTGAGGCGCTCCTCCCTGGAGTGGCCTTCGTGTGGCGGCACTCTCCGTGCAGCCAGGGGCTCTCGGCGAAGGGGCCCGTGCTCTTGATGGACGACGTTGTGTCCATGCTTCGCCGCCTGTCCTCTGGTCGTCGGGGTTTTGCGGAGAAGCGGGACAGACTGAAGCACCGGAGGAGGGAGGGGAGGAGGAGGAGGAGGAGGAGGAGGAGGAGGAGGAGGAGGAGGAGGAGGAGGAGGAGGAGGAGGAGCAGCGAGCACATGGAGAGACGCGCCGACTTCGGATTCGGGGATTAAAAGAGCGGTGGGATCAGCGAGGAGCGCCCCCTCCTTGAAAGAAGGTTCGGGTGGAAAAACACTCCCCACCACCCAAAACCCTCCCTTGGAGTGTTTCCAGGGGGGAAATGCCCCACCCTTCACCCGAAAACCCCGCCAAAACACTCCCTGACTGGGAGGGGGGGGGCAAGGGAACCCCTATCCCTATCCCCTGCCTGCCGCGCCATGCCAGCCCCGGGGTGATTACGGCAGGTCCGCGTCGTGCCGACGCGGTGATGACTCCAGGCCGCCCAGGCGGGGTCGAAGCAGATGAGGTTGGAGGATCGCACCGCATCACCGATGCATCGGCCATGCGGCTCGATGTGGAGACCTATTTTCTCCACGCCGATGTATTGCCGGCGTCGCCGACGCATCGGCGATGCTTCGGCGATGCGGCGCGATCCTTCGACCCCGTCTACTCGGACACTTCGGAAGCCTCTAATAACCCCAGCGCAGGCGTTCAAGCTTGAACGCCGCGAGTGGCCCAGAATCGGCCAATATGGAACGATCTGTTGATCAAAAAACCTGCTGCTCGCTCAAGGTTGAAAAATACACGCGGTGTCAGGAACCAACGCCGGAGTCGTCACAACACGAACCTGCTGTACCGAGACAGAGTCCTTCTCGCCACGGCTGGGTCCTCCTCGAAACTAAAGCCCACGTCCTGAAAAAGGGTCCGGGAGTTCGGGGCTTCGTTGTCTTCTCGTTCCCTCAAGGATGTGGCCCTTGCTCGCCTCAACAGGCCCCCCAGGGTAGTCCTGGGCGGTATCCATATCCCAGCCTCGGCCGCCGACTTTTGGTGGCGCTCGAGGTGGGGGGGCCTTCGAGGGCGAGCGGGACTGATTCATTGCCTCTGGGGGCAGCTTCTGCGTGACCGCAGGCCCTGCCCAGAGAAAGACCAGGCGGCATTCATACAAATTGTCGGAGCTCCGCGCGGGATTTCTTGGACGGGCACTGGAGCCCCCCCCCTGGCGCGCGAGGCGCGCCAGGGGCGGCGCCCGAGGCGCCCCCCCTATGGGGCCCCAGCGCCAATATGTCCGAGCAGCCCGCGCGGAGCGCCGGAAGCCTGCGCCGACGCCGCCCGTTCTCCCTCGGCTGCCTGCGGAGGAGCCCTTCAGCATCCCCTGGCTGGAGGGCGCGCGCCGCATGAGCCAGGCCAGGCGGAGGAGGAGGAGGAGGAGGAGGAGGAGGAGCAGGAGGAGAAGGAGGAGGAGAGGGGAGCAGGAGGGGGAGGGGGAGGAGGAGGAGGAGGAGGAGGAGGAGGAGGAGGAGGAGGAGGAGGAGGAGGAGGAGGAGGAGGAGGAGGAGGAGAAGGCGGCGGCGGGGCCGCTGTGGCTGGCGGACTGCGCCTCGGTGGCCCCCTGCGCGCTGGTGCCGCCCGGCGCCTGCCACCGCGCCTTCGCCTTCGAGCAGGCCGCGCGCCGGCTGCACGACGAGCGCGTGGGCAGGCCCTGGCAGGAGGGGCGGCGAGCCCTGGGAGGAGGGTGAAGTCGGGCCTGTCCCTCCACAGGGGGAGCATTCCAAGATGGTAAAAAAAACAGTCCGGGGACCATTGTTGGAGTATTTGTTTTTGACCATTTGGGACCATGTTTGGGAGTATGTTTTATCTTTCGTCGAAGATCCCCCTGTAGAGGGGGAAAGGCCTGACTTCAGAGGAGGGGGAGGGCTTTGGGAGGGGCCGGCCCTCCTCGGAAGAGGCTCGGAAGGCCTCCGGCCTTCTGCGACGTGTTCGGGGCCTTCCTCGCCAGACCCCTGGCGTCGTGGGTTGTTCAGAGCGTCGAGCCTCAGAGGTCTTTAGCCCCTACCTGGGGACCGGCTGTTCATCCTGGGTCGCTTTTTGACGGTCCCGAGGCCCAGTGAGGGCCTCCAGAGGCCGAAGATACGGACAAGAGCTGGTTCATAGCCCGAGGGGGTCTGGGTCCGAAGACGGAGGCGGCTTCTCAGAAGGCTGGAGGGCTTCCTAGCAGTCTCGTCGCCTTCTGAGAGGGCCTGTCTCCTCCTCCGCCTCCTCGTCTTCCTCGTCCTCCTCCTCCTCCTCCTCCTCCTCCTCCTCCTCCTCCTCCTCCTCCTCCTCCTCCTCCTCCTCCTCCTCCTCCTCCTCCTCCTCCTCCCTCCTCCTCCTCCCTCATCCCTCCTCCTCCTCCTCCTCCTTCTCCTCCTCCTCCTCCCCTCCTCCTCCCCCTTCTCCCTCCTTCGCCGCCCGCAGGAGGCCGCGCTGGCGGAGGGCATGCCCGGCGAGTTGCCCGCGGGCGCGCTGGAGGGCCTCCCCGAGTCGGTCGATCTGCAGGCCGCCGACCTGTCCCTGCTGGTGCAGGAAGCGGAGGTTCCGAGGGGGAGGAGGAGGAGGAGTAGGAGTAGGAGTAGGAGGAGGAGGAGGAGGAGGAGGAGGAGGAGGAGGAGGAGGAGGAGGAGGGAGGAGGAGGAGGAGGAGTAGGAGGAGGAGGAGGAGGAGAACGAGGAAGACGAGGAGGCGGAGGAGGAAGACGAGAAGTCGGTGGCACGTCCGCCCTTGGCGTCGACCGGCGTCGATGAGCGCCTGGAGTCGATGAGACAGCGCCGCTTTGGCGTCGGTCTGCGCCGACTTGGCGTCGATCAGCGTCGATTCAGCGTCGATTCGCGCGAGCCGACAGGATGGTATGGAAGGCTCCCATGAGCTGCCACCGAAGGAAAAGGTATCGATACGGCTGCCTCTCCCTTGTTTTCGCATGCACTTGGGCCTCCTGGGAGCCGCCTTCGTCACGTCTGGATTCGCCTCGAGATTCGAGTCAGAGCGCACCCCAGGAGAGGTCCAGGGAGTAGCGGTGTCGGCGGTGTCGGTACCAATTTGGCCCCCCCCAACCCAGACCCCCCTGGGCAATGACAAAAATCATGACGGGAGGTGTTTCCGTATTTTCGGCCTCCGGAGGATCTTGTTGGGCCTCCGGGTTGCCAAAAAAAGATTCAAGATGAGAAAGCCCGTCCCGGGGAATAGGTCGGGACCTCGGGGGTCGACGTAATGAACAGATCATGACGTTGGGGGTTTGGGTCAGGAGGAGTCGGTGGCAAATCACGGGAGTCTGGTATACCCTTTCAATTCCGTCGTTGGCGTCGATTAGCGTCGATTAGCCTCTGGAGTCGATGAGACAGCGCCGATTTGGCGTCCGTCAGCGCCGATTTGGCGTCGATCAGCGTCGATTCAGCGTCGATTCGCACGAGCCGACAGGATGGTATGGAAGGCTCCCATAAGCTGCCAGCGAAGCAAACGGTACCGATGCCGCTGCCCCTCCCTCGTTTTCGCATGCTTGGGCCTCCTGGGAGGCCGCCGTCGTCTCGTCTGGATTCGCCTCGAGATTCGAGTCAGAGCGCACCCCAGGAGAGGTCCAGGGAGTAGCGGTGTCGGTACCAATTTGGTCCCAAAGGTGGACATGTCCGTGCCGCCCGTTGGGCACACCACCGGAGGCAGCGACGCCGGGTACGCCCGCTGGGACAAGTTCGTCGCGGGCGGCGGTCTGCGAACGTACGCGAAGCGGCGCAACGAGTCCCTCGACGTGCACGGAGTGTCCCGGATGAGCGCGTACCTGAATTTGGGCATGGTGAGCCCGATGCGGATCGCCCGGGAGGCCAGCATCGCGTCCGGCGCCGGTAAGTCGAAGTTCTTGCACGAGTTCCTCACCTGGCGCGGAGTGGCCTACGCGCACTGCTACCACTTCCCCATGCCGAAGAAACAAACAACGGCGTAAACATAAGCTTTCGGAGGTCCGCGCGGACTTCTAGGGGCGGCGCCGGGGGCGCCGCCAGGGGGGCCCAGCACCGATCTGCCTGAGAAATCCTCACGGGCAACGCTAGGGGGGGATAGGCATGGGGAGGATGCATCGACCCCCAATCGCCCATTGATCGCCGATGGGGGCCCGATGGCCCCAACCTGCCCAGCAAGGTGCGGACTCACTATCGGAGGCCCATCGCCGATCCATCGGCGATGCACCGCCGATTCCAGGTCGATGCGCCCCCCCCCCTAATGGAGGATGACGATTAATAAATGACCGGGGGTCGTGTTCACGCGGCGGCGCCCGGGATGACGATTAGAAAAAACCGGCCGCGGGCTGGGAAACTGTTTCTTGAACCGTTCTCCTCCAGTCAGAAACTTGTCCAGAAATAGCAGGAAACTATTTTTGTTGACCGTTCTCTCCCATTTGTCTTCATGAATCGTCATCCCGCATGATGCCAATCCCCCCTTACCGTGGCCCCTCAAGTCCGCATAAACTTCAGAAAGCTTACGCTGGTGCCGTTCTCTGTTCCTCGGCCGTGCCGGCCTCCGGCCCCACGCTGGCCCAGCTGCCCACGTGGGCGCAGGCCGGCACCGCCCAGCCGCCGGCACCGCCGGCACCCAGCCGAGCGCAGCGGAAGCAGAGGCTCGGCATCGCTCGGACGTGTGCACTTTTCCCTTCGGCGGGGGCCATCGAGGAGCATCCTTGATAACTTGGCGAAAAAAAAAAACACGCACGAAGAGAGAGAGAGAGAGAGAGAGAAAGAGAGAGAGAGAGAGAGAAGAAAAAGCCGTGCACGTCAGAGGTGCATTGGCAAAAAAAGGGGTGTGAAACCACAGCGAAGTGCGATGCGAAGCCTCCGGCGTCGCTGGCTCCATGCACACGCACGAAACCGAACAAAAAAGCACAGGGAATGGACGTCCGAGCGATGGCGAGGAGGGGGGGCGTCTTCACCGGCGTGGGCGCGCGGGCTGCCCCCGCGTGAGGTCGCGCGTCAGCGCCCCCGTTTCTAACGCGGCGAGCCGCGCGGGCGGCCCGCGTAAGCCGCCGCGTAGGGTTGCCACGCCATCTCTCGTGAGACCCGTGTCTGTTCGTCGCTCCTTTGGCCATAGCAGCTCGGCCCCACCGGCCCACCCCAACCTGGGCCCCGCGACGCCCGAAGGGAGAGCAGCAGACATCCCCACCCGGGGGGGCAGGTCGGCCTGTGGGGGCTACCCTGAGATCCGTCACCGCGAGGAAGCTGACGCGTCGCACAACACCGCAGCCAGGGCCCCAGGCCCAATCTGTCTGCTGCGTTTTCTTTCGAGCCAGATCGATCTGTGATGGCCCCAGGGGCCCGACACGGGGCGAACACGCCCGGTGTGAAGGAGTGTGCCACGCGCGAACCTTCGGGGTGGGGCTGAGGCCAGGCCAGTGGGGACAGAGATCGGTCTAACGCTCAGCTCTGCACTGCGGCCGGCTCTCGTCGCGCGTTCACTCCCCTCAGCGTTCCTCCTTCTCCTCCCCCCCCCCAAAAAAGAGATCGGTCTAACGCTGTTCCACAGGAGTCCCTGCAGAAGCACGCGCACGAGCGCCGAGAGGTCAGGGGCAACGACAGGGAGGGATAAGCTCAGGAGGGGGGGGCGCATCGACCCCCAATCGCCCATTTATCGCCGTCGACCCCCAATCGCCCATCCGTCGCCAATGGGGACCCGATAGCCCACCCCCGGCCAGGAACGTGCGGATTCACGACCGGGGGCATGTCGCCGATCCATCGGCGAGATGTATCGCCGATTCCGGGTCGAGGCATCACCCTCGGCCTCGCGAAGAGGGGGGCATGGGGAGGGGGGTTCTTGGAAGCACCCCCGCTTCCTAGAGGGCGCGGGCCGCATCTGCAGATGCAGGGCCGGCGTCTTCTGAGAAGCCGCCTCCTTCTCAGGAGCCTTCCGCCCCCCTCCCCCTCTGCGCGCCGCCAGCCCGTGCCCGCCCCTCCCCGTCGCTGCCCCCGCGAGAGGGCGCCGCGCTGCAGGACCTGCGGGCGGCGCGCTCCGGCGACAGGGCCTGGGACGGGATGCAGCGCTACCTGGCCGAGACGGGCGAGCTCCACAACAACGCGCGCATGGGCTGGGGGAAGGCCGTGGCGAGGCCCGGCGGCGCGCGGAGGAGGGGGGGGGCGGTCCTCGGCCCTCGGCCCTCGATCCTCGATCCTCGATCCTCGGCCCTCGGCCCTCGGCCCTCGATCCTCGACCCGCGGCCCTCTTGGCCCTCGATCCTCGACCCGCGATCCGCGGCAGGGCGCGAGCGCCCTCGGTCCGCGGGCACTGCCGCCGCCTCGCCCTCCTCCCGGGACTCGCCTGGGGGGAAGGCCGCGGCGAGGAGGGGCGGCGCGCGGAGGAGGGGGGGGTCCTCGGCCCTCGATGCTCGATCCTCGATCCTCGGCCCTCGATCCTCGATCATCCTCGATCCTCGGCCCTCGATCCTCGACCCTCGAGGTTCGAGGGTCGAGGACCGAGGCTTTCTGCGTTTTCGCCGATGCCTGGAGGTGTTCTCCAGCTCCAGCGCTCCTCTGTCCAGCGGCCGCGCCTCGCCGAGAGCGCTTTGCCGGTGGTGCCCCTGGGCCGTCCCGAAGGGCCGCCGGAGGCCCGAGCTATACAGGGCCCGGAAGCAAGCCGGGCGGCGTGCCGAGGGGGGAAGCGAGAGGAGCTCCTCCTCCTCCTCCTCCTCCTCCTCCTCCTCCTCCTCCTCCTCCTCCTCCTCCTCCTCCTCCTCCCTCCCTCCTCCTCCTCTCCTCCTCCTCCTCCTCCTCCTCCTCCTCCTCCTCCTCCTCCTCCTCCTCCTCCTCCTCCTCTCCTCCTCCTCCTCCCTCTCCTCCTCCCCTCCTCCTCCTCCTCCTCCTCCCCTCCTCCTCCTCCTCCTCCTCCTCCTCCTCCCTCCTCCTCCTCCTCCTCCTCCTCCTCCTCCTCCTCCTCCTCCTCTTCTTCCTCCTCCTCCTCCTCCTCCTCCTCCTCCTCCTCCTATCCGCCTCCTCCTCCTCCTCCGCCTCCGGGGAGGGGGCAGGTTTTCTCAGAGGGCGGCGGGCTTCTCAGAAGCCCTCCGGCCTTCCGAGGAGCCCCCTGTGGCTCCGGAGGAGGCTTATGGGAAGCTTATCCGAAGGACGGAGGCCCTCTGAGCCTGCTGAGGAGGCACGCGTCTTCGCCCTCCCCCTGGGCGTGTCTCCGAGAGGTGGGCTGCCAGCCCAGAGGAGGCCGTGGCCGCGCTCGTGGACCTGAACGACCGCTTCGCGCTCGACGGGCACGCGCCGCCCTCGTACGCGGGCCTGTTGGGCTGCCTGGGTCTCTTCGAGGGTCCGAAGGCGGAGTCCGCGGTGATGGGGAAGGCTCGGGAGGAGCAAAAGCACGGACACATTCACACTTCCCGCATCCCACAGACGGGGCACAAGGATAATTATACTGCAAGGCAAATGTGGCCCGAAAAGCCCCTAGGCGGCGAAGCGCGTAGCCTCTTGTTCTCTTCGTTTGAGACTCGATCCAAAACAAGAGGCGCCAGCTAGTCTCCCGCCAACGCTCTGAATGAATTGGAAGGAGTCGCGGCATGACCACATCGGGCCTGCTTCGCAGACCCCGCATTTCAGAGCTTGGGGGGGGAGGGCGAACTGTCCTGCACCGCGCCCAGGGCCTGGTGCGGATTCCGACTGCTATTGCTGCTGCTGTAGCCCCCGCCGCCTAGCGACCCGCCTCGCGGTGTGCCCCCAGAGATCCGATGCGTTGTTTTCTGCGCGGTCCTGAGAGCACTCCAACTCGTGCCTCGAGGCTCGGTGGCCGATGAGACGCCCTGCCTACATCCCCTTCCTACCCTTCTGTCTATTTCGCAAGTCCTGCCCACCTGCGCTTCAAGGGTGGGGGCTCGTGGCTCTATCAGGTCTGCATGGGCGGTCCCGGGAAGTCCCGACCCTCTCCCCGGGGCTGGCCTTTCACCCTGGTGGTCCTTGGGCCGGGCGAGGGCGTGTGCACATTTTTGTTCGGCGAGGACATTCGAGGAGCATCTTGGATACTCTTGCCCCCCCTCCTCCTCCTCCTCCTCCTCCTCCTCCTCCTCCTGTTCCTCCTCCTCCTCCTCCTCCTCCTCCTTCTCCTCCTCCTGTTCCTCCTCCTCCTCCTCCTCTTCCTCCTCCTACTCCTCCTCCTCCTCCCTCCTCCTCCTCCTCCTCCTCCTCCTCCTCCTCTCCTCCTCCTCCTCCTCCTCCTCCTCCTCCTCCTCCTCCTCCTCCTCCTCCTCCTCCTCCTCCTCCCTCCTCCTCCTCCTCCTCCTCCTCCTCTCCTCCTCCTCCTCCTCCTCCTCCTCCTCCTCCTCCTTCTCTCCTCCTCCTCCTCCTCCTCCTCCTCTCCTCCTCCCTCCTCCTCCTCCCTCCTCCTCCTCCTCCGCCTCCTCCTCCTCCTCCCTCCTCCTCCTCCTCCTCCTCCTCCTCCTCCTCCTCCTCCTCCCCCCCTCCCCCCCAAGAAAACGCACGAAGCCGGCCAATGCACGGGGAATGGACGTCCGAGCGATGGCGAGCCCCGAGCCACCGCCGCGCGACGAGCCCGCGACCCGCCCGAGGCCTGCCCTGCACCCTTCGGCACCCGCGCTGCGCCCCGCGACCCGCCCGCGCCCCCCGCGGGCGCGCGTGCTGCCGGCGCGCCTCGAGGCCCAGATAGGGGAACGAACAATGGCATAAACATAAAAACTTCAGAGGTCCGTGCGGATTTCTCGGATCGGCGCTGGCGCCCCTGGCGGCGCCGCCGGCGCCGCCCCTGGAGCGCTCCGCACGCCAGGGAGGGGGGCCCAGCGCCGATCCGAGAAATCCGCGCGGGCCTCCGAGTTGTCATGTTTATGTCATTGTTCGTTCCCCTCCCAGAGGAGGAACATATCGTAGGCCATTCCAGAGGCCCTTGCCTTCGAGGGTCTGCAAGTATCTCGCCGCGAGCGTGTGAGTCTCATGTGTTGTGCTTCTCGCATGTCCTCCCCCTTCCTCCGTAGCATTAGCATGTCGATTCAGTATGTTTGTGCAGTCTGTAGGCGCAGACACGTCCCTGGACCCAGGCAAAGGCCCCCGCGGTCGCTGTGCGCTCGTCGTGGTGTCATGGCAGGAACTGCACGTTACCCTTTCACGCGCCCGGTCGGGCCAGCGGCAGTGCGAAAGAAGGAAAGAGTTGCCATCTCTTCCTCGGTGGCCAAGCTGGCGGAAGGGCGGCGGAAGCAAAACGAGGCCGCCTCCGCCGGCGGAAGCCAACGGAAAGCCGGCGGAAGTAAAGATCGGCCCCCCAAGAGGTGGCAATGTTTTTGGGTTCAGGGCTTCCGGAACCCGCCCTATCTTCCACGCCCCTGAATTGGGGTGCGAGCGGTCGAACATCGGGGGCGCCCAGGAAGTGTTCGCGATGCGTTCCAGCAGCTGCGCCTCGTCGAGAGCTTTCTTGGGGGGGGGGCCTGGATCGTCTCCAATGGCCCGCCCGCGGCGCGCGGCGCACCCCGCGGCACGCGTGCGACCGGCGCCCCCCGCATTCAGAGGAGGAAGAGCTCATGATAATGATTAGAGAAAGGGGCCAGATAGTAAATGTCAGAAGTTTTCGCTCGTCTTGGATTGTAGATATGTATATATATATATATATATATATATATATATATATATATATGTTTGCCCCCCACATGATCATACATATTCTTCGGATGTGTATATATATATATATATATATATATATTCCCCTCCCTCATCTGCTCCCCGCTCTCCGTCGCTCCTCCTCATCCTCCTATCCTCCTTCAGCGGGGCAGTGCAACCTCGGGCTGAGGGCGGCGTGGTAGCGCAAGGTTTCTTAGTGGAAATCTTTTGGAAAGCACCACGGAGGGATTCTATTGGATTGGAAAACGCCACAAAATGGATTTTATTGGAAAGCCTCACAACAGGAATCCTTTGGAAAGCACCACAAAAGGATTCGATTGGAAAGTAGGAATCGTTTGGAAAGCACCACACAAAGATTCGATTGGAAAGCCTCACAACAGGAATCCTTTGGAAAACACAACAAAGGGATTCTATTAGATTGGACAGCGCTACAAAGGGATTCGATCGGAAAACCTCACACCAGGAATCCTTTGGAAAGCGCAACTGAAGGATTATTTTGGAAAGCCGCACAGCAGGAGTCCGTGGGAAAAGCTCCACAAAAGGATTCCATTGGATTGCATCATAACAGGAGCCCTTGGGAAAACATCGTACAAGGTTTTATTGGAAGGCCTGACAAAAGGAACCCTCTGGAAAGCACGACCAAGGGATTATATTGGATTGGGAAGCGCCGCAAAGGGGTTTTATTGGAAAGCCGCACAACAGGAATCTGTTGGAAAGCACCACGCAGGGATTCGATCAAAATGCCTCGCAACAGGAATCCTTCGGAAGGTGCCACAAAGGGATTCTATTGGATTGGACAGCGCCACAATGGGATTCGATTGGAAAGCCGCACAACAGGAATCTTCTGGAAAGCGTCACAAAGGGATTCTCTTGGAAATCCTCACAACAGGACTCCTTTGGAAAGCACAACCAAGGAATTCTTTTGGAGAGCCTCACAACAGGCACCCTTTGGAAAGCACGACAAAGGGATTCGATTGGATTGGAAAGCACCACGAACGGATTTGTATCGGAAACCCTCTCAACAGGAATCTCACGGAAAGCACCACAACGTGATTCGATTGGAAAGCCTCACAACAGGAATCCTTCGGAAAGCCCAACAAAAGGATTTCGTTTGATTGCCTTACAACAAGAATCCTTTGGAAAGCATCGCAAAGCCACACATGGATTCGATTGGAAAGCTTCACAACAGGCATCATTTGGAAAGCACCACAAAGGGATTCGATGGGAAGGGAAAGCGCCACAAAGGGATTCGATTGGAAAGCCTCACACGAGGAATTGCTTTGAAAGCGCCACATAGGGATTATATTGGAAAGCCGCACAACATGAGCCCCCAGGATAAGCACCACTAAGGGATTCCATTGGACTGCATCACAAAAGGAATCCTTCGGAAAGCATCGCACAAGGTTTCACAAGAGGGATTCGACCGGAAAGCCTCACAACAGGAATCCTTCGGAATTTACCTCACAGGGATTTCATTGGAAAGCCTCGCAACAGGAGTCCTTTGGAAAGCGCCGCAGAGGGATTTCATTGCATTGGAAAGCACCACAACGGGATTATATAGGAAAGCCTCATAACAGGAATCCTGCGAACATCACCACAGCGGGATTCTAGTGGAAGGGAAAGCGCCGCAAAGGGATTCTCTTTGAAATCCTCACAACAGGAATCCATTGGAAAACACCACAACGGGATTTTATTGGAAAGCCGCGCAAGAGGAGCCCGTGGGAAACGCACCACAAAGGGATTCCATTGTATTGCCTCACAACAGGAGTCTTGGGGAAAACATCGCAAAGAGTTTCTATTGGAAGGCCTCACAACGGGAACCCTTTGGAAAACACCACAAAGGGATTCTATTGGATTGGGCGGCGCCACAAGGGAGTTCTACTGGAAAGCCTCACAAGGGGAATCCTTTGGAAAGCACCTCGCAGGGATTCCATTGGAAAACCTCGAAACAGGAATTTGCCGGAAGGCGCCACAGAGGGATTCTATTGGGTTGGACAGCGCCACAGAGGGATTCAATAGGAAAGTCTCACAACAGGAATCTTCTGGAAAGCGCCGCAAAGGGATTCTCTTGGAAATCCTCACAACAGGAATCTTCTGGAAAGCACCGCAACGGGATTCTATTGGAAAGCACCACACAGACCTTCTGGGCATTGAAAGATAAGAAACCAAAGGAAAACACACAAAACAAATAAATTACCGACCCAGGGCTGGTCAACCAAAAAACACACGGAAAAACATACCAAGAAACAGCGCAACAGTTTACAGCATTTCTTTTGTAAGGGCGGTGGGGACGGGGTAAGTCTTGAAATCGTTGTTTGTTTTGTTTTGTTGTTGTTCCTTGAGTTTTTGGGTTTTTTCGGCCCTGGGTCTTTGATGTCGTTCGTTGTGTTGGGTTTTCCTTTTTTTTGGCAGTGCCCAACCTCCTTTTCCTCCAACCCTCCTCCTTCTCCTGTCTCCTCCTCGTGGGGGGGCGTCCTTTTGTGCTGGAGGAATAGATGTGCTGTCCTATGGTTTCAGAAAGCAGCCCCCGTGCAAGGCTTTTCAAAACGAGATCCCTCTGTAAAACTGCCACGTTCCTGCCGGAGGAGGCGGAGGGAGGAGAAGTGGATGAGAGAGGGATAGAGAACGAAGAATAGTGGAGGAGGATGAGGAGGAGGAGGAGGAGATATGGGTTGCATGGAAGAAGCATGTGTATGGTCATGTGGGGGGGCTGCCACATATATATATATATAAACACATACATACATTCATACACACGTACATACATACATGCACATGTATATGTACAAATAGGTATACAAACGTGTATACACATACACATATATAGATCGGCGAATGGCGCCCAACAGCGCTCAATAGGGCCAAATTGCACACAATTCGAAGGGGACGCATTATGTCCGCGTTGCGCCCGATTGGACGCGCCATGGGGACGACCAACATCTTCCGCCAGCTGCTTTCTCAAAGGGGGAGAGCCGAACGGTCTTACACCGTCCTTGGGTGCGCGGTTGAAGTGGGATTTCAGGGCGTGAACAAAATCAAGACCAACGGGAAACCGCTGAGACCCCCGAAGAACACACCCTACGTCCACATCAGCATATACATCAACATCTTCGTCAACATCAGTGTCGACATCTACATGAACATCTGCATCAACATCTACAGAAGTCGTCGGGAACATCCAGAAACCGAGACGCCCCCAAGAGGCCCCAAGAGTGCTCCGAGAGGACTTCCAAGAGGGCCCCAAGAGGCCAAAATCAGTTATATTCAGTGTGTTTGAAAATGTTTTGCGCGCTCTCGCATTTGCCCAAGAAGCCTCCAACCTCGCCCCCAAAAAGACCCAACAGGCCCCCAAGAGGCCCCCAAGACGGCCCAAGAGGGCTCCCAAACGGCCCAAGAGGCGCCCAAGACGGCCCAAGAGGGCTTCGGAACGGCCTCAAGAGGGGCACACGAAGGGGAGCACGAACCGACAATTCGAGCCTATCGCCCCAAGAGGCCCTAGGGAGGCTCCAACAGACCTGGCGATGCCCAAAAGAGGCCGTACGAGGCTCCAA
The DNA here is from genome assembly GCA_963575745.1 of Prorocentrum cordatum. Classification (NCBI taxonomy): domain Eukaryota; class Dinophyceae; order Prorocentrales; family Prorocentraceae; genus Prorocentrum; species Prorocentrum cordatum. The sequence continues at coordinate 227,859 of CAUYUJ010017278.1, forward strand.
AGCGGTTCCAAAACGCCCCCCCCCGAGGGTTCAAAATTGTTTCCAGCAGGCCCCCGAGAGACCTTGCACGATATCCCAACGAACTTCCAATCGGCCCCCTGGAGGCTGGGACAGAGCCTCAGGCGTGGATCGCGATATATATATATATATATAATCATACATACATGCATGCATGCATACATTCATACATATAGCTACGTGTATATATACATATATACATATATGTATGTATGTTTGTTTGTATGTATGTATGTACAGAAATGTAGACGTCTGCATGGACAAACGTGATGAGCCAGCGTTGTTGCCGAGGCTCACAACTCGTTCTGTTGGCGATCATTTTCCAGCGCGATGCCAGAAATACTTAATCCTGAGCCAGGTCGTGAACACCTCGAGATGCATTTTTGGAAGGCGGCGTTGCCGCAAGCACCCTAGGGATATTAAGACAGATGGCATCGCAAACGCAGAGCTGAAAGGGACAATGCGGGAACAGACGATAGCCCAGAATGTGAAAGTGCCACCAGGTCCAGTGTAGGCCCTTAGGCCTTGTGCCTAAAGAAAAGCATTGAAATAGCTGCAACACAATCCCACTAAGTGGGATAAGGAAAAGCCAGTGGTGGGCATGCAGATCCCACTGAGAATGCTCTAGGCTTCAGGGGATTAGGGCCTGACGTGGCGTCCAAACTACCGCCGCATGCGAGCAGACAAATCCTGCCCTCCCGAGGCCAACTTAGAAACCAGATAGCTTGTCCTGGCCGCTTGTGACAGACATTGCCCGGCAGCCTTGGGGGTGGGTGGGCGTGGGAAATTAGTTTCTTTTTGCTTTACCCCTAAGAAGTCTGCGTGGCGATCTAAACGGTCGCCGGCTGGGACCGGCCGACCAGCCGGAGGATCGACTGCGAGAGGGAGGAGGAGGAGGAGGAAGGGGACGAGGAGAAGGACGACTTGGTGAGCGTGCGGCGTATGGATGTTTACCCACGGCGGGATAGAGGCACCCACCACTTCTTTTGCACACCTTTATCCCTGGGATCTCTGAGGTTCCAGACCTCCTCCTCCTCCTCTTCCTCCTCCTCCTCCTCCTGCTCCTCCCCTTGAGTTCGTACGGCCTCTTGCGTTATTGCGCGTTGTATTACATTGTCTGTCACTCGGTTGCTTTCCGACGGATGTGCACAGGCATGGCTCCGCAAACGGCATTGCGCTGGTGAGCACTGCTCTTTTTTGCACGTAGTTATGTTGGATCGCATTGCCTTGCCTTTCACTTGCTTTGCAAGCTGTTGCTTGCAGTGCTTCTCGCTGCACGGCGCTCGCATCTGGTTTCCTTGGCACTGCGTTGCGTTGCAGTACCAGTGTGGGCACTCCATTCTGAACATTATCGTCACTGCTTTGCATTGGTTCGCATTGCATTGTATGGATTTGCCATTGTCGGTAATATGTGATCGATCTCTGTTCGGCCCGCGTTCTTTTGACGCTGTGGTGCACCTCATGTTCATGTCATTCGTGGGTAACTATTTCGGAGTATGTGTGACCTTGTCGCGGCCTGGGGCTTGCTAGAACCTAAGCGCGCGCGTGGTTCCAGTTTCCAGTCGAAAGTCTCGAGGAGAATCATTGTTGATCCTCCCCGGTGCCCATGATGTTTTTTTCAAGTGGAGTGCCCCGCCCGGGGCTCGGGGCTCGCACCCCTGTCTTCTACCATGGCAGTCTTGGGCCTCGGACTGTGGCCCTGGCTCCCGGTTTACCACAACAGCGGTTCCCAAAAAACCCTTGAACAGTGGTTTTTTTGCAATCATTCGTTGCAATCCTGGGTTTTTTGCAATCCTTGGTTTTTTGCAATCCTTGTTTTTTTTGCAATCCTTCCTTTTATTTTTCATCATACTTTATTCACAATCGCGCTCCCGCACGGGACTTCCTCACAATGGGTCTCGGAATCGCGTTCTCGAGTGGGACTTCCTCGCGATGGATTGAACCGCCGCGCCTCCGACGCTCAGGACTCACGCTCTCGCTCTGGACTCCCTCACGACTTGCTCGGAGATCGCGCTGACTCACTCGAGATCTCCTCACCTTCGGGCAGGGCTGACGCTTCAGCGGCCCGCCCGCTCGGCCCCGCCGCCTGGACCCGCCCGCCCGACCCGCCCCGCCTGACCCGCCCGTCTGGCTCTGCCACTTGTTGCGCAAGAGGCTAGAGCCATGCCGCCGACCCCCAGGCGAAGTGAGGCCATCTCCTCCTCCTCCTCCTCCTCCTCCTCCTCCTCCTCCTCCTCCTCCTCCTCCTCCTTCTCCTCTCTCGTCTCTTGCCTCTCTCTTCTCTTCTCTGTATACTGTTTCCTCCCCCTCGGTGGCCAGAACACCAGCTGCACGCAGTGCGCTGCGGACACCTTCTCGCGCAAAAAGAGTGAGGCCTTGTGGGCGTGTTGGTGGGCGTCTTGAAGCCTCGTCAGAGTTTCCTGGGCGCTGGCTGGCTGTCTCTTGGACGCCGTCACGCGCAGGGGATGCCTTCAGGTGTCCGGGTGCGTGGGAGGAGTGGCCGCCGCGCAGTCGCTACTGGCGCATGGGGCTCATTTATCCTGCGGTTCTTTGGAGTGACGTCGCGGATGTTCGACACTACTTTCTCATCTTGGGGTTATGGGACTGCTGGGGAAGGAGTAAAAATATGATATAGGTAACGACGTCGGTGGGAGGAAGGAGCAGAAGGAGGATATCAGGGACAATGGCACGGTTTGCGATGTTGCCTGGGCTCTGGTGGAGGCCCTCCTCGTGCAGCTGGGGGGTGTCTCTGGGGACTCTCGGGGGCCGCCGTGGGGTCTCGTGCTGAGCCTGTTTGAGGCCTCCTGGAGCCTGCGGGGGGACCTTCGGGGCCTGCCGGCGGCCCAGGTAGCGGCCTCTCGGCGCTGCGTCGAGACTCCCGGGGCGGGGCGGAGGGGGGGGCTCCGCGGGGGCCCCTCGGAGCCGGTCTGGGGTTTTGGGGGGGGAACCTTTTGGGGGAGGGCTCCCAGGGCCTCTGCGGACTCCCCCTCTCGGGCCTCTCTTGAGGCCACGTCCGAGTTTTTTGTTGGCCGTCTTGGAGGCCTCTTGGGCCGTCTCGGGGCCCTCCCTTGCCGTTTGAAGGTCTCTTGGGCCGGCTTGGGCTAGTCCAGGGGGCCTTTTGGGCCGTCTTGAGCGTGCAGGCGCCAGAGAGCCGAGAACGTGAAAATCATGCACAAACGCGCGGGAAATCCATGTTCTCTGCCTCTTGGGATCCTCTGGGGGGATCCCTTGGGGCTTTCTTTCGGCGTCTTCGGCCGTCTAGAGACTATTTGGGGCGGTCTTCAGACCTCTCCAGCGTATTGGAGCTCGTCTGGAGACATCTTAGACAGCATCTTCGGATCTTGGCGGCCACGGAGGGCGGACTTGCAGGCTCTGGGGGCCCCAGGAGCGCGTTGGGGAGCCCAGGGCCCGCCCCCCCCAAAGCCCCCAACGCAATTTTGGACCCCGGGGGGGGGGAAGAGGGAAGGGGACAGCCAAATGTCCCACACGCCTTTTCACTCCCGGCCAGCGGCGGTCGGCGGATTCTGCTCCTAATCCCCTCTCATGCGAATATTTGCCTTGCTGCGTCCTTTTCTCTCCCCGTTGTTCCTTTTTGTCCTTCCTTCCACTGTTTTGGGGGCTGCGCAAATTACACGCGGCAGGTAAAGAAGATTCACCTCCAAGGGGAGCATGGTCGAAGACGAAGAGGGCGCGTATCGCAGGTTTCGGACAGGCATGTCGAATGACGCGCGAGCAGATAAACAAAAAAAACGAACAGTCTTGACATGATTGTGGGTGTCGTTGTCGTCGCCCTCGCCGGCGACCAGCCAACGACCCGCCCGCGACCCACCCGCGACCCGCCCGCGACCCACCCGCGACCCGCCCGCGACCCGCCCGCGACCCCGCCACACGGCGGGTTTGCTGCGCGGCGTGATATGAAAAGAGCGGCGCCTGCGGCGGGCTGCTCGCCTCGCAGAGTGCCGACGGCCTTGCCGCCCCCTCGCTCTTGTCCTTGAGTCGGGCCTGTCCCTCTACAGGAGGCAACTTCAAAAGTAGAATTACCCCAGTGCGACCCTAACTAGGAGTTGGAGCCCCTAGGAAAGCAGAATTAGTAGTAACAGTGGTAAAGCTAAGCTAAAGCTAAGCTGAAGCTAAGCTAAAGCTAAGCTAAAGCTAAGCTAAAGCTAAGCTGAAGCTAAGCTGAAGCTAAGCTAAAGCTGAGGTAAAGCTTTGGTACAGCTAAGCTACAGGTAAGCTACAGCTAAGCTAAAGCTAAGCTACAGCTAAGCTAAAGCTAAGCTAAAGCTACGCTAAAGCTAAGCGAAAGCTAAGCTAAAGCTAAAGCTAAAGCTCCCAGGGGACTGGGGGAACCGCTCCCAGGATGCCAGGGGAACCGCCCAGGGCGATTTCCACTGCCCGGCCCCTTTAAGATAGAGAGTAAGAACCCTTCGAGGCAGAGCCTGGGTAGGGAATAGAACGTAAGAACCCTTCTAGGCTGAACCTAGGTAGGGAATAAGCCTGAGCTAAGATGAAACTAAGCTAAGCTAAGATGAAATAAGCTAAGCTAAGATGAGATAAGCAACGCTAAGCCAAGGGGACGTAACTGGGGGAACCGCGGGGCGGATCCTGGGGGAACCGCCCGGGGCGATTTCCACTGCCCGGCCCCTTTAAGATAGAGAGTAAGAACCCTTCTAGGCAGAGCCTAGGTAGGGGGAAAAAAAATCCCAGGAACGATGTTTGTTCGTATGTTTGAATATTTGTTTTGATATGTTTTAGAGTCTGTTTTATATTTGTTCGTCCCAAAATCGCCTGTAGGAGGACACGCCCGACCCAATCTTCTCCGCAACTATGGGCTCCGCTGCGTTCCAAGATGTCTCCCGGATGCCGCTCAAGATTTCCTCATGTTCCACGCGGGCTGCAGAAACGCGGGCCGCCAGATCCTCCAGAGCTCCTGAAGCAGATCCTGAGCCAATCGCCTCATGGCATCAGTCTCGTCCTGCGCATGCCTCGGAAGCCGGAGGAGAAAGACAGACCCCAGGCCTCCTAATTGGGGCCCATGGAGATGTGATCGGAAAATCGCGCCGCATCGCCTTGAATCAGCGATGCGGCTCGATGTGAAGCCCGAGCTTCTCCACACCGACGACGCCGATGCATCGGCGATGCGTTGGCGATGCGGCGCGATCCGCCGACCCCAGTTTGGAGGCCTCCACATACTAATACCGCTACGCGTCCCTCGTCGCCACCGCTGGATTCGCCTTGAAGTCCTGGTCATACCGAGGCCCCGGGAGAGGCCTGGAGAGCAATAGTATCGCCATCTGTGTGTTCCCCCAGCGACCACAAACTCTAACCCGCAACTGCGCGAGGCCTGTGTCGCTCGAAAACGTTCGCCAGCTGCTTCGAAGCGTCTCAGGAACCGCTGACCCAAAGGTGTAGTTCGAAGACGGTGGGGAAGGAAGAGGAAATTCCCAAACAGGAGCGAGCACACTGCTGTTATGCAACTTGTGTGCCACGTGTCCCCCTGAGATCCGACGATGCGAACAGCTTCCAACATCACGAAAAAGCTACGGCCAGAGCCCTGTGGACCCCACTATCCTGCGGCAGTGTTCGAGCCGGGCCCATCTGTGATGGCCCCAGGGCCCGAACTATGGGCGAAAACGCCCCGCGTGCCATAGCTGCAACGCCCAGATCTCAGGGTCCCAGGTGTCCTACCGGCCGCCGAAGCCCAAGTACGCTGCGCTGCCTGGCCACGCCCACGAGCTCTTCGCGTGCTCGCCGGCCGCGGCGTCCTCGCCGCGGCAGCGCGGGCCGGCTTCGGGCAGCTCCGTGGGCGGCAGCACCGGCACGGCCGCGCCGGCGAGGCAGGTGGGCATCGCCGCCGCGCTCGCCGGCGCGGCCGCGCGGCAGCGGCAGGCCCTGCCGCAGGACGCCGCGCAGCCGCCCGAGAAGGCCGCGCCGGAGTGGGCGCTGCCAGACAGGAAGCGCAGGTCAGGGGCAGGGCGAGGGGGTGGGGGGGATGCATGGGCTCGGGGGGGGGCGGGGGGGGCGCGTGGATCCCCGAACGCCCACTGGATCGCCGTCGGGGGCCCAAGAGCCCACCCCGCGCAGGACCGTGCGGTTTCACCGTGCCGCGGGGGCCCGTCGCCGCTCCCTCGGCGACGCCTCGCCGCTTCCAGGTCGATGCTTCCGCCCCTGCGCGGGCCTCCCCCCCCCTGGCGGCCCCTTTCGAAGGTGGAAGGCGAAGGCGCTGAAGGGCTCCGACGCCGCGTGCATCGATCTGACGGACGAAGGAGGCTCCGGCGTCATGGGCGGTTAGCGGGCCGTGTCGTTGCGACCCTCGCCCCCTGTGCCGCCGGTGGCTTCCAAGAAGGTGGGGGTGAGGGCGATCCCAGGATGTTCAAGGTTTGCTCCTGTGCTTCCTCATCCTGATCTTCATTGATATTATGACGTCTTGGAAGTTGCTACTACGAATATCTTGGTTGTCAGAAGTATATCCAGGTTCTAACTCCAGTTCGGTTGTTCCTGAAGTACACCTAGCCCCCGGGGGTGAGGACGATGGGGGGGTGGACACGGTGGCCAGGGCCATGATGCCTCCCAGATGTGATGGCGCCATCTTCCTCTTTCGACACGTCGCCAGCCCCCCACTCGTCGGCGCACATGCCTCGGGCCATGCTGCGCTCACCTCCCTCTTCCTGGGCCACCCTCTTTGGCGCCTTCGCTGTGGTCCTATGCAGGTGTTCCCCTCGTCGCACGCCCTTGTTCTCAGAATCCTGGCCAGCTGCCTCGGCACACGTGCTGTCACGACTTTGTTCGGGCACGGCGCCGCAGGTGGCTTGCGATTTTCAGCCGGACTCCTCTCGGAAGCTCCCCACGTTGGTTCGCACCTCTGTCGAAGCTCCCACGTCCCAGCGTAGTACCAGGAAGCTGGATACACATGGCGCAGCCAGCCTTTGTGATACCTGGGTACATACGACGTCGCCAGATGTCTTGCCAGCGCTCGTATCTTCTACGGCCGTTTGCGCCAGGCTTCCCTATGTGCATCCAGCGCGTGGCCTCTGGATGTTCCAAACGTTGATCCAGCCATGTGTGGTTCCGACATCCTGGTACACATGGCGTGGGATGATACACATATCTTGTGTGAATGGTGTGGTTCGGCCATTTTTCGCGGCGCGCGAAGCCACAATCACAGGCAGAATGATGATGTTGCGTGCGCCGCTCATGTACTTAGCGTCTGTGGCGCAAGCGTTTGGTACAGTGTCATTGCCAGTTCTCGCCCTGTGACGGCCTTCGGATTAAGAAAAAATCCAGTGGTAAGAAAGGCAGGCAGTTGATCAGTAACGGTGATGCAACCATTTGTTCCCAGTTCCTCCCTCCCCCTTGTCATCCTCCTTACCACTGATCGCTCTCTTTCTCTCTCTCTCTCTCTATCTATCTCTCCCTCCCTCTCGATATGTCGCTCTCGTTATCTCTCTTTATCTCTCTCTCTCTCTCTCTTTTCATGCTTTGTCTCTCTCTCTCTCTCAATCTCTCTCTCTCTATTCTCTCTCTCTCTCTCTCTTTCTCTCTCTCTCTCTCTCTCTCGCGTCATATTGTGCACGTCGTTGTACGTCTGTGCATGCGCATGTGCAGATGCACCACGCGTGCGTGTGCGAGCCAGAATATTGACCCAGCAAACAAACACCGACTTGGACGCTCGCTTGTATGGGTAGCTACGTATGCGCAGGCATGCGCGCGCGTGTGTGCGAATGTATACGCGTGTGCAAATGCGCGCGTGGACTTTGCACACGCTCACAAGTATTTGTATACGCCCGAGCCTCGTCATGGTGCCCTGTTGTGTTGTTATCCACTTTGCTGCACGCTGCGTGTATTCGCTCTTCTTTGTTCTGGTTGGGCTTGGGCCGCTTGCTGGTGGTGTGCGTTCTGCAGGCTGTTGATTTGCTTCCTCCAGCGCTGTCGTCTGCTAGGCGCAGCGCTGCGGCGCTGCTTTGCAGCGTTGGTTCCTACATGCGCGCATGGGCGTGTGCCTCTGAGCGTGGAGTCTGCTCTAAGAGAGAAGCAAGAGAAGAAGGAGGAGGAAGAGGAAGAGGTGGAGGAGAGACGGTAGGGGAGAGAAGGATGATGGCCCAGACCTCCGACGTCGTGCACACACGTGGCCACTGGAACCTTGGACCCGTCTCCCCTTGGGCCGGCCTTTTGTACCGGAGAGTCTTGATGGCCCGGGATCTCAGGAATTGAATTGCTTCGCGAGGCCGAGCATACTCAGCCAGAGAAGGAGGCAAGCAGAAAGCACCCTTGCGGCAGAAGACCTCATGCAGTTTTCCACAGTTGCACGTTGCGGGGGCACGATGTGCTTCCGATTTCGGGGGCCAGGGGTCCCTCATTGGCGCCAGAAGCAACACATATACGCACAGGCGTATAGATCGTATATGTGTGTGCAGGTTTGCGCATATGTGTATATATATATATATATATAGAACCCTGACAGACGAGCGGCTTAGGGAAACGAGCAAGGCGCGGAAGCAAGCCCGACGCTGGAGCTCTGGGGTGGGAACTCGTGCGCGCGCGCGTGCGCCTGCACGCTCGCGCGCCCTCTTCTCTGCGCGCTCACCGGTCGGCTGGGCCGTGCCCCCGCCCGCGCGCGCCGCTCCCGGCGCAGCTCTCGGCCTCCCCAGCCGCGCAGCGGGACGCCGGCAGCGTGCGCGCTTCCCGTGCGCACGGTACAGTCGCTTGGCATCGCTCGGACGGCGCATTGTTCCGTGAATTTCTCATGCCGCTTTGATTCAAGCCGCGTTCGAACGCTCTGCACGCGGACGCGTGCGAGTGGGCGTCCGCCATTCGCTTCTGCGTCTCACGCTGTGGCGCAGCCATGCTGTAGTGGTGGGCAGTCTGTGTGGTCGGGGCCGTTGCAGGGGGGGGGAAAACAAACAACAACAAAAAAACATCTTTCGGCGGGGGCCATCGAGGAGCATCCTTGGTCATTTGGCGAAAAAAAAAAACGCGCACGAAAAAACGACAAAAACACGGGGAGTGGACGTCCGAGGGATGGCCAGGTCGGGGCGCCGGAGAAGGAACCCTTTTTTTTGTCTGGGAGGGGGCTCAGCGCTCCTTGGTTGTTTTGCAGCTTGCCTCGGGTTGTCCTTCGGGCTTCGGTCGGAAATTGAAGCTCAACTTGTGGAAAACGGGGGCCTCGTGCCGTGTTTCTCGTGGGGCGCCGAAGAAGGAACCCTTTTTCGTCTGGGAGGGCTCAGCGTTCCTTGGTTGCTTTGCAGCTTGCCTCGGGTTTCCCTTGGGGCTTCGGTCGGACATCGCAGTTCCACTTATGGGAAGCAGGGGCCTCGTGCCGTGCTTCGCGTTCCTCAGGTCAGCACCCCAACTGCAGGCTTGAGTCGGGCCTGTCCCTCCACAGCAGGGATAGTCAAAAAATAGTCGGGGCACGATTTCTTGAGTATTCTTGATCATGCTTTTTTGACGACTTTTGAGGTATTTGTTATTTCTCGTCCAAAATCCCCCTGTAGGGGGACACGCCCGCCCTAACTTGAGGCGCATCAAGTAAGACACCGGCCCGCCAGTAGGCGCCCCGCAGAGGCTGCCTGTCCTCGCCGATGGCCCCTCTGGGCTTCCCAGGGGTCTGCAGAGAGGCGCTGTGGCGGCGGCTCCGTGGCACCTCGGGGCCCTCAAGAAGGCCGACGACGAGCGTGCCCCGAGAACTCTTACAGGACCCGGCTTGGATAAGGAACACCTGATTGTCAAAAGGGGCCGGCTCCTTCCTTTGGTTTGCATGCGTTCCGCTACCTGTTTGGCGGCGAGCCCCCCTGGTGTTCCTTCGGACTTCGTAAACCTACTTGGGAAAAAGGTGTTTCCTTCCTTATCTATCGTTCCTTAGGTCAGGCCGAATATTGCATAGTAGCAAGATCTCTTCTCGCACAGTGGAGGCTAGTCCACGAGAAACCTTCCACAAGAAACCCAACCCCGAGACCTCAGGACGCCCCTTGATTTCTGGCGTGGGAGCGTCGCGCTCTACGTCGCAAAACCATCGAAGCCCAAGGAACCCAGGGCACCCTGGAGGCAAGCAGGGTGTTCCTTGGCATGGGCCTCCGTGGTATGTGCCTGCGGCATGCCGTCGCGACTGTGGCGTCACATCGCCGGCGGAGGAACAAGCGTTAAGTCGGGAATGTCCATCTACAGGAGGACTGCTCGGAAGTAGTCAGCACAAGAATGGTCAGGGGACGATGTTTGACTCTCTTTGGGTGCACAGTCGGACCATTTCTCCTGCTTCTTCGAAGCGCCGCCTGCAGGAGGACATGCCCGATCAAAAGACAGGCGCGCCTGCACGCGCCCCGACGGGCTGGCGCGGCAGCCTCGCCGGTCTCCCTCGCTGGCCTCGCCGCGCAGGAGGGGAACTGGTTCTTCATGATCCTGGAGCTCGTCAACGAGGAGTCCTTGATGGGCCTGTTTTCCACCACCACCACCATAAGTTGGAGGGGGAGGGGTCCTCCTCCTCCTCCTCCTCCTCCTCCTCCTCCTCCTCCTCCTCCTCCTCCTCCTCCTCCTCCTCCTCCTCATCCTCCTTCCCCCCTCCAACTTCTGATGGTGGTGGTGGAAAACCGGCCCATCCGTCCTGCCCGCTCAAGGGGACCCAGAGATCCGACGCTCCTGCAAGAATGGGAACACGCGGTTTCGGCCCACTTTCGGCCTCTGTGGGGGCCCTCGCCGGGCCTCGGGAGCGTCAAAAAACCGGCCCTGGGGAGGTGGTCCGGACCTCCAGGGCCCACGCATCGGAAACATCGGAACAGCCAGATGTCTGGGGACGGAGTCGCCTCGAGATCCGTCGAAGAAGAGAAAGCGGCTGAAGCATCAGTTTTCGGAAGTCCGCGCAGACTTCTCGGATCGGCGCCGGAGGCGCCGCCGGGAGGGTTCAGCGCAGGCCTGCCCTGCCCGCTTCAGGGGGCGGAGTCGCCGCTTGACGCCACGGAGTCAGCCAAGACGCCGAAACACGGTCAGGAACCTGTGCTGAACGCGTCACGCCGCCAGCTCCGGCCCACCGCGCCTCGGTGCGACGTGCTGGCTACGTCCCCACATCCGAGCGTCAGCGTCCCGAGCTTGTCTCGGCTCTCCGCCCTGCGCAGCGGTGCGACACGCTGTCCGCTCGCACGGCACAGCGTGTCGCTGGGGCCGCCGCCGCGGCACGCTGCGCAAGAGTATCTGGCCGTGCTTGGCGGCGCCCGCACGGGGGCGGCGCGGGGGGGGGGGCTTTCTAAAAGGCTCGACCCTGGACCCTCAATCCTCGATGCTCAATCCTCGATCCTCGACCCTCGGTCCTCGACCCTCGACCCCCGACGCTCGATCCTCGAGCCTCGATCCTCCGATCCTCGATGGGGGCCTCCATGGATGCCGGCGGCTTCGCAGAGGCGCCCCTGGCCTCTGGCAAGCCTGCTCACGAGCCGCCGGGCTCGCCCGAGAAGGCCTCTGCCCTCTGAGAGCCGGCAGTCGCCCAGCAGCGGGCTTCCCGCAAGGCCGAATCCTGGGAAGCCCGGCGGTCGCCGGATCTCCCTCGGGGTTTTCTGGCGGCCGACGGGTTCCTCCCACAATGCGGAGGAGGAGGAGGTGGGGGGAGGAGGTGGGAGGAGGAGGAGGGAGGAGGAGGAGGAGGAGGAGGAGGAGGAGGAGGGGCCGTCGAAGAACCCCCCCCCCGCCTTCTCAGGGGCCCGCCCTCCCTCGCGCCGCCCACCCGTGGGCGCCGGAGATTTACGGCCGAGGCGCTGGCAGGAGGGCCACCGTGGGCTCGCGAGGGGGCCCCGGCTCTCGGGCAGCTCGTCAGAGCTGGGTCGGGATTCGGGAGGGGAAAAGACACACAGGCACAGTGAATCGCCGATTCCCCGGAGAGTATGGACACACATGGGACTTTGGGGGGGAAGACAGAAAAACCCAGAAAAAGCATTGGAACATGTGGGGGCTTCTGTTATTTGTGTGTGTGTGTGTCTTGGTGTGTCCCAGGGCCCCTTCAGGGGCGCCCGTTCGTGGCCGAGGCCCGCCGTGGCAGCACAGCCAAGCATGCGCTCCTCCTTTGGCGTTCGAGCTGGTGGCACGAGGACGGTACGGTGTCGCTCCGTAGGGGTTGGAGGGAGGTGGGCTCCTCATGGCTCAGGAGGGAAAGAAACACACAGACACAATGAATCGTCGACTCCCCGGAAAATATGGGAAAATATGGGAAGTGGGGGGGAAGACAAAAACCCAGAACATATGGGGAAACTATGGGGGAATATTTTTATTTGTGTGTATTTACTTGTGTTTCCTGGGGCCCCTTCAATGACTCTGGAGCTTGTCGGGGAGGCAAGCCTGCTCACCCCAGGGGACTAAGTCGCCTTGGCATCCCTTCCCGTGTCGCAGTCGCACGGGTTGGAGGGAAGCACGTTCTTCGTGACCTTGGACCCCACCAGCGAGGCGGTCCTGCCCGCTTCCGGGCCAAGAGTCGCCTTGGCATCCCTTCCTGGATTTGCTCGATCCTCGGCTCCAGAGGTCCCGACCCCTTCCTTGGGGGCAGTCTTGCGCCCTGGATCAGCTTTTGATGGTCCCGGACTCACGAGGCCGAAGTCAAGGGAAAGGGCCGGGATTGAGAAGCGGTCGGGAAGTTGGGGATAGCATGTCGCTCCACTGCTTCTGGCCCAGCGCGCTTCGGCGCGACGCGCGATCCGCACTCACGGTCCCGAGGCACCAGCGTCCCAAGCTTCCCCGAGCTTCCCGCCCCGCGGCGCGGAGCGCGACGCGCTGTCCGCTTGGAAGGCACTGCGTGTCGCCGGGGGGCCGCCGCGGCGACACTGGGGGCAACGGATAGGGGGGGACTCATCAACCCCCAATCATCCACTCACTGCCGATAGGGGCCCGATAGCCTCACCCCGCCCAGGAACGTGGGGATTTGCTGTCGGGGGGCTATCGCCGATCCATCGGCGATGTATCGCCGATTCCAGGTCGATGCTCCCCACCCGTAGGCCTGTCCCCCCCTGTCCCGGCCACGCGCAGAGGGGGGTAGGGGGATGGGGGGGGCCTCTTAGAACCACCCCTGCTTCTTAGAAGGCGCAGGCCTTATATCTATATATATAGAGAGAGAGAGAGAGAGAAAAAAACAAAAAAAGAGAGAAAGAGAGAGAGATGTAGGGCCAGCGCGTTCTACGAAGCAGCAAGAGCTTTCCCCCCTCCCCCTAACCCCTTGTGCCAGCTCCCCCCCATCGTTATCGTTGCCCCTCAGACACGCCGCGCAAAAGCTCACGACCGTATCGCCGGAGATGTGGGGAGCCCCTGGCCCAAGGTGCCGCTGGCCCAAGGTTCCCCCCAGGATGTACAAGGAGGACCCCACGACCTCCAGAGCATCCCTTACGAGGCCCAGAGGGCCCCAGAGGCTCCAAAATTTAGCGAAAACATGGGGGCAACTCAGGCCAGGGGCACCTTGGGCAACACCCGATACGCAAAAGTTCACGACCGCATCGCCAGAGGAGGAGGAAAAGGAGGAGGAAGAAAAAGAGGAGGGAGGAGGAGGAAGAGAAAGATGAGGAAGGAGGAGGAGGGAGGAGGAGGGGGAGGAGGA
>CAUYUJ010017279.1:0-5000 GCA_963575745.1 Prorocentrum cordatum
CACCTCCTCTCCGCCTCCTCCTCTCACCGCCTCCCTCCCACCTCCTACCCATCCTCCTCCTCCTCCACCTCCTCCTCCTCCTCCTCCTCCTCCTCCTCCTCCTCCTCCCTCCTCCCTCCTTACTTCTCCCGGCGGCGAGCGAGGGGGGGAGTGAGCAGGAGAAGGCCTTCTCAGAAGGTGAAGGGGCTTCTCAGAAGCCATCGCACCTTCTGAAAAGTTTCCCGCGTCTTTGGGGAAGGCTTAGAAATCTTCTCAGAAGGCTGGAGAGTTTTCGAGCCTTCTGAGAAGGCCTTCTCCTTCCCACTTCCCCCCTGGGCTTCCCCCCGTCTCAGAAGGCCCTCTCCTTCTGCCAAGCTCTGCCCTCGACCCTCGAGCAGGGCTGCCTCTGAGCGTCTCCGATGAGCTCTCAGACGCTCCTCCTGCACCACGTTTGGGCCTCCAGAGGCCTCCAGCCATGCCTCTGGGCAGGAAGGGGACAAATAATGGCACAACCTTTAAAACCCGCAGGTCCGCGCGGATTCCTTGGATCGGTGCTGGGGCCCCCTGGCGGCGCCTCGGGCGCCGCCCCTCGCGCGCTCCGCGCGCCCAGGCGGGGGGCGCAGCGCCGATCCGAGAAATTCGCGCGGACATCCGAGCTTACATGTTTATGTTATTGTGCGCTCGCCTGGTCGGGGATCCGGGGCGGAAGTCGAACCTCACCTTCACCTTCGGGACCCCCCCCAAGAAACCGTGTGGTGACGGCCCGCGTGGTGACCTCGGAACCCCCAGCGACCTCACCGCGCGGTCCTCCGCCACGTGGCTTTGGGACCCTGGAGGCCCCATTCATCCGAGACACATTTTGAGAACGACCCGAATCCGAAAACCGCGCGGCGACCCCGCATCCCAACCGACTCACAGCACGGTGTGGTCACCGCTCTTGTTGTCGAGCCATAACTCGGCTCTCTGGCGGCCGTTCGGGACGATTGTGGGGCCCGCAAGTCGCCCTCGCCGAATCATCCCGGGGTCCCGAATCCTCTGGAAACTGCCGGTAACACCCGAGAACATCCGAGGACTACCGACTTACCACGCGGTGTGGTCACACACCGTTCCCAGACATCTGGCCGCTCCAATTTTTTCGATGCGTGGGCCTCAGAGATCTGGACCACTTCACCAGGGCCGGTTTGTCGCCCAGAGTCGTTGTTTGACGGTCCCGAGGCCTGGCGAGGGCCCCCAGAGGCCGAAAACGGCCCAAAACCCGGCGCTCCTATCTTTTTCGAGCGTCGGATCTCTGGTCTGGGGGCCCCCAATTCACCACGGGGGCCCAAGCCATACCCTGCTGGGGGGTGCTCTCTGGCCACAGCTTCGAGGTAGAGGCCCGCCTTCGGTGTCGGGGAGGCCCCCCCGGAAGGCTCGGGCACGGCCAGCCAAAATCCGAAGGCCTTTCCCTGCTTTTTCGCTCCTCTCCTCTCCTCCTCTCCTCCTCCTCCTCCTCCTCCTCCTCCTCCTCCTCCTCCTCCTCATCCTCCTTCTCCTCCTCCTCCTCCTCCGCCTCCTCCTCCTCCTCCTGGATCCCTCCTGCCACCCTTCGTCCTGGGCATGGTCCGACGCGTTCTCCTCTCCTCTTGCGCCGCGGAAGCTGAACGTCCTCGTGTGCTCGGTTTCGGTGGGGTCGTACTCCGCGTCGCCGAACACGTCCAGGAAGAGCACCGCGCGGAGGTTGTAGGGGAGTCCGTGCTCGCCTGGGATGAGGGTGAAGGGGCCCTGGGACACACAAATAAATACACACAAATCAAAAACGATTCCCCATAGTTTCCCATACTTTCTGGGTTTTTGTCTTACCCCCCCACACTTCCCATATTTGCCCATGTCTTCTTGGGAATCGACGACTCATTGTGTCAATGTGCTTTTGTTCCCCTCCTGCGAGGATCGGGGGAGCGCAAGAGAAGCTCGGCCACACGGGGCCTTCGATCGGGAGCGAGGGCCCCTCTCGGGCCTCCCCTGCGCCCAGGCGCACGAGGCGCGCCAGGAGCAGAGGGGGCACCTGTCGGACTCAGAGCTGGCCTCCGCCTCGACTGCAGCAGCACAGGGGCACCTTTCGAACTCGAGCACAGGAGCACAGGGGCACCTTTCGATCCCAGGTGCCTCGACTGCGGGAGGCGGAGCCTGACGAGGAGGGGGCCGTGGGGGAGCGGTGAGGCCGAGGACGGGGGAGGAGGCACGGCAGGAGGAGGAGGAGGAGGAGGAGGAGGAGGAGGAGGAGGAGGAGGAGGAGGAGGAGGAGGAGGAGGAGGGGGGATCGCCTACTGGCTGCGACACGAGCATCAGCAACTGCAACCAGATGGCCTCGAAGATAAACGCAGCCGGAGCGAATCGGAAAGAAACGGCACCTGTGTCCAGCTCCCAGTAAGAGTACCCTTCCTCAAGACGCTCAACTTCAATCCACGCGAAGGACAGCATGGCTACTGTGATCGCTGTGGGCAACGCGCCAATAAGCTGGATACCACAGATGTGCCAATTCGGCAGGTTCGCAATGTCCAGAAATGAGACGCTAAGCATAGTCGCAAGAAACACGATGCTCGCTGCAACGGCCGCTGAGGTCATGTAATTCTGAATGAGGGTCACCGAGGAGGACAGGGCAAGGGATGATGAGGGGAAGAATGAGGAGAGAAAGAGGGCGAGGAAGAGACAAGGAAGATAAGGAATGTAAGGGCGGGGGGAGGAGAGAGATGTGGATGAGAAAATCATCGTCCACCTCCATCCCCGTTCCATCCCTCCCGTCGACCTCCTCCCTCCTCTTCCTCATGCTCTCCTCCGTCCACCTTTCTGAGCATCCTCCCTCCCCAGACATCCAGCCGCTCCAATGTTTGTCGATGCGTGGGCCCCGCAGGTCTGGACCACTTCCCCAGGGCCGGCTTTTCGCCTGGAGTCGTTGTTTGACGGTCCCGAGGCCCAGCGAGGAACCCCAGAGGCCGAAAAGGCCGCTCCAATTTTTTGGAGCGCTGGATCTCTGGGAAGGCGGGGGAGGGGTGAGGATGATGCGACCGAGATCACGAAATAGTTGACCGCCTTCGTGAGCTGGTTGACGCCTCAGTGCGCGACACAAGATGGCTCGGCGATGGTTCAACGTGCTGCGTGCAGCGCCGGCAGGAACGCTGGACGCTGGCGGAGGTGAGTTGGCGGCGAGCGAGGGGGGGAAGTGAGAAGGAAGGGGGGCTTCTCGGGAGGCGGCGGAGCTTCTCAGAAGCCCTCGCGCCCTCTGAGAAGTAGTTTGTGTCTTCGGGGGAGCCTTGGACCACTTCTCCGAAGGCCGGGGGACTTCCGAGCCTTCTGAGAAGGCCCGCCCGCTCTCACTTCCCCCTGGGCGCGCCGCCGAGTGCTGGTGAGCAGGCCTATAAACAGTAAACGGGGCATGTCCTGGACGCTGGACGGACGCGGATGTGGAGGGACGAGGGAGGTGGGATGTCAACGGGGAGGTGGAGGGACGGATGGCAGAGGACGAGGATGGAGAGGAGACGGCGGAGGAGGACGAGGCAAAGCAGGAGGGGAGGAGGGGAAGCACCAGCAGGGAGGATGCTGGGGGAGAGTGGCAGAGGAAGAGAAGACGGACGAGGACACAGGATGGTGAGAGGCGAGCGAGAGGCGGAACATGGAGGATGAGGGAATTGGAAGCGAGGAGAAAGAAGGGGATGAGCAACAATGAAGGAACATGAAAGAAGAGGAGGAGGAGAAAGAGGAGGAGTATGCTGGTTAGAAACCGAAGACGTGAACTTCGGATCCCACGAGTTGTGGCCCAGACATAGATACAGCGTAGTTCCCACTGCTGCTGGAGCTCATCACAACCCCACTATTCTGCTCGTCCTCCCATACTTCTACTCCTCTGCCGACCCTCCTCCCTCTCCTCCTCCTCCTCCTCCTTCTTCTTTTTCTCCTCCTCCTCCTCCTCCTTCTTCTTCTTCTTCTCCTCCTCCTCCTCCTCCTCCTCCTCCTCCTCCTCCTCCGCCTCCTCCTCCTCCTCCTCCCCCCCCTCCTCCTCCTCCTCCTCCTCCTCCTCCTCCTCCTCCTCCTCCTCCTCCTCCTCCTCCAATCCTCCTCCTCCTACTGCCACTCTCCTCGTCTCTCCTCGCCCCCCTCCCTCCAACTCCTCATCTTCCTCCTTCTACTCCTCCTGCTTCTCATCCTACTCCGCCTCTCCATTCTCACCCTCGTCTCTCTCCTCATGATTGCCGTCACCCTCTTTCCACCATTGTCCCCCCCCTCGTCCTGAAGGCGGATTGGTCCTTCATCTCCTCCTCCTCCTCCTCCTCCTCCTCCTCCTCCTCTCTCCTCCTCCTCCTCCTCCTCCCTCCCCATCTGTCTTCTCCCTCCTCCAACCATCCACCCACCCGCCCACCCGCCCGCCCACCCACCCACGCACCCACCCACTCTCATCCTTTCATGCCGTTCTCTCCTGTATCCCTTAACCCCCTCCTCACCCTAAAACTTCCTGCTCAACCTGCTTCTCCTCCCTCTGCCTCCTCATCGTCCTTCCATCCTTATCCACACCTTGCGTGCTCCTCCTCCTCCTCCTCCTCCACTTCCTCCTCCTCCTCTTATCCTTCTCTTTATGTTTAGTATTCCTCTTCCTCTCCCTCCTCTTCCTCCTCCTCCTCTCCTCCTCCCCTCCTCTCCTCCTCGATCTCCTCCTCCTCCTCCTCCTCCTCCTCCTCCTCCTCCTCCTCCTCCTCCTCATTCCCCGTGCTAATTACCCCCCCTCACCCCTTCCTGCCCTCACCTCTCCCACTCCCCAGCTACTACCCATCCCCTTCCCCTTCCCCTTCCCTGCCTCCGCAAAACCGAACCGCTGATCCAGCCGATCTTGTGGCCCGGGCCTAGGGACATGCTCACCCTCGCGTAGGCGTCGTAAATCTGCCATTTCGCCTGTAGCTTCCGGTATAGCTGGATGTGCTTGCCTCAGCTCTTTCGGGAGGCGGAGGGTGGGGGTGAAGAGGAGGGGGAGAGGGAGGAGGAGCAGGGTAAGGCAG
>CAUYUJ010017279.1:10000-45647 GCA_963575745.1 Prorocentrum cordatum
GACAGCACCACACACAGAAGGAGGACGGCGGGAGGGCAGACCGAGAAGCCAGCCCCCCCGCGAGAGCAGCACCGCCGGGGCAGCGCAGAGGGAGCCTCGGCTGCAGCCGTCCACGCAACGGCCTCAGCGCTGCGAAGCACAGGCAGTCCACGAAACGTCGACCGTGCCCCGTGCAGAGTGCGACGCTCCAATCATCAGAGCTGTCCTCGTCGCCGCGGGAAGGAATCCGTCACGGCTGCGCGGCACGTCGGGCGCCCGTGGCCTCGGCGAGGGCGGGCACATCGTCGAGCACGCGCGCCACCGAGCCGCAGGGGGGACCGACGGGGTCCTCCGGGGAGCCAGGAAGAAACGGCGGGGTACCTGCTGAGAGTCGGCACGGGTGGGCATAAGTCGCACTCCCGGCTTGGGGTGCAAGCCCAAAGCAGCATTACGCAGGAGGCGAGCGTGTGTGGCTTGAGTGTTCTTACGAAGTGCAACGCCAACACGCTTCTGTTCTAATTGCTTGCAGTGCCCATTGGGCAAAACGAGGTAAGAAACACAGCTCTGACAGATGACGGCACGGTCATGCTTAACAGGCACGTGACCGAAAGCTTCAACACACAGCCAGCCCAGTTTGCCTGCACCCTTCCTGGACCGAGGACCTCGCGGATCCGCTGGATCAGCTCGGCCCAGGACGCTCGAACCGCCTCCCGCTGTCTCCTCTCGCACAGAATACGCGCCCCTTTCTATTATATACAGGAGCTCCCGATCAACCGCAGAGCTCCATGCTAGTACTCGCCACCATCATGGCTGCCATATTTTTCGCGAGCCGCGCGCCAATGCGCTGCGCGTGTGTGTCTCGGGGAACAGCTCGCACCACCCCGCCAAGCTGACAGGCCCACCCCTCTGTCCGCGGCCGAATGGGCTCCCGTTGTCCCAGAGGTGCACCTCGTCAACCTGGGAAACATATATATATATATATGTGCATACATACATACATACATACATACATACATACATACATACATACATACACACACATACATACACATATACACACACATACATACATACATACATACATACATACATGCATACATACATACATACATACATACATACATGCATGCATGCATGCATACATACATATATACATATACATACAAACATACACATACACACATACAATCATACAAACATACAAACATACAAACACACAAACATACAAACATACAAACAAACAAACAAACAAACAAACAAACAAACATACATACATACACACATACATACATACATACATACATACATACATACATACATACATACATACATACATACATACATATATATATATATATATACACATACATAACAATACCACAAGTCGACGAGCCCGGTAACCTTACGAAAAGGCGAACGCCCCAACCTGGCAGCCGAACGAAAAGGCGCAAGCTGCCCACAGCCCGAATGGGCGGATCACCCCACATAAATGCCTGCACGGGCGCAACTCCGCAACTCCCAAACTTCCCGAGCTTCTCATGAGCGTGCAGGCGCCGCACATCGGAGGCACTGATCACACTTTGCCTGGCAAGGAAGGGGAGCGAGCAATCCCTGGCACGAGACAGGACGGTCGAACCCCCATCTTCAACGCCCACGCGACGAGGCAGCGTGGTAGGCAGCAGCAAGCGCAAGGGGACCAACGAGCCAAACCGAAGAAACCGTCGCGTTTGCTCCATTCCTTGCCACGCTCCTGTGAAATTGTGGGTGCAGCTGGATCTGGAAACGTGCAAATTAACGAGCCTGGCCACCTTACAAAAAGGGGCAAGCGCGAAAAAAACAAGAATACCAACCTTGTGCGCAAGTTAGCGGCACCCGGACGGTACCCACCCAGGCGCCACACCCCAGCTCACCGAACCGGTCAGGAATGTCTTGGCACCAAGCGATGGCGCGAGTCACCGGGCCCCAGCGGAGGCTTCAGGAGCCCACATGGGAAAGGGGCCGCAAACGGCAGGGCGACCAGGAATTCCCAGCCAAAGAGTCAGCACGGCCCCCGAAGCCAGGTCCCGTAGACCCTGAGCCCGCTCCTGCAAACAACGTTGGTGGCGAACGAGCCGCTAGAACCTGGGCAACCTCTAGGGCCACACGCAAAGGACTGAAGAGCCTCCAGCAGGAGGAGGCCACAGAGAAACGCACACACACACACATCTCCAGCTGCATCCTGCAGAAACACAGGCTTTTGAAGCGTGCCCAGACCAAGCCAACATTGAAGGCGCGCTGGCTCTTTGCATATTTGTCCGACGTCCCACCTACCTCGGAGGTGGTGCCTGAGCATCCCCGCGAATCTCGCGCTGCACGGCTCGGGCCAGGATGCCGACAACCCCACCTTACGCAGGGTACCACAAAAAGCGGCTGCGAAGGCCCGAATGTGGATGATCCTCCGACTTGCCATCGCTCGGATGTCCACTCCTCGTGCATTTTCCGGTCTCGTGCGTTCATTTTTCGCACGCTGATCCGAGATGCTGATCCATGGTCCTCGCCGAGACAAAATGCACACGTCCGAGCGATGCCAAGCAGAATGCGTGTCAACTGCGATCGCGCACGTGCCCGCCGAGGCCCTGCAGTACGACGCAGGCGGCGCAACGAGGGCGGACACGGGCCGCACCCGAGACAGCTGCCCCGCCAAACACGATTCAGGAGACCGACGCTGACCATGCACTTCGTGCTGATGAAGCGTGTGCCCTTACAGGCACGGCACTGCAAGAAAAGACCGCTAAAGAATGAACCAAGGGGCACTGCACCGACCTTGCAGCTGTGCTGCAGCGGATCTCTGTGTGGATTTCTGTCAATGCAATACCCCGAAACGGCGAGTGAAACATGAAACGAATTTCGCGTGGATTTGTTTAAAGTCTCCATTCCTGGCCAACAGAAATCCGCGCGAAATTCACCTCGAAATCCGGAACGAAACTCTCCAGTACTATCGGGGCCCATCCTATGGTTTTCCGACCGGAATCCACTCTGCGATGTGGGCGCCATGAGTCGGCGGTGGACAAGCCTCCCTTTGGTAAACCTCCCCTTTAGTGAAAAGCGCCTGGGACCGAAACCGACGGACCTGGACCGCAAAGATGACGGCCGCGACGCCCTCTCGCGAACCGAGAACGGCCAATTCGCTAATCGACGTGTCAGGGCCGGGAGGTCTGTCCTTTGTGGGCCCCGGAATCGGCAGGGCCGTTTTTTCACCGTTTCCCAAAAAATGTCCTTTGAAAATGGAAATGGCAAAAAAACGGCGTCCAGAAACGGCAAAGAAACGGCTCCAGGATTGGAACCAGAGCCGGAACCGGTCAAACATCGGCGACGGAACCGGTAAAAAAACGGCGTCGGAACCAGCAAAAAAACGGCAAAACGGAACCGGTAACAAAAACGGCCCTGTCGTTTCCAGGGCCCACTCAGGGTCTGTCCACCCCCGAGTGAGGACCAGCCCGAAGGCCAGTGCCAGAGCCCCGCCTGAGCCCCGAGTGGGCCCTGCCTCCGCGCCCAGACTGTATCTCGTGCTCCTGAGACTCTCTCTCGACTGGCACTGTTTTCATCCAGCTCTTTCCCTGGCCATCGCTCGGACGTCCATTCCCTGTGCTTTTTACGGCTTCATGCGTGGATTTTTCGCCAAATGATGAAGGATGCTCCTCGATGGTCCTCGCCGAAGAAAAATGCACCCGTCCGAGCGATGCCAAGTTCCACGCGCGGTGAGCCAACGGGGTCATTTCCCTGCCCTCTTCTTCCAACTTCCCGCCATCCTCCATCCACCCTCCTCTTCGCGTGCTCAGGCTGCGGAGACGCTGGCACCACATGAGTGCATCACCGTGGGTCCCTGTACGGTGGCTGCGCTGAAGGTACAGGTATGTGAACTCTTCGGCGCCGATGTTCGCAGGGCTGATTATGACTGCCGCCTTACCGCGCCATGATTCTCAGATGCACACCTGTAGTCAAAACTCACCTCCATCCCCTTTCTCAGCTCTGCTCCTCCTCAAGCAGCACGTCCTCCTCATCCGGCACCTCCTCCTCCTCCTCCTCCTCCTCCTCCTCCTCCTCCTCCTCCTCCTCCTCCCCCTCCCCCTCCATCCCACCTCGCGGTCCTCCGCCTCCTCATCCTCATCCTCCTTTTCCTCTGCCGTCTCCTCCACCTTCTATCTGTCTCGCGCGCTCTCTCTCTCTCTCTCGTTCTCTTTGTTTCTCTCTCTCTCTCTCTCTAGATTTCTCTTGCTGTCTATCTCTCTCTCTGTCTCTCTATCTCTCTCTTTCCCTCACTCTCTCTCTCTCTCTCTCTTTCGGAGCTTTGCAAAGGCGCCTCCGAGGAAGGGGACGCGCATCACCTTGTCGATGCCCTGCCTCTCGAAGTCGGTCAGCTTGGCCGTGAGGCCAGTGATCTGGGACAGGCTGGGGATGGGCAGGCGAAGGTAGCGCGTCCGGATGCGCACCTGCCCCTCTTCCAGCCTCCAGCTGCTCCTGCTGCTCCTCCCAATCCTCCACCATGCTCCTCGTGCACCTCCTCATTCTCTGCTCTGACCCCCCTCATCGTCCTCCGACCCAGCTCCAGCTCCCTCCTCCTCCTCCTGCTCCCATGCCCCCCCTCCCTCCTCCATGCTTTCTCCCCCTTTCCCGTCCCCGTCCCGCCCTCTCCTCTCTCTCCCTCCCTCCCCCCGACCTCCATCCTACCTCCCCGCTCCCCTCCCCCCCGTCCCCCTTCCCCCCTCCCCCTCCACCGGTCCCCCCCCCCACGCTGCCCCCCGCCCTCCCTTCTGACGTCCTCGCCTCTCTTCCACCGCCTCTCCTCCGTCCCAGCTCCCCCTCCCAGAGCCCTCCACTACCTTTATTGTTAGTTGCCGCAGCTTTGGTTTTTATGTTTCGGCTCTTTCCCCAAAAAGTCCTCTCTCGCCATCGATCGGACGTCCAATTCCCGTGCATTTGTCGTTGGCGTGCGTGTTTGTTTTGCTCGATGATCCAGGATGCTCCTCGATGGTCCTCGCCGAGAAACAATGCACACGTCCGAGCGATACCAAGCTCCATGATCAGCTCTCTCTCTCTCTCGCTCTCGCACCCGCGCTTTGACGATTTTTGAACATTCTTCCTGTAGAGGGACAGGCCCGACGTACGGGTAGGGGGAGGGGGGAAGGCTTCTTCGAAGGGGGCTGCCTCTTACAAGACGCCGGCCCTACATCTGTAGATAAGGCCAGCACCTTCGAAGAAACAGTGGTGCTTCTGAGAAGCCCATGCCCCCTCCCTTGGCCCTCCTTTCTGCGAGTGGTCGGCCTTCCCCGCCCTAAACAAACAAACAACGCCATTAACTAAAGCAGTTGGCGCTCCGCGCGGCTTTCTTGGATCCGCGCCGGACCCCCCTCGCTGGCGCGGAGAGCGCGCCAGGGGCGGCGCCAGAGGGCCCAGCGCGGATCAAAGAAACCCGCGCGGAGCGCCAATAGATTATGTATGTAGCGTTTTGTCTTCTTCGAACGAAAGAAGTGGCCGCATAGGGGACGAGGCGCGGGGGGCACACTCACGCAGCGGGGCTGCGACAAGTGCGTGGGCGCGGCCGGGCCGAAGGGTAACCCAGCTACCGCCGGACACGCACTCCACAAAACCGCCGCCAGGTCCACCGTGCGCCGCACTCCATAAGACGAAGCCAGAGCGAGGATAATTTCGGGGGGAAAGGACATCGAGAATCTCTGAGATCCGGCAGCTGTGAAGGATGTCTCGGGCGCCGCGACTTTCTCAGAGCGTTCCGGAGCTCTGAGAGCGAAAATATGTTCGTCCTAATCCCGTCCGAGTCCACCCAGCTCCAAGGATGGAGCACGGCGTCCTTCTGAATCGGGCCCCCCCACGGGCCCATGTGGGGCGCGCTGGTTGTCCAAGAGTGGGCATTGCGTCCAGACCCAGGACAAAATAGCATCCTACAAGAACACCTCCTCCGATCCTCCTCCTCCTCATAATCCTTTTCCTCCTCCTACCCCCCCCCATCCCGTGGGACTACCACTGGATGGAACGTCGGAAGACGTTAAAACGTGATCGACCCACGGACCCGGAAAGGGATGCACAAATGTGAAACATGGCGTCGTTTCCAAAATGTCCAATTTGGGTGGCGGGCAATTACAGTGCTCAAGGTACTGATCGTGATGAACCATTCCACGGGCTGTGCTGTACTGCGCTGTGCTGCGCTGAATTTAACTTGTCACGCCGCGTTAAGCCGTGCCGCGCCCTATTGCATTGTGGATCAAGCCGTCCTTGGCGTCAAAATCGTGGCCCGCCTGATTGGGGAGAACGCGTTTCACGGGCGCTTGCCTTAGGAACATTCGGCGGCGCGTTTCGAATCGAACACATCTACAACTACACGCAACAAACCTGCACCTTGTTGCGGGGACCAGGGGTGGCAATCGTAATTAGATTTGGCGCGTCGGTCGGTCTGGGTGAACGGACGCCGCCTCACGACTTACGATGGAAGGCGATGGTCGCGCCGACGACTCTGCGTGCCAAGCGTGGAAGCGATCACCATGTTTCATGGCGAGGCTTGGCGGCAGTCGCATGAAAAATCATAACACGAACAAGCGCTTCACCCTCGGACGGGGAATCCGGCACGAAGAAGAACTCGAACGCGCGGGGGATCGGATCGCGGATTTGCTGCTGGGGCACAGGCGGGGGAGGGAAGCGGGCTGCGCGAGGCCGAGGCCCCCAGGCACACGGCTGGCTTCGCTGAGCCAAGGGATGTGGGATGTCGGCGGGAGGCGGCCCAGGGGACGGGGCCTCGGCGATGGGCAGCGCGGGCAACCCATGGTTCGCGAAAAAGGGACACGTACAGAACGGCACTTAGCGGCCGGGGCGCGGCACACGTTGGGAACGCGAATGGCGGCACCCGACATGCACCCCGCCCTGCTGGCTAGGTGTAGTTGTATAAGTGCTCCGTTTTGTGAGGATGTCTCCGGCACGTACAGACCAACACCTAGCGCCTGGCTAAGTGTACTTCTGAACGTGCTGGGTGTCTCGCGCGGGGCGAGCACGTACAGACCGGCACCTAGCGAAATGGACGGGGTACAGGTCGGGTGCGTCGTCGCGCCCCGCCCGCAGAGTCAGGAAGGCAAGGGCCGCTGAACCCCCTGCCGTCGTCCGGGCGGGGGTGTGAACGTCCCAGGGCTATCCGAAGGAATTCCAATTGCGGCCTCCGCCCACATCTCGCATGACCGCTATGTTCCCCATTCTCGCCCGCTGCTTTGCCCTCCCCCTCCCCCGTTCTTCCTCTACCTGCCGCCCTCCATTTCCCTAAGCGTTTTCCAATTGCCCCCTGGCCCCTGCGTGGCGGCAAACGCCCGCGCCCCCCCGCAGCTGAAAGACTCACCTTGCGCTCAACCTCCAATCCACTCGTGAGGCGCACATCTTGATTCCACACTGACACTGGCAAGCGACGTGGAGACCCTCGCAAATCCGACAGGCGCGATCGGCCCCCTCGAATGGCGGGCGAACCAATACGTAAGACGATGTCGCAAAAGTAAGTTTGGAATTTTGGGAACCGCGCAAGAAGCCAATCCACTCGCCCAAAATGTAGTTTTGTGCCTGTCCGATCGAAACGGGAATAGCCCCTCCCCCCAGCACTCGGCGCCATCGATCAAAACCAAGGGGACTCCACTCCCCCCCAAACTCCCCCCCCTCCCGGACCCCCCCCCCGCCTCCCAAGGGGGGGGGGTTCAACCCCTCCTTCCCCCCTCGGCGCCGGCGCTGGCGCTGGCGGCCGCCAGCAACGCCGACGGCGGGGACGATGACCAGAGGCAGCCCAAGGAAGGGAGGGGGTTCAACCCCCCCCCCCTAGCGCGCGGTCGGGGGGGGGTGAACCCCCCCCCCCGGCGCCGGCGCCGGCGGGCGGCGGCCAGCAGCGCCGGCGACGGCGGGGACGCAGCGACGACTACCACCACTTCCCCACCCCCACCACCACCACCAGCACTACCACCACCACCGCCGCCTCAACCCACCACCACCACCACCACCACCACCACCACTTCCACCACAGCCACCACCACCACCACAACCACCACCACAACCACCACCACAACTCACCATCACAACCACTTCACACACCACCACCACCACCACAAAAAGCCACCACCACTACCACCACCACCACCACCACAATCTACCACACCACCACCACCACCGCCACAACCACCACCACCACCAGCACCACAACCAACCGCCACCACAACAACCCACCACACCACCACCGCCACCACCACCACTACCACCACAAACCACCACCACCAGCACCACCTCCACGAACCACCGCCACCACTACAACCCACCAACACCACCAGCACCACCACCACCACCACTACAAACCACCACCACACCACCACCACCACAGCCACCACAAACACCACCACCACAACTCACCATCACCACCACCACCACAAAAACACACCACCACTACCACCACCACCACCACCACAATCTACGCACCACACCACCACCACCACCACCACTAACAGCAGTATGACTCACCACCACCACCACCACCACCACCACCAGCACTACCACCACCACCGCCGCCTCAACCCACCACCACCACCACCCCCACCACCACCACTTCCACCACACCACCACCACCACAACCACCACCACAACCACACCACCCAACAACTCACCATCACAACCACTTCACACACCACCACCAACCACCACAAAAAGCCACCACCACTACCACCACCACCACCACCACAATCTACCACACCACCACCACCACCGCCAACAACCACACAACCACCACCAGCACCAACCACCAACCGCCACCACAACAACCCACCACACCACCACCGCCACCACCACCACTACCACCACAAAACCACCACCACCAGCACCACCTCCACGAAACCACCGCCACCACTACAACCCACCAACACCAACCAGCACCACACCACCACCACTACAAACCACCACCACACCACCACCACCACAGCCACCACAAACCACCACAACTCACCATCACCACCACCACCACAAAAAACACACCACCACTACCACCACCACCACCACCACAATCTACGCACCACAACCACCACACCACACCACCACCACCCACACCACTAACAGCAGTATGACTCACCACCACCCCAAACAAACCACCACACCACCCACTTGAACCACCACCACCACCACAGCACCACCTCCACAAACCACCGCCACCACCACAACCCACCACCACCACCAGCACCACCACCACCACCAACCCCCACTACACCACCACCAAACCACCACCACCACAACCCACCACCACCATCACCACAAACCACCACCACACCACCAAATCACCACCACCACCACAACCACCACCACCACAACGAACCACCACACCACCACCACAACCACCACCACCGCCACCACTACCACCACAACCCACCACCACCACCACCACCACCGTCGTCCTCGTCGACGCTCCCCGCCGCCGCCGCCCGCCGCCGCAGGCGCCGGCGCCTGCCCAGAAAAGGAAATCGTCGTCCCCGCCGCCGCCGCCAGCCGCCGCCGACGTAAGCGCCGGCCCGAGGAGAGGGGAAGCAAGGAATGGAGGGGGGGGGGTCCGGTTCCGACCCCCTTCCCCTCCAAACGACCACAAAACGCGCTTTTTCCCTGATTTGGATCTTAAGCTCAGACTGCCTGAACGCAGCGCTCGGGCTAGTAGCTGTAGTCGAGAGGCGCGGGGAGCTCGACCGGCTCGAACTCGAGATCCGATTCAGTTCCGAAATGGGACGGGCTGATCAAGGGGCGAATCCGAACCGAAACGACAAGCACCGAGACGACGACAAGGCCCCCGCTCGACACATCTTGAAAGAGTTGAAAGAAGCAGCATTTCGCTTGAGACATCCTCAGTGCGTCCTGCAGAAGGATCCTTCCGCTGCAAGGGAGGACCTCGCTCGGGACATCCTCAACAGAGTCTGCAGGGCGATCGTTTCGCCCCGGACACCCTCAACATATACTCATGCTGGTGATCCGCCTGGGCGGCATAGCTGGGCACGTATAGAGACGCGTCCGCTCGAAACACCCTCAACAACTCCTCATGTTAAAGACCCCCCTGGGGGTCGGGGAACAAGCGTGGAAACACGTGGGTTCCTTTTGCCCCAGACCGCAGCAAGCGCGAAATTACGTGGGTCCCTTTCGCGCCGGAGCGGAACAAACGTGAAAACACGTGGGTCCTTTTCGCCCCAGAGCTGAAAAGGTGTGAAAACACGTGGGTGCCGTTCGCCCCAGAGCGGGACAAGCGTGAACTTACATGGGTCCCTATCGCCCCCGAGAGGAAACAAGCGTGAAAACACGTGTGTCCCGTTCGCCCCAGAATGCAACAAGCGTGAAAACACGTGGCCCCCTCCCGGAAGCCTCAGGAGGCGTCCCCAGACCCCCACGACGGAACCTTCGAAGTGCTTCTGCATCTAGCGCCGATTCGTGGAGTGTGCTGTGCTTGTGGGCACTGCCGCACATTTTTCGGGAGCGACCAAGAGGGGGGTGTCCAAGAGGGGGGGGTGCAAATCATGACCGGCGGCATGTGCGCGGCCCAGCGGGGGGGCCAGGGACGTAATGAAATGAGAAGAGGCGCCACGAAATCTGGGGAAATATCATGGCCCCCGCCATGATATCCACCCCCCCCTAGTCATCACCCCCCGCTTTTCCGCCCCTTAATCTTGGGAGGGGGAGGCCGCCCCCTGGGTGGCCAGGGCGCGTGGCAGCACGCGGGTCCCTTGCCCACCCAGAGCGCAGCAAGGCGTGGCAGCGCGCGGGTCCCCGTCGCTCCAGGGCGCAGTAAAACGCGGAAGGCGTGGGCCCCTTTTGCCCCAGAGCGGACACCAGGCGCGAAGACGTTTGGGCCATGTCGTTCCTGAGCGCAAGACGCATGGAAGTACGAGTCCTCCTCCTCCCCCGCTTTTTTCGCGTTGGCCACAAGCATCGAGGCCGCTGCATTCTGCCAGTGGCAACACCTAGGGATCCCGACGCAGCGAAGCGCGAACACATCGAGGCTGCTGCCAGTGCGGGCACATCAGGGAAAAGATGACGTGCCCTGAGGGCGCAGAGTAACTGAGCAAGCAGCCGATGGGAGAAAGGGAACAATACCACAATCCATTCGAACGTAAGATATTGAGGAGGCTGCTGTTTGTCAGTGTTGTTTCTCTTCTCCTGCTGATGCTCCACTCCTTCTCGCCCTGCTCCTGCGGCAAGCTTAGGCGTCATGGCTGGAGCGTTGGGATGGTGCAGGAAACGACCCAGTGCAGTGATGGACAAACTAAGGCGAATTCGGCGGCAGGCCCGTGCGCTGCAGGAGAGACAGCAAGGCATAGGAAAAGCTAAGTGCCCAGAAAGGGCGCAGCGTAACGGCGCCTGCCGCCGCTGTGGCGGAGAGAGAGATACCCTCGCAACCGCAAGCCCTCAGCCCTGGAGCCCCGCAGAGCGAGGCACCGAGCGAGGACGGCATCAGGCGTGCACAAGCGAGCACAATCACCCCTGCTCAGGGATCGCCGACACAGTGCTTTCTCGTTTTCGTTCTGCTATCGTTCTCCCTCGCTTTGTCTTCAGCCCGCCCTTGCTGCAGCACGGCATCGACACGAGAACGGGCCACGAGATCGCCCAAACACCGTTCAGGTCGACCCCTGCCCCTGCCCCTGCTCCTCGCTCGAAGCGTCTGCTGCTCCTCGCCCCCGCCCCCCTCCCGCGGCGCGCGCTCCTGCCGCCCGCCAGCCTCCCCCCGCCCCTCCCCCCCCCGCGGCGGAGGGGGCGCACCCCGAAGCTGTGCGCGGAGATCGAGGCCTGCATGCTGAGCCACACCGACAGCAGGAAGAACATGATGGCCCCGTTCACCGCGGCGGGGGGGGGAGTCGAGTCGAGTCGGGGATCCTCCTCCTCCCCATCCGCCTCCCCCTCCTCCTTCCTCCTCCTCCTCTTCCTCCTCCCCTTCCTCCTCCTCCTCCTCCCCTCCTTCTCCTCCTCCTCCTTCCTCCTCCTCCTCTTCCTCTCCTCCTCCTCCTCCTCCTCCTCCTCCTCCTCCTCCTCCTCTCCTTCTCCCCTGCCCTCCCCCGCCCTCCCCCTCCCCTGAGGCCGGCTGCAAGGGAAACGGGGAGGCGTGGGAGGGGAGGGGAGCCACGGCGACAGCAGGGAGAGCACGACGGCCCCGCCCACCCGCCGCGGGGGAGGAGCCGGTCGGCGGCGAGGGCCGGGCCTTCTCGGAAGGCTCGGAAGCTCCCGCGGCCTTCTGAGCGGGCTTCCGAAAAGCCCCCGCCGCCTTCTGAGAGGGCCTTCTCCTCGTCTTTCCCCCCCCCCTTCGCTCGCCGCCGCGTCGAGTCGGGGAGCGGCTCCCCTGCCCCGCCCCTCATCTTCTCTCCTTGCCCTGAGACCCGACGTAGCGAAAAAATCCAACATCGTGAAAATCCGCGCCTGGAGCCCCGGAGCCCACCTTTCTGCGACATTTCTCGAGCCGGATCGATCTGTGAGGGTCCCAGGACCCGAAAAAAGGAGAAAACGCCCGGCTCGAAAAAATTGAGTCGCCAAGATCTCAGGGTGTGGCATCTGCAGGGGCAGGGGGAGGAGGGGGATGGGGAGGGGAGCCGCCCTTTGTGCAGCATCCCCTGCGCAAATACTGCACGACGGTTCTTACCACCACCGGCGGCCAAAGACCGGCAGACCTGTCGTTGCAACGCTCGCGGACGCGGCGCGTCGGTGCGCAGCGAGCGGCGCCAGAGGCACTCCTGTGCAACATCTCTCCCATGTCCTCTCTGTCTCTCTGTCTCTGCCTCTCTCCCTCTCTCGCTATCTCTCCTCGTCCTCCTCCTCCTCCTCCTCCTCCTCCTCCTCCTCCTCCTCCTCCTCCTCCTCCATCTCTCCCTCGTTGGAGGTAACGGGGGAGAGGGAGGGTCAACGTGCTGGCCCACGACGCCAGCGTGGGCCCAGGGCGGGACAGCACGCCGGCGGCGTCGAGAGCCCACACCACGTCTCATGGAGCCCCCCACAAGCAAGATGAGGGACACTGGCTGCGGCGCGCGAAAAGAGAGACGGAGGAGGAGGAGGAGGAGGAGAGGAGGAGGAGGAGGAGGAGGAGGAGGAGGAGGAAA
Organism: Prorocentrum cordatum; assembly: GCA_963575745.1. Lineage (NCBI taxonomy): Eukaryota > Dinophyceae > Prorocentrales > Prorocentraceae > Prorocentrum > Prorocentrum cordatum. Next base: position 23,089 of record CAUYUJ010017279.1, read on the forward strand.
AGCAGGAGGATGAGGAGGAGGATGAGGAGGAGGAATGCGTACTGCATGTAAGGGTGGCCAGGCAGAAGGCGCATCCGACAGGGGGGGCTAGGGCGGGGGCGGATGTCGTGGAAGTGGTCGTCGAGGCAAAGGTCGCGGAGTTTGCGGCCGTCGTGGTGGTGGTCCTGGTGGTCGTGGTGGTCGTGGAGGTCATGGCGGAGGAGGCGGTGGTCGTGGTCATGGTGGTGGGCATTGTGGTGGTGTCGGCTGCGGGGGTGGGCCAGGGCGAACGCGTCGCCACTTGGGGGCAGAGGCCGTTGTGGATCTGCCGCACCGCCAGGCGGGAGCTCGCTCGCCGCCAGCCTCTATCCTTCACTCTGGTGTATCACTCTCTGCAATGTGCACTCTACTCTCTACTGTACACACTCTGAGTCTGATCGTCGTCGCAAATGCTCTCTCTCTCTCGTTGTTCTCTGCCTCCCTCTCCCCCTCTATCTTCCTCTATCTCTCTGTCTCTCTCTCTCTCTATCTCCCTCTCTCTTGCTGTGTCCGCATGTACCAATGTACGTCTCTCCATATATCCCTATCTCTCCCAAGCTCGTTACGTCGCTTCGTTGCTTACGTGATGTATGGATGGACAGAACACAGAGAGTCAGGACGCACCCCAATTCACACATCACCAGCGACATGGACCGACGGACATAGTTAATGCCACACAAGCGGATCCCACAGGGAGGGAGGAGAGGGCGAGGACACCAGGCGGATCCCACCGAGAGCCAGGAAAGGGCGGGGCCCACGCGCAGGCGGATCCCGCAAGGAGGTAGAGGCGGAGGCCGAGGGTGCAAGCAAGAATGTGGTTGAGGAAGGGGTGGTAGAGGAGGGCGATGCAGAGGAAGGTCGGGGCGAAAGAAATGACGAGGCCGAAGAGGGTGAGAAGGACACGGACGGGGCTGTGCAGGTGGCGGAGGAGGTGGCGGTGGGGAGAACGGCTCTGCCCCAGCGGACGCTGCCTTCTGTGAAGACCAGAGTCGGCTTCATTATGTCGTGCTGCTCTTCTAGGGCCGCGACATGCTCAACGATATCCCCGACGGACACACAACATCAAACATCAAACATCAAACATATTCCTGTTGGGAGCTCGCGGCTGCAAGATCATCGTGTCCAGGTCACCGACAAGAAGTAAATCTTCAAGAAGAAGGTCGGCTTCGGAGTCTCGAACTCGTAACGGCCCTCAGTATAAATGATCGCACCAAAGCCTAAAAATAGGGAGGCAACCAGGTGGTACATATCCATCTTTCTGACCTCCAGGGCAAGGTTCATAAAAGCAGTTTCGAAGACGCGCGTCGTCAGCGAACAGTGGCACAATGATATGAGAGACGCGGAAGTGCAGAGAAATGGACAGGAGAGGGCAAGAAGCATGGAGACGATAATAGTTCAGACAACGAATGGGCATGCATGACACACGCAAGGCAGACTCATGAGGTAATGCATCAGCAACAACGTGCGACTAATACCTCAGCCACGCAGCAAGGCGAACAAAGCCAATATGCTAATACAAAATCGGCAAGACGACAACTTTAAGCTCGAAGTCGATCGGGATATGAAGGAATCTTCCGAAATCCGCCGAGAACCTCGGAAAGTCTGAGACTTCCGAGACTCTATGGAAAAATCCGGAAGCCTTCGACGCCCCTGTCCTCACCCTCCCTCCTTGTCCGCGTCCTCGTCGTCCTCCTCCTCCTCGTCCTCCCCCTCCTGTGGACCGTGAGGTTCACCAAATCCTCGATGTCTTCCCGGAAGAGGTCGAACCGCTTGATCTGCATTTCCACGCGCTGCATGTCCCGCTCCAGCCGCTGCTCCTGACTCCCCAGGGGGGGGGAAGGGAGGGGACGGAGGCGGGATCTGGCCATCGCTCGGACGTCCATTCCCCGTGTTTTTGTCGGTTTCGTGCGTGGTTTTTCCGCCCAATGATCAAGGATGCTCCTCGATGGTCCTCGCCAAAGGAAAAGATGCACACATCCGAGCGATGCCAAGGGATGGGACGAGGACTGAAGGCGGGTGAAGAGGCCCTGCCCCTTCTCCAGCTCCCCCTCCTTCGCCTCCGCCTCCTTTGGCGTCTCGGCCATCGTGGGTCAAGCTCGCCGGCGGCATCGAACTGAACCGCATCGGGCCAGACCGAACACATCGGCAGCGGCGGCACGGTGATCCTGCCTCCCCGCTTCCCTCCTCCTCCTCCTCCTCCTCCTCCTCCTCCTCCTCCTCCTCCTCCTCATGCTGCTGCTGCTGCTGCTGCTGCTGCTGCTGCACCTGCACCTGCACCTGCACCTGCTGCTGCTGGGGAGCGGTGAGAAGGGAGGAAGAGGACGAAGCAGGAGGTAGAGGGTGCGACCGTGCCGAATGAGTTCGGGCGCACGGGCCTCGGCAGCGCGACAGCGTTTCACATATGCCACAAGCCGAAGGCAGAATGTGATGCACGAGGGAGCGTTCCCACCACTCTCACATTTCCAGCATAGAGGAGAAGGGAGAGGGAGGAGGAGGTGGAGCAAGTCGGTGGAAAGGAGAGGGAGCCACCTGGCAGGGATGGATGAGGGCGAGGACGGGGAGCAGGAGGATCTGGAAGAGGGTGAGGATGAGGAGGGGGAGGAGGAGAGGGTGATTAGGAGACGAACTCCCCCCCCCCTTGGATGGGAGAACCCATACAACCCGCCGCTCCAACCTTTTCGATGCGTGGGACCTTGAGGTCTGGACCCCTTCCCGAGGGCCGGTGCTTCGTCCTGAGCCGTTGTTTGACGGTCCCAAGGCCCGGCGAGGGCCCCGAGGCAGGAAACGGCCGCTTCAATTTTTCAATTTTCTGGAGCGTCTGATCTCTGGGAAGGAGTGTGGTGGGCGGAGAAGGGTGCAGGAAGGATGGGCAGAACGGGAGGACGGAGGGGGAGGGGTGAAGCCCGGAGGGAGCAGCGGGTGGGAGCGCGGAGAGAGAGAGAGAGAGAGAGAGCAAGATGGCGCAGGAGGGAGGAGGTCGATGCAAAAAGAAGAATGAGGAGGATGGCTGAGGACATAGGAGGAGGTGGAGCACGAGGAGGAAGAGGAGAGGAGGAGGAGCAGGAGGAGGAGAGGAGGAGGAGGGGGAGGAGGAGGAGGAGGAGGAGGAGGAGGAGGAGGAGGAGGAGGAGGAGGAGGATGGGAGAATGAGTTTGTCGTCAAAACCGCTGTCGACCCCTTGTGGACTGGCGATGATTGGGCCTGGTTGAGCTTGTTACGACTTGTGCCTTCTGTATCACCGAGCATAACCGAGCAACGGAGGATGAGGAGAACGGGGAGGAGGGAGGAAGAGGAGGACGAGGAGGCCAACACATCATGACGACGGAGAGGGGGGGGGGCGGGGGCGGAGGAGGGAGGGAGGGGGGGGGGGGGGGAAGGGGGGGAGGGAAGGAGGGGGGGGAGGGAGAGAGGGAGGGGAGGGAGGGAGGAGGAGGCAGGGCGCCCCTCCTGGTCGAACTTGAAGTTCTCCCGGTTGTAGTCGAAGAGCTCCTTGGAGGCGAGGCCGATCGCCGTGAGCAGCACCATCGCGGCGGGCCCGCCGCCGCTTGGGGGGGGCGGGCCCCCCCCGCGGCCGCGCGCGGGCCCCCGGGGGGGGGGGGGGGGGGGGGGGCGCCCAGGGGGGGGCCTCCGAGGGGGCCTCCCCCGCTCGCTGCACGGGCGGGAGGCGGGCGCTGCCCCGCCACAGGCCGCGGGCTGCCTCGCGGCGTGCTCCGAGGGTCGAGGGTCCGAGGGTCGAGGGTCCGAGGCTCGAGGATCCGAGGATCCGAGGATGGAGGATCCAGGATCCGAGGGTCGAGGATCCAGATCCAGGAAAGCGCCGTCGCCGAGGATCGGCCCTTGTGGACTCGTCGTGCGTTCAGTGTCTGGCCCTGTCCGGGCGCATCTCGGACCCGATCGCCGTCGTAGCATGCTGCGCTCCTGGGCGCACGGATGCCATGCGGTTGCAACCAGGCCGCAGCCGGCGCCTGCACGCCCCCGCGGCATCCGCCTCGGTCCAACGTGTGGCTGGGCGGATAGCCCAGATAACGCAAAAATGCATGAGGACAGTGTAGCGCCCAGCTGCGCTTCGAGAATCACCGAAGGCGCTCGCTCGAACGGGGTCCCGTCGACAGAACGTGCATGGATGGGAACCAACGGGAATGCGCAGGCTGCTGCATTCGAATCCAACCCTCTCCACCTCCCCGTGTTGGCTGATGAGGCTCCAGCCACCCCTCCTCCTCTTCCTCCTCCTCCTCTTCCTCCTCCTCCTCCTCTTCTCCTCTTCCTCCTCCTCCTCCCCCTCCCCTCCGCTTCCTCTTCCTCCTCCTCCTCCTCCTCCTCCTTCTCCTCCTTCTCCTGCTCACCCCCCTCCCTGCCGCACCGCAAACGTGCCGGTGGGGCGGGTGGAACGTTTCACCAAACACCCCTACATCATTCATGATCCTGGAACTTGACATGGAGCTCCCGCCTTCTAGCAGCGCGCACATTCTCATTGAAAGCTTCCAGCGGTTACACGGAAGGGGGGAGAGGGGAATTCAGACCATTTAAATGGAGCTCCCGCCCCAGCGCGGCGCGCATTCGCCTCAAAGTCATGCAGGAGTTAGGCACGGATGGAACACACGTTTGTTTCAAAACGGGGCTATCGCCTCAGCGCCGCGCACATTCGTCGTAAAGGCTTGCAGCCCATCCAAACATAGAGAGCGCTCCTTTTCAGAACGGGGCTTTCGCCGGGGCCGCGCACAGTCTTCGTATTGCAGCGTCGCTGGCGCATCTTTGGTTTACTCTGGTCATCCTCCCCCTCCTCCTCCTCGTCACTCCTCTCCTCCTCCCTCCTCCTGCATGCGCTCCCCCCCCCTTCTCCCTCCACCACCTCCTCAGCCTGCCTCCACGCCGCCTCAGCCTCATCCCCTCTCCGCTCCTGCTCCAATCGGGAGCTGCATGTAAGTCCAATCCAAGAAGGCTCGCTTCGCACTCCTGCGCAGACGTGGGAGCGTGGATCAAGCGAACTTTTGAAGGTGCGTGGGCCCCGGGAGGACCACTGGTTCTCATTAAGCTCGTGATCTTGGAGGCACGAAGCGCAACACTTTTACGAGGAGTCGCAGCTGCGCTTCGCGCGACGGGAGCATGGTCGCCCTTCATCGTTTATGTTCCTGAGATCCTCGAGTAGGCCGCACGCACGAAACCGACCATGTGCCGCGAAACTTTCTGGCAACCTCCGAACCCACTTCCCCCAATCCTCCTCGGCGTCGGCGTCGGCGCCAGCGTCGGCGTCGTTGTCGTGCGTCGTGCGCCGTGCGCCGTGCGTCGTGCTGTTGTCGCCGTCGTCGTCGTCGTCGTCGTCGTCGTCGTCGTGGTCGTCCTCGTCGTCGTGCGTCGTCGTCGTCGTCGTCGTCGTCGTCGTCGTCGTCGTGCGTCGTCGTCGTCGTCGTCGTCGTCGTCGTCGTCGTCGTGCGTCGTCGTCGTCGTGCGTCGTGGGTCGGCGTCGTCGGCGTCGTCGTCGTCGTCGTCGTCGTGGGTCGTCGTGGGTCGTCGTCGTCGTCGTTGTCGTCGTCGCCCCCTCCGATCTCCGCGGCGGCCCCGCAGCGCCCAGCGCCGGCCCGGGTGCCGCCGCCCTCTCCCCTCATCATGCGCCCTCCTCCTCCTCCTCCTCCTCCTCCTCCTCCTCTTCTCCCTCCTCCCTCCTCCTCCTCCTCCTCCTCCTCCTCCTCCTCCTCCTCCTCCTCCTCCTCCTCCTCGCCCTCCTCCTCCTCCTCCTCCTCCTCCTCCTCCTCCTCCTCCTCCTCCTCCTCCTCCCTCCTCCCTCCTCCCTCCTCCCTCCTCCGCGCGGACCCCAGACACCCGCGCGGACTTCCTGGAACCCCGCGGACGTCTTGTCTCGGCACCGCCCCACGGGGCGCGGCTCACCGCGCCGCCAGTGACTGGGACATCCGCTCCCCCGCCTGCTCGGGGGCCTGCGGGCCGCGACGCGGCGCGGCGGGGCGCGGAGGCGCCACTCGCGGGCCGCCCCTAGCAGGTGCTGCCAGAGCCGGGGGCGCGCCAGCATGGAATAGCGATCCGTGAATGTGGCGCGGTGCAGGGAACATCGATCCGTGGATGTGGCGCGATCCATGGATGGGATATCGATCCATGGAATAGCGATCCATGGATCCACGGACCGGGGGAGGTGCCCTCCCCAAAATGCGGCCGGTGCCGCTTCGCTCGGCGGCGGAAATCCGGGATTTCCAACGGAAGCGGGACCCGTCGCGAACCCACGCCCCCTGGATCCATGTTTGCGATCGCCTGACAGAGGCGCCCCTGGTTCAAGGTGCCTCCCAGATTCTAGAGGAGGCTTGGCGGCGAGCACGCGGGGGGTCAGGGGGAGGGGGGGGGGGCTTCTTAGAAGCACTCTGCTTCTCAGAAGGCGCCGGTCCTGCATCTACAGACGAACCCAGCGCCTGCTGAGAAGCAGGGGTGCATCCAAGAAGCCTTCCCCCCTCCCCCTGACCCCCCTGTCGCGAACCGCCCCGATGCGTTTTTTCGCCGCTTTCGGCCTCCGTAGAGGCCCTCGCCGGGCCCTGGGACCGTCAAAAAGCAACTCCGGGTGAAACACCAGCCCTGGGGAATACCAACTCATCCGTGGATACGGCCCTCCGGGCACAACAAAGAACCACGATCACAACATACCTACATATCTAGCTGGCCTCCTAGTGGGTCAGAAGCTGTGCTGTCTGGCGAGCGTGGCCGAAATTCGGGTCACCGGTTCGGGCAAGGGGGAAGTGTCGAGACTTCCGGGGACCCCGCATTGAAAAGAGCTTGACCTCGGATCTCTGGGTCCGTCGGGTGTTGCTGGAGGTGACCGCGCTGGCCCAAGGTGCCTTCAGGATTCCCACGGGGGCCCCCAAAGGCCACCAGAGCACCCCTCCCCATCGATCCGACGTCCCAGAGAAGTTGGAGCGGCAGGTCTTGGTTGGTTCTCGGCCTCTGGGAAACCTCGCCGGGCCCAGGCGGGACCGTCGAAGCACGGCTCATGACGAGAAGCTGGCCCTGGGGAAGCGTTCCAGACCTCCAGGTCCAGACCCTTGGGGAAAACTCAGTCAAGCCGCGTATGCAGCAAGGATGAGCCCCTGCCTCCCATTCCTGTCCTTTTCCATTGGAGCGCTTCCGAGGTCGCGGCTCGCTCCTGCGCGCGAGCCCAAGCAGCAGGCGGAGGAGAGGCGGGAGCCAACTGAAGAGTCTGGGAGACACTGGAAGGGTGAGCGACTTCCCAAGCTTACCCTTGCATCCTTCCCCCTCGGCCCATCGTCCGCCGCTTGCACGGGCCGCGCCCCGCCACTTTCGGCCCGGGGGCTTGCGCCGGGCCCCAGGGCGAATCAGAAACGACACCCCGTTGGACCTCCCCTGCTGGAAGCCCCCCCCCCTTCTTTTTCCCGCCCCTCGACGGCTACCCGCCCCCCCCCCCCCCTTTCGCGCTCCGCCGGAAGCTACCCCCCACCTCAGGAGGAGGAGGAGGAGAGGGAGGAGGAGGGGGAGGAGGAGGAGGAGGAAGGAGGAGGAAGGAGGAGGAGGAGGAGGAGGAGGAAGGAGGAGCTCCCTTCCCCAGGGGGGGGGGGGCTGAGCGGCCCCTCCCCCGTTGGACCTCCCCCTGCCGGAAGCCGCCCCTCTTTTTTGGTCCGCCCCTCGGAAGGTACGCTCTGGAAGGTACCCCTCCCCCCCCTCCCCCCCTCGCCACCAAAGGAGGGGGGAGGCTTAGCTACCCCCCCCCCCTCTTGGACCTCCCATGCCAAGGCTCCCCCCCTTCTCCCCTTTTCGGCTAATGGGTGGGGAGGCTTGGAAGCCCCCCCCCCCCCTCCACTTGGCTAAGAAAAGAGCGCCGAAGACCAAAAGGGCGCCATCGAAACCCGAGTGCGAAAACCCGCGGCACGCCGAAATCCGAAGGAACGCCGAAGACCGAAAGGGCGCCGAAAACCGAAGGTTCGCCGAAAACCAAAACTGCGCCAGACATCCAAGGGGCGCCGAAAGCGAACGGAGCGCCAAAACCAAAGGGGCGCCGAAAACCAAAAGGTCGCCGACAACCAAAAGGGAGCCGAAAACCGAAGAAGCGCCGAAAAGCAAAGGGGCGCCGAAAACCAAAGGGGCCGAAAACTAAAAGATCGCCAAACAACAAAGAGGCGCCGAACACCACAAAAGGCTCAGAAAACCACCGGAACGCCAAACACCAAAGATGCACCGAAAACCAAAAAAAGCTCAGAAAACCATAGCAACGCAGAAAACCAAAAAGACGCAAAAAAACAAAAAAAACGCCGAAACCCAAAATGGTGCCGAAAACCAAAGGGGCCGCCGGACATGAAAAGGACGCCGAAACACTTAAGGGTGCCGCAAACCAATATAACGCACCGACAACCAAAGGGTCGCCATACACCCAAAGAGCATCGACAACTAAAATGATGCCGAAAAACCAAATGGGCGCCGAATACCGAAAGTGCACCGGAAACCAAAAGGGTGCGCAGAAAACCAGTGGAGCGCCGAAAACCAAATTGGCGCCGAAAATCACAAGGGTCCCGAGAACCAAAAGAACGCCGAAAACTGAAAGAGTGTCTCCTCTGAAGTGTCCACCACATGCCTGTAATTACAACCCCTGCAGCTGCGCAAGCACACCCACCCGACCAGAGGCATCGGGACGCTTCGGTGGCAACTCGTGGGAGCCTCCCATACCGTCTTGTCGGATCTTGCGAATCGACGAGAGCCGACGCTGGTCGACGCTAATCGACGCTACATCATCGACGTTAATCGACGCTTGCCGACGCCATGTACATCGGCGTCATCTCATCGACTCCCAGACGCGAGTCGACGCTGATCGACGCGAAAGATGTGCCACCGAACCGGAGGCAGCGGAGCGCGCCTTCTTCGCTTTCTCCTCCCTCTCCTTCTCCGCGAGCAGGTCTGCCTGCGGGCTCGGGGCTGCGCTGCTCGAGTCGGACCTCTGCCCCCGTCCCCGCCGAGAGAGCAAGCACTCGGGGCAGCTCGGCACGCAGTTTCGCAACGACCCCCTACGGGGACCAAGTCGCGCCGCACGAGGGAGCAGGATGCCGCCCCTCCTGGACGAAGCGCGCGATAGTAAGGAGGAGCATGAGGATGAGGGTGACGATGAGGACGAGGACGAGGACGACGATGATGATGATGATGCTGATGATGATGATGATGGTGATGATGGTGATGATGATGATGATGATGATGATGATGATGCTGATGATGATGGTGATTATGATGATGATGATGAGGATGATGATGATGATGAAGAAGATGATGACGATGATGACACTGTTGATGATAAAACTGATGCTGCTGATGATGATGGGGAGGGAGGGGAGGGAGGAGAAGGGGGGAAACATGATGAGAAGGAGGACAACGAGCAGGGTGGAAGAGGATAACAGCAGAGAAGGACGACGGGGGAGGGAGAAGGGGAGGGACGATGGCAAGGGGGACAGGAAGTAGGAGGAGGAGGGCGACGAAGACAAAGAACAGAACCTCGCTGCCGTGGCGACGGGAACGGCGGCTGCCGCAACCGCATCTGGAAATCGAGCATATAATCTCGTCCAAAGTCCAAGGCTCTCGACGCTCGTCTTCATCGCCGCCTCCTCCTCCCTCTCCTTATCCCCTCCTCCTCCTCCCCCTCCTCCTCCTTCTCCTCCTCCTCCCCCTCCCTCCGTGGTGCGCGTCCTCCCCTCGGGGGTTGCCAATCGGGTGTCAGGCCAAGGGTGTCCCCAGGATTTCACAGGCCGCCCCCACAGCCTGCAGGGCACCCCTCCACGAGGTCCAGAGGACCCACTATGGACGCTGGACGCACATCATAAAGCCACAGGCGCCGTGGGCCAGGAGACACATTCGGCCACCTCCGATCCCCACCTCAGGGTCTCCCCCTCCCCTCTTCCTCATCCTCCTCGTCCTCCCTTCCCTCCTCGTCCTTCTCGTCCTCCCTCTTCTTCGTCCTCCTCGTCCTCCTCATCCTCCCCCTCCTCGTCCTCCCTTTCCTCCTCCGCTTCCTGGGCTCTCCTCCTCTGCAACCTCTTCCTCCCCCCTGCTCCCAAGAAGACCCGGGGTCCCCTGTGCAGGATTCTCTTCGCCGCCTCGCTTTGCGAGGGCCCGGAGGCACCAAATTGGGCAATCGCTGCCGTTTCGGCTTCGGCTGTGCCAGAAGCTCCTCCGCAAAACCACTCTCCGTCCCCCTCCGTCTCCCCACTCTCTCGATGAGAATGAGGGAGAGACAGAGGGGGAAGCGGGACAACCATGGGATGATCACGAGACGACCGCAAAACAACCACGGAACAACCACGGAACAACCACGGAACAACCACGGGACAACCGCGGTACAATCACGGGACAACCTCAGGACAACCACTGGACAACCATCGAGATAACCACATATCTACTGCGAGACACCCACGGGTTAACCAAAAGACACCGACGGGACAACCACGGGACGCTCACGGGACAACCGCGGGACAACCAGTGGACAAGATCAAAACAACCAAGGGACCACCATAGAACAACCACAGATTAACAGTCGGACATCCACGGGACAACCACGGGATACACACGGGGCACCCACAGGACAACCATAGGGACCACCACATCACAACCACAGGGAAACCACAGGACAACCACGGGGCAACCGCTGGGATAGCCACGGGACGACAGCGGGGCAATCGAGGGGCAACCACGGGACACCCACAGGATAGCCACAAGACAACAGAACAGCAAGACAACCGCGGGACAACCACGGCACAGTCAAGGGGCAGCCACCCGACGATCACGTGACGACCACGGGACAACAACGAGGAAACCGTGCCGACAACTACGGGACAACCCAAGGGGGAACACCCGGGCCCCACCGCCCGGCGTCCGAGGGGAGGACCGCTGTGCCCCGCCCTCGCGCAGCACCACTCCGCCTGCACGCTCGCCACGCACGGCACGAACCGAACCGAAACCGACTTCCCGACTGGGAGGCTCCGTTCCACTGCGGCATCAGACTCCAGACCTCCGATGTTCATCCTCTCTCCGCCTGATCCCTCATGCCATCCACCTGCCCCTGCCCCTGCTCCTCGTCTGCTCCTACTCCTCCTCGCCGTCGTCCTCCACCTCCTCCTCTCATCCTCCTGCTGCTGCCGCTGCTACCGCTCCTCCTCGTCTTCTTCCTCCTCTCATTCCGCCCCCTCCTCCTCCTCCTCCTCCTCCTCCTCCTCCTCCTCCTCCTCCTCCTCCTGACATCTGGCGCAGCGCCTGCGACAGCCAGAACCTCGCCCCCTCCTCGTCGATGTCGGTGCCCTGCGGGGGGCTCTCCAGGAGACCCGCCAACGCCTCTTCCTCCTCCTCTTCCTCCTCCTCCTCCTCCTCCTCCTTTCGCTCCCCATTTCCTCTGTCCTCCCTCAGCCTGGTCCTAGTGATAACGGTTCCTTTTCACTCTCATCCTTGCCCTCCCCTTTGGGGGAAGGGGTGGGTAAGGATCTTTTCAGGCACAAGGAGGGGAACAAAAAGCAAGACACGGAGGGGGCAGAGGGTTTCTAGATGCTCTCTAGATGCTTTCTGGCAGTAATTTGTGGTGTTTATCTATATGTATGTCGTTGTACAGTATGCGTGCTGCCAAAGGGGGGGGTTATGTGGCTCATGCTTGTAAGCGGCCTTCTGCCGCGCTGTGCTCTCCGCGACGATTCGCAAATCGGTCGCTCGTCATCGTGCGGTGTTGTGCCGTGCAAGTGGCCGTCGCGCCGTGTCGCGAACAAGCGTGTCCTCTCAGATGCAGTATGCTCTGTCCGCCAAGCCGCGTCGCGAACAACAACTTGATACATTCGGCGCAGATCTGGTTCGAAATCGAAGTGGCCAACTGAGGGGCTTACAATAGAACTCGAGCCTTCTCGGAAGCGCGGTGTTCGCCGCACTGCCTTGACGAGCGCTGCCCTTCACAAACAGACTGGGGGGGGAGGGGGGATTGATTCATTTTGCTGCCCGACCCCCCTGGTTGCAACCTGTCGCCCCTACGTCCCCCTCCCGCCCGGCCCTCTCCCTCATCCCGCCCTCGCCCCAGCGTCAGAAACCCCGCCCACCCTTTCCCGCTCGGCCTCCCCCAACGCCGTGGATGCTCGTTCTGGGGACCTTCGTGGAGCCACTCGCTCCACTCGTGCGTCGAAGCTGCGTCGAACGTCAGTCCAGTAACCTGAGTCGACTTGAGTCGAACTGGGGTCGAACAGATCCGTTGGGTGGTCTCCAGGAAGGTCCCCGAAACGAGCATCGAAAACGCCGCCTTCCCCGGCCACGCGCAGGAGCGACCCCCGGCGAGAGGGACCCTCCGAGAGGCGCGGCGCCTGCCGAGCGCCGCAGGCGGCGCGACCGCAGAAGGCCTGCGTGCTTGGGCCCCGGCCCCCGACGCGTCCCGAAAGCCGCGCACCAGAGGTCGCTCCGGCGAAGGGCCACTCTCAATGAAGGGGAACTGGGACACACAAACAAATACACACCAATAAACATATCCCCCCTGGATTTTGCCATGTTTTCTGGGTTTTTGTCTCCCCCCCCACTTCCCATATTTTCCCATATTTTCTGGGGAATCGACGATCCATTGTGTCTGTGTGTTTTTCCCCCTCCTGACAAAGGTCGCTCCGTCGAAGGGCCACTCTCAAGGGCAGCAGTGCAGCCGACTCCCCCCTCCGACTCTGGGCCCCGCGGCGACACACGTTGCGCCGGCGGCAAGGCAGGGCAGGGGACGCCTGCGCCGGCGACGGGAGGCCTGCGCGGGGATGCCGTCCGAGCGGCTTGTGCGCCACCATGCAGGAGGAGCGAGCGAGGTCGTGCGCGGCCGAAAGAGGGGCGGACGGAGCGAGCGGCGCAGGGGGACGGGTCGCTCTCCGAGCGGGCGGCGCGGCCAGCCCCGCCGGCGAGCCCGCGGCGGCCTGTCCTGCGAAGGCACCCATCTCACTCTGTGCGGTGCCCGTCAGCTCGCGCGCAGGCCCTTCGCACCACGAGCCGATCGGAAAATCAGAGGTCGCGAAGCTGATCGAGGAACGGCCGTTGCACTCCCCACCCCTCGCAGCAGCCCAGGGCGGTCGGCTGGCCTCGCCGGTGAGGTGCATGACGGCCAGCTCCGCGGCGGCCTGGGGTCGCCGTGGCGGTGAGATGAGGCGGCACGAACGGGGCGGCCGCCGCGGCCGACGGTATGTGCGCTGCGTGCGCACGCACTTCACGACCCGACACGGACGACATGCGTGCGCGCAAAGGGGGTACACGCACACGAGCGCACGCACACGCACGCACGCACGCACGCTCATCCTGCTCGTCCTCCGGATGCCATGGCGGCGGCGAAGACGCACCGCATGCCAAGGCGAAGGAGAGGACGAGGGCAGGAAGACAAGAGACAAGACAACCACCACAAGCTCCATCTGACGTCTCGAGGAGATAGCCCAAGTGCAGCGTGCAATCCTGCGAACCAAACTTATCTCTTGGTTGGACAACGAGCTGAAAGCCAAAGGAACTTGGAGCGGCGAGCCTGATCAAGCCAGGTGCGTGCCTGGAGATGGGGCCTCGAGGCGGCAGGACGGTATCCTACGGAGTCATGCTGCCCCCGAGGCACGTCCCGACGATCCTTGATGCAAGAGCGGACCAGTGAGGGGCACTGCCGACTTGAAGCCAGGGCCGACAGAGACACGGAGCACGAGCCGACAGGGGCCCGCGACAAGGGCAGTGGGCACACAGGGGCCCACGAGGGACGGAACAAAGACAGCCATGTTCAGGAATGCAGCTCCTCCGAGGTCGGAGGAATGACCAAGGCACACTTAGATCATTCCAGAGCAGTGAACAATTAGCAACGAAACGCACCGCACCAATGGGATCATTAAAATAAGATGCCGACGGAGCCACGCCAAGACGGCTGCCCCCAACGACCATACAGCTGAAACGCTGGAGAGAAGTAAGCCATGTGCGACCGATCGAGTGCCATACGTATCTCTCCATACACATATATATATATACACACACGTAGCAATTGAAGATGCCCCCCTCAAACGTGGGCCCCGAGTTGCCCGCGTGATGAGGAGGAGGAGGAGGAAGAGGAGGAGAAGTGCGGGTAGCTGGGAGGAGGAGGAGGCGGAGGAGGAGGAGGAGGAGGAGGAGGAGAGCGCAAACGCCTCCGCGTGCCCCCGGTCTGCGGCCACCTCGAACAGGCGCACGGCTTCGGGCAGGTCCTGGGGCCGAGCTCTCTCGCTCTCCCAGCATGTGCCGCCCGGGGTTGCACCGCCCAGGCTATCTTCCCACTCCCGCTCCGCCGCGCCCCTGGAAGCAAACAGGCGATGTCCTGTCTTATTCATGTCGGCTATACGCAAGAGCGACCCCGGGTAAGAGTGACCTCTGGTGCGCGGCTTTTTGGGTTTAGCGGGGGGCCAAACACAAGCGCGCAAGACGCTACTATCACATCGCGTTCGGCGATCGGGGGACCCTGATGGGCCCGCACCATCCCTGGCGCGCGGAACTCGCCAAGGGGTCCCAGCGTAAATCCAAGATATTCGTGCGGACCGCCAAAAGTTTGTGTTCATGCCTCTCGCTGTTCTTCGATTTCAATACGCGGTCCCGGTTTAGTGATGTGCGCTGGGGGACGCCCACTCTGCCCCATTCCACTAATCGGAACTGCCGTTGCACGAAGTAACAACAGTTACTGCAGACCGGGTTTAATGATTCCATTCCATACTTGGGGCTTCGGGGCCCAATCACGAACTGGCTTCCCTTGACCAGGGTCCTGGCTATACCCGACGTTTCCCCAAGGCCAGCATTTCATCGCGAGTAGTCCTCTTACGGACCCCGGAGCCCCGCGAGAGCCCCAAGAGGCTGACCCTGTATACCCGACCCTGCGGCCCCAGCGCTCGGCATCTTATTGCGGTGTTTGGTGGCTCCGCGCTCCCAAGCCCCATCCCCTCCTCCTCACGCTGCCAAGTTTTGCCCTCGGCCCTCATCGAGGCTCGATGAAAGATTTCGGACGTTTGCGGATTAATAACGTTTCGGCCTTTTCGCGCCTCCGGGCACCTCCAGGGACCTCTGGGGGTCAGGGCAAAACCACAAAATACCACTCGCGCTGCATATTTCTGTCCCCCCGCGACTCCTCCTCCTGCTCCTGCTGTGCCTGCTGCTCCTGCTCATCATCCTGCTCGGTGCTCGGTGCTCGCTCGGTGTCCAACGTGCCATGCGACGCACGACACTGGACAAACACAATGTGGCCTCGGAGAACGCCTCGGAGAACGCTTGGGAGAAGAGGGAAAGCCGAAAGAAGGGGAGAAAGAGAGGACGCGGCTCTTCTCACTCAAACTCTCAAGTCAAGTCACGTCAAATCAGGTCAAGTCAAGGCAAGTCCAGTCGAGGGGCCTGGAGGCCGCTCGCTCCGCAAGCGGAGACTGAGGGCGTGAAACAATACGGCAAGAACACGCTCATGCAAGAGAAATGGTGGATCTAAACATCGATATGAAACTCTATCTTACATCGTGCGTTCCACCACATGTAATTCAATTACTCCGACGGAAGGACCCCACATGAGAATCCTCTGGGCGAATCTGGAAAAAGCACTCACCGTCGTCCTCGTGGTTGGTGAGGCGTCCTGACTGTCTCTTCTGCGTATATTTCTTCTCGCCCTGGCGGGCCCCCCCCCCCGCTCCCTACGTTGCCCCCGACCTCGCCCTCCTGTTTTTTTCGCGCCCCGCCACCGCCTCGCCTTTCCATTGCACGAGCGCGCGTGTCGGTTTTCCTCGGCGCCGTCGCCGCCTCGGCCAGCACAGGCGCGTTCTCTAATGGCCACGTCGCGCAGCCGCTGGGACAACCCCGCGGGCCAGGCTGTCGGGACAACCCCGCGAGCCGCTTGCGCACAAGACCAAGCCGTTGGGACAACCCCGCGGGCTTCGAGCGGGGCGCAGCCGCGCTCAGGCGGGCAGCACGAAGCCCAGCTCTGCCGCGAGCTGCTTCGCCTCCGCCCTGGACAAAACCGCTCTCTTGTCGAACTCCAGGGGCGCCTTCCGCAAGGGCGCTGGCGGCCCTCGCTCCAGGAACTCCCGCGGCGGCGGCCGCAGGATCAGCATGTTCCGCACGCACGTGGCGCGGGAGAGCATGACGTAGAGGTGCAGCCACCGCTGCTCGTCAGACATGCCCGTGCGGCCAGCGTCCTCGTCTCTCGCGCAGTCGATGGCGACGCCCTTGCGCAGCGTCAGGCCCTGCGACAGCGTGGAGGTCAGGTAGGGCGCGTGGGTCAGGGTGAGCCCCGAGCGGCGCACGTTGTGCGGCCCCGAGCTCTGCCATGTGAACTCCTTTTCGCTGGGCCTGAACATCAGCAAACTCCGCGCCCGCGCCTCGGCCTGGCCGTCGTCGTCGGCGTCTTCGGCGCCCTGTCGCAGCACCTCGGCGACCTCCTGGTAGATCGGAGACTCCTTGAAGCCGTGCACCTGCAGCCAGATTCCCTGCGGTAGGAAGCGGGGGCGAACGAGCTGGCCTGCCGAGCGCTCCTCGTACCGCTGCTCGTCCTCGTGGTGGAATTCGAAAGACACGATGGTGGCCCGCTGCTCCTGCACGAGCCCCAACTTGTTCTTCAGCTCTCCCTGCGCTGCCGTGAACCGCACCTCCATGCCGACGTGGGCCGGCAAGACGCCGTGGATGTCCCCCGTCTTGTGCATGTTCGGGACGTTCAGGAGGCGCCGACCCGCGTCGGGATCGCCCTGAATCGTGCCGCACTCGTCAACGGCCTGCAGGAAAACGGAGGGCGCGCCCAGACGCCGAGCGTCGCGACGAGCACGCGTGTTCATCCACCTCGCAAGCGTTTCCCAGTAGATGCCCATGCCGTAGCCGAGCCGAAAGTTCTCGTGCTGGTGCCGAAAGACGTCCTCCATATTCAAGTCTCACGAGCCCAAAAGTAGACGAGGCTCCCGCCTAATACTTCCTCCATATTCAAGCCTCGAGAGCCCAAACATGACGACAGTTACACGTTTCGGATGACCCGCTCGGATTCGAACATGAAGTGCGGGCCCCATAGGGAGGGAGGTCCCGCCTGAGACTTCCTCGCAATTCACTCATATTCAGCTCTCATGAGCCCAAAAGTGATGACAGTTGCACGTTGCGGATGACCCGCTCGGATTCGAACATAACTGCGGGCCCCATAGGGAGGGGGCTCCCGCCTGAGACTTCCTCACAATTCACTCACAGGCGAGGCTCCCGCCTAGTACTTCCTCCATATTCAGGCCCCAAAAACCCAAACATGACGACAGTTACACGTTTCGGATGGCCCGCTCGGATTCGAACATGAAGTGCGGGCCCCATAGGGAGGGGGCCCCCGCCAAATAATTCTTCGCAATTCAGTCCGATCCAAGCCTCAAGAGCCCAAACATGACGACAGTTACACGTTTCGGATGACCCGCTCGGATTCGAACATGGAGCGCGGGCCCCATAGGGAGGAGGCTCCCGCCTGAGACTTCCTCGCAATTCACTCACAGACGAGGCTCCCGCTCGAGACATCCTCCATATTCAAATCTCACGAGCCCAAAAGTGAACGAGGCCCCCGCCTAATACGTCCTCCATATTCAAGCCTCAAGAGCCCAAAAGTGACGACAGTTACACGTTTCGGATGACCCGCTCGGATTACCAACATGATCTGCGGGCCCCATAGGGAGGGGGCTCCCGCCTGAGACTTCCTTGCAAGTCACTCATACTTGAAATGCGGGCCCCATAGGGAGGGGGCTCCCGCCTGAGACTTCCTCGCAATTCACTCGCAGACGAGGCTCCCGCTCGAGACTTCCTTCTTCCTCCGTATTCAGATCTCAAGAGCCCAAAAGTGACGACAGTTGCACGTTGCGGATGACCCGCTCGGATTCGAACATGAAGCGCGGGCCCCATAAAAGGAAGGGGCTCCCGCCTGAGACTTCCTCACAATTCACTCACAGACGAGGCTCCCGCCCGAGACTTCCTCCATATTCAAATCTCAAGAGCCTAAAAAGTGACGACAGTTGCACGTTGCGGATGACCCGCTCGGATTACCAACATGATCTGCGGGCCCCATAGAGAGGGGGCTCCCGCCTGAGACTTCCTCACAATTCACTCACAGACGAGGCTCCCGCCTGATACTTCCTCCATATTCAGGCCTCAAGACCCCAAAAGTGTGAGAGTTGCGCGTTACGGAGGACCCGCTAGGATTCGAACATGAAGTGCGGGCCCCATAGGGAGGGGGCTCCCGCCTGAGACTTCCTCACAATTCACTCACAGACGAAGCCCCCGCTCGAGACTTCCTCCATATTCAGGTCTCAAGAGCCCAAAAATGACGACAGTTACACGTTTCGGATGACCCGCCCGGATTCGAACATGAAGTGCGGGCCCCATAGGGAGGGGGCTCCCGCCTGAGACTTCCTCGCAATTCACTCACAGACGAGGCCCCCGCCTGATACTTCCTCCATATTCTGGTCTCAAGAGCCCAAAAGTGACGACAATTACACGTTGCGGATGACCCGCTCGGATTCAAACATGAAGTGCGGGCCCCATAGGGAGGGGGCTCCCGCCTGAGACTTCCTCACAATTCACTCACAGACGAGGCTCCCGCTCGAGACTTCCTCCATATTCAGGTCTCAAGAGCCCAAAAGTGACGACAGTTGCACGTTGCGGATGACCCGCTCGGATTCGAACATGAAGCGCGGGCCCCATAGGGAGGGGGCTCCCGCCTGAGACATCCTCACAACTCACTCACAAACGAGGCTCCCGCCTGATACTTCCTCGAGTGCGAGTGATGATGATGATGATGAGTATGTGAATGACTGAGCGTGTGTGAGAGCGCGAGTGATGATGCTGATGTTGATGATGAGAGTGTGTGAGTGAGTGTGAGTGTGAGTGAGTGGTGATGATGATGAGTGAGCGAGTGAGCGTGCGAAGGCAGAGGAGGAGAGGGGGTGGGGCGAGTGTTCCTGCGCGGGGTGCGCAGAGAAAACAAGAAACCCACTTTGGATGAGGGGAAAAATTCAGTCTCCAACCGCTGCCAGGCCAAAGGCTCTTGACGACTGACAACACAGGATAAACTCGTACCTTGGTCTTGTCCTGAGAAAGAACCGATGGCATCTGTCCATCTACATCGCGGCCGGCCTCGGCGTCGAACTTCGGGCGGGCGCCATCGTAGCATTTGCGCTGGCCACGTTCCCGGGTCGCCAGTGGCAAGACGCGCCACAAGGCGCCACAGTGAGTGATCCATCACAACGAGACAGTCTGACACAATCTTCTCACTCAAACTATCAACTCCAATAATACTCAGGGGGCGAACTTGAAAAAAAAAAAAAAAAAAAAAAAAAAAAAAAAAAAAAAAAAAAAAGGCGATATGGGAATTTCTTGTTTATCAAATTGCCGTGCGTGGGCTGTGGGTCAGAAGTCTCCTGGATGACTGCCATGGTCTGTTGGGATGCCTCTCGGGACCTTCATGGTGGCGTCTTAAGAGATTGTTCGGGGCCTGTCAGTGGGCCCTTGGTGCCTCCTGGGAGCCTCCCGGAAGTGTCTGAAGGCATCTGGGGGGCGCCTCGAGAGCCTTTGGGGGAACCTTGGGGCCATCTTAATGCAGAGCGCTCGAAAGGCTCAGGGAGGTCCCCTCTTCTGGCTCCCTCCTGGTGCGCGCGCTCAAGTTCTAGCTATGCTAGACAGATTAACTGGCTTGATTTAGGGCGGGGTTTTCGGACTCAACCGACTCAACCTGTTTTTGCATCATCGTCATCATCATCGTCATCATCGTCGTCATGATATTCATCATCGTCCGCCCTGGGCCGACGACGATTGTAATGATGGTGGTTATCAAATCGTAATGCTGATGGTGGTGGCGATGGTGATGGTGATGATGGTGGTGCTCATCACATCCAGAATTACCATCATCACCATCACCATCATCACCATCACAACCGCCCTCACCATACCATCATCACCATCCCAAGCATCATCATCAGCATCAGCATCATCATCATCATCACCATCCATACCATCAGCATGTTCCAGTATGTTAGAGCTCCGTGGGAGCTCTAACATAGCATTTTCGAGTATGTTAGAGCTCCCTGGCAGCTCTAACATGGTATGTTAGAGCTCCGTGGGAGCTCTAACATGGTATGTTAGAGCTCCAGCGGAGCTCTAACATAGCATGTTCCAGTATGTGAGAGCTCACTGGGAGCCCTAACATGGTATGTTAGAGCTCCGTGGGAGCTCTAACATGGCTTGTTAGAGCTCCAGCGGAGCTCTAACATAGCATGTTCGAGTATGTTAGAGCTCCCTGGGAGCTCTAACATGCTATGTTAGAGCTCCCATGTTAGAGCTCCCTGGGAGCTCTAACATGCCGAGCTCCAACGGAGCTTTAACATATCATGTTGGAGCTCCGTGGGGGCTTCCTGGGAGCTCTGGCATGGTGTGCTAGAGCTCCGTGGGAGCTCTAACATGGTATGTTAGAGCTCCGTGGGGGCTCTAACATGGTATGTGAATGCTCCGTGGGAGCTCTAACATGGCCTGTTAGAGCTCCAACGGAGCTCTGACATAGCATGTTCGAGTATGTTAGGGCTCCCTGGGAGCTCTAACATGGTATGTTCGAGCTCCGTGGGAGCTCTAACATGGCATGCTAGAGCTCCAACGGAGCTCTAGCACAGCATGCTCCAGTATGTTAGAGCTCCCTGGGAGCTCTAACATGGTATGTTAGAGCTCCGTGGGAGCTCTAACATGGTTTGTTAGAGCCCAAACGGAGCTCTAACATAGCATGTTCGAGTATGTTAGAGCCCCCTGGGAACTCTAACATGCTACGTTAGAGCTCCCATGTTAGAGCTCCCTGGGAGCTCTAACATACCGAGCTCCAACGGAGCTTTAACATAGCATGTTAGAGCTCAGTGGGCACTCCCTGGGGGCTCTAACATGGCATGCTAGAGCTCCCTGGGAGCTCGAACATGGCTTGTTCGAGTTCCAACGGAGCTCTAGCATAGCATGTTTGAGTATGTTAGAGCCCCCTGGGAGCTCTAGCATGGCATGTTAGAGCTCCGTGGGAGCTCTAACCTGGCTTGTTAGATCTCCAACGGAGCTCTAACATAGCATGCTCGGGTATGTTAGAGCTCCCAGGGAGCTCTATCATGCTATATTAGAGCTCCCATGTTAGAGCTCCCTGGGGGCTCTAACATACCAAGCTCCAGCAGAGCTTTAACATAGCATGTAAGAGCTGAGTGGGAGCTCCCTGGGAGCTCCAGCATGGCATGTCCGTGGGAGCTCCAACATGGCGCGCTAGAGCCCCAACGGGGCTCTAACATAGCATGTTCGAGTATGTCAGAGCTCCGTGGGAGCTCTAACATGGTATGTTAGAGCTCCAACGGAGCTCTAACATAGCATGTTCCAGTCTGTTAGAGCTCCCTGGGAGCTCCCTGGGAGCTCTAACATGGTATGTTAGAGCCCCGTGGGAGCTCTAACATGGCTTGTTAGAGCTCCAACGGAGCCCTAACATAGCATGTTCGAGTATGTTAGAGCTCCAAGGGAGCTCTAACATGGTATGTTAGAGCTCCCGTGTTAGAGCTCCCTGGGAGCTCCAACATGCCGAGCTCCAACGGAGCTTTAACTTATCATGCTAGAGCTTCGTGTGAGCCCCCTGGGAGCTCTAACATGGTATGTTAGAGCTCCGCGGGAGCTCTAACATGGTACGCTAGAGCTCCAACGGAGCTCTAACATAGCATGTTCCAGTATGTTAGAGCTCCCTGGGGGCTCTAACGTGGTATGTTAGAGCTCCGTGGGAGCTCTATCATGGCTTGTTAGAGCTCCAGCGGCGCTCTAACATAGCATGTTCGAGTATGTGAGAGCTCCCTGGGAGCTCTAACATGGTATGTTAGAGCTCCGTGGGAGCTCTAACATGGCATGTTAGAGCTCAAACGGAGCTCTAACATAGCATGTTCCAGTATGTTAGAGCTCCCTGGGAGCTCTAACATGGTATGTTCGAGCTCCGTGTGAGCTCTAACACGGCTTGTTAGAGCTCCCACGGAGCTCTAACATAGCATGTTCGAGTATGTTAGAGCTCCCTGGGAGCCCGAACCTGATATCTTAGAGCTCCCATGTTAGAGCTCCCTGGGAGCTCTAAGATACCGAGCTCCAAAGGAGCTTTAACATAGCATGTTAGAGCTCAGTAGGAGCTCCCTGGGAGCTCTAACATGGTATGTTAGAGCTCCAACGGAGCTCTAACATAGCATGTTCGAGTATGTGAGAGCTCCCTGGGAGCTCTTACATGGTATGTTAGAGCTCCGTGGGGGCTCTAACATGGCATGTTAGAGCTCCAACGGAGCTCTAACATAGCATGTTCCAGAATGTTAGAGCCCCCTGGGAGCTCGAACATGGTATGTTAGAGCTCCGTGGGAGCTCTAACATGGCTTGTTCGAGCTCCAACGGAGCTCTAACATAGCATGTTAGACCTCCCAGGGAGCTCTAACATACTCTAACTTGCTATGTTCGAGCCCCCATGGGAGCTCTAACATAGCATGTTCGAGCTCCCACGGGGCTCTAACATACGATAGCTCCCAGCGAGCTCTACCATAATATAACATGCTATGTTA
>CAUYUJ010017279.1:45747-83247 GCA_963575745.1 Prorocentrum cordatum
CGGCGCCCCCTACTGCTCGGCACGCCGCCGTTGGCCGGGACGCTCCCGAACCCGAGGCTGGCCTTGGGCCAACATGGCTACGGAAGGACGCCTCTCGGAGGTCTCTTGGGGCCTCGGAGGCCTTTTGGTTAACTCTTCGGCGATCCTGGGAGCCTGGAAGTCGGAAGGCTTTCTTGGGCTACTTTTGTCGCGTTCTGGGGGCTCTTTGGGGGCGTCTTGGGCCGTCCTGGGGCGTTTTGGGGCTTCCCTGGGAACCTCCGGGGGACGGTGAGGGGGATTGTCCGCGAATGTCCCGGAGGTGGAAGCCGGGGCCCAGGGGGTGACCGTATGTACATATATATATATATGTGTATATATATATACATGTTAATGTATACTAGAACTTGATAGGCTAACTCATGTAATGTCATGTTGGTTGTTTCTTGCGTGCAAGGGCTCCCGTGGAGGCCCTGCGCAAGCCTCGGAATCGCATAGAAGGGGAAGTGCGGAAACGCAGAAATCGTTAATTCAAATTAAATGTTCAACGATTTGGGGCCATCATAGGCTTCCTGGGTTCTTTTTTGGGAGGTGAGGGGGGTCTGAATTGTGGTCTGGTGTGCAAGAGTAGACCGGGGGCCAAACTGGGGCAAAAAAAGGAATTGTGGGATTTCCACTTTTTTCCAGTTCCTCGGCGCTGTTCGGCGCTGTTTTTTGTTTGCGCCTCGCGGGTTTTGTTGGCCGGGCCCTTCAGGGGTCTGGGATCTTCCAGACTCCCTGGGTGACGACGGGCCTGCCTGCTACAGGCAGGAAACCAAATCATTGGTGCAACATTGGTGTCGGTTTTGCCGCCATGCTTGTTTCGGCGTCTGGTTTCTCTGATGTATTATTGTTGTTTTTTTGCTGCGCCCCCCTCGTCTGCTCAAATGTTGCTTGGTGCGCCGGTTGTCGCGGCGATTGCCGCGCGCTTAGTGCACGCCGCAGCGTTTCATTGCCGTTTGTTTGAGGCGGCGCTTCCTGCAGCGCCAGCCTGCGACTTCGCTGGCCGCGGGATTCCCTCGAAGCTGCTTGTCGCAAGGTTGTTGCAGCGCTTGTTGCGCATGGCTCCGAGAATTTGGCAAAACATTGGTGCTTTTTTTTTGAAACGGACAGCAACAACAAAACAACAATGTTTTGCTAAAGTGTATGCTGCGTGCGTTTTTTGTATGTGTTGTCTGCCCGGTTGTATGCTGTATAATGTTGAATGAGGCGTTGGTGCGCGCGTTCTGGAGGCCTCCTGGAGGCCTGGAGAGCCGTCGGAAGGGTGTCTCCGGCTGCGCGAGAGCGTGTTGGGCCGTTCTTCACGTTCTGGGGGCTCCTTGGAGTCGTCTTGGGTAGTCCTTGGGCGTCTTGGGGGCCACCTGGAAGCTGGGAGGCGCGGCACCAGCCAGATGTCAAGGGATGTGTGGGATCTCCGAGTGGGAGCTTCACTTTAAAAATGTAACAGAGTTCTTGGATCTCCTGTTTTTCCTTTCAAAATCCTCGACCTTTCAGTGTTCGAAGCGGAAAAGCGTAAGAAGGCGAAAGTCAGTGAAAAAAACATTGGAAATCAACGATTTGACCCTCTTTGGGCTCTCTCGGGACGGCTCTCGCAGCTTCTTGGGCTGTTCTTGGAGCGGGGTCTTCTTGGGGCCTCTCAGGGATCGGGGGTGTTGGGCGCCTCTGGGTGGTCCCGGAGGCCTCTGGGAGGTCTCTGGAAGCCTCCTGCTCCCGCTCTTAAGCCCATCTTGGGCCTGTTCTGGGGTGGTCTGGGGCTGTCCTGGGCGCCTCTTCGGCAGTCTTGGAGCCTTCTTGGTCTGTTTCGGGGCCGTTCTGAGGGTCTCTTGGGTGGTTTTGGGGCGGTCTTGGGAGCCTCTTCGGCGCTCTTGGACCGTTGGAAGCTCGAAAACGCGAGAAGCCAAAAACATGGAAAAACACATGAGCATGCACGATTTTGGCCTCTTCTGGCCGTCCCGGGACGCCTCTCGGAGCTCTCTTGGGGTTTCTTGGAGGCCACCTGGGAGCCTCGAGAGCCGTCGGAAGGCTGACTTGAGCTGCTTGGGAGTGTCTTGGGCCATCCTTTCGCATTCTGGGGGCTCCTGGGAGGCGTCTTGGGCCCTCCTGGAGCGCTGTGGAGGCTCCCCGGAAAGGCCGGGGGAGCGGTACCGGGAGCGTTCCCGAGATGTCGCGGAGAGGTGTGGGATCCGGGGCCGGGGGGGGGCGGTATATACTTAGAATGACATGTGTATATATATATATATATATGTACATGTATATATGTATATATAGAGAGAGAGAGAGAGAGATTTACACATACATATATACAGGCGATCCCGAAGCCCCCCCCCACTGTAGGCCTCCCAAATGGGGTCCGAGTAGGTGGGGTCGGGGGATCAAGCCGCATCGCCGATGCATCGCCGATGCATCGGCGATGCATCGGCGACGTCGGCGGTGTATCGGCGACGCCAGCGCGCAGAACATCGGGCTCCACATCGGCGATGCATCGGCGATGCGGCGCGATCCTCCGACCCCATCTACTCGGACCCCTATCTAGGAAGCCTAGACCCACACCCACCGCTTGGGCCCGCCTTCCCGACACGCCCATTAAGGGCTAACCCGCCCGATGGGCCGTCTGGCTCTGTCACGTGCTTTCTGCTCCTAGCCCCCTCCTGCTACGTAATCCGTGCTCCATCCTTCCCCCTCCCCTGTCCATCCGTCCTCTCTTCCTGCTTCATGGGCTGCTGCACCAAGTACGCGCGCCGTAAGGAAGATATACCCCCAGGGGGTACGATCGAAGACGAAGAGGGCGGGCACCGAGGGTTTGAAATATACGTGTTGAATGGCACGCGAGCAGGTAAGAGCGAACGCATTTAAAAATGATTGTGTTTGGTCTTACTTCTGTTGTTGTTGGTGTTGTGGTTGTGGTTCTTGCCCCCTTCCCCCTCGGCACCACGCTCAACGCAGCCACTGGGAACCGCCACGGGGGGAATCGAACGCGACCCGGGGGCAACACGCTCCCCAGGCGAGCGACAAGTGCCATCGCCTCCCCCTCCTTCCTACAGTCGGGGCGCTGACCTAAGGAACCCTAAATAAGGAACGAGGCCCCTTTTTCCCACAGGTTGAGCTTCGATTTCCCATCGAAACCCTAAGCAAAACCAAAGGCGAACTGCAAAAGAACTAAGGAACACCGAGCCCCTCCCCAACGAAAAGGGCTCCTTCCTCAGGGCCCCGACTGTACCCCTCCCCCCCTCCCGCCCGTCCTTCTTGATGCCCTCCCCCGAGCGCAGCATGCACCCGAGCACCTCAGCGAGACGGCCAGAGGCCCCTGAGCCCGCCCTCCGCGGCGCGCCCGCGGGCCTCCCCTCCCCGTCCTGCCTTCTATCCTCCTCCTCCCCTCATCCTCCTCCTCGCTCCTCCTCTCCTCCCCTCCTCACCACTTCAACCTTCCTCCAACCTCCCTCTCCTCCTCCTCCTCCTCTCCTCCTCCTCCTCCTCCTCCTCACTCTCCCTGTCCCTTCCCTCTGGCTCCGCCTCCACCCTCCCCGTCGTCTCTCCTCCCTCCCACTCCCCTCCCCTCGGCCCCTCCCTTCCCCTCCCCATTTTCCCCCTCGCCACCCCTCCCCATTTCCCGAGCCCGTGCCCTCCCCCGCCTCCTCACCGACAACCCCAGCATCACCATCACCATCGCCACCAACATCGCTGCCACAACCATCACCACCGCCCCGCCATCATCGTCGTCGTCACCATCCCTCTTCCTCGGATCCGTCCTCCCGTCGTCCTCCTCCTCCTCCTCCTCCTCCTCCTCCTTTTCCTCCTCCTTCTCCTCTTCCTCCTCTTCCTCCTCCTCTGCCTCCTCCTCCTCCTCCTCCTGCCCCCCTCTGGGGTGACGCTTGGCCGAGCACGTACGCCCCCTCGGGGTCCCGCTGGTCCGCGGCCTTCCTGAGCCATCTGGCTGCAGCCTCCGGTCACGTGCGAGGGGGCTCCGGGGAAGTCGCGCCTCTTCTTGGACGCGTCCAGTCTGGTCCTCCTCCTCCTCCTCCTACTCCTCCTCCTCCTCCTCCTCCTACTCTTTCGTCCCCGACCTCCTACTTCTCCCCTGAAGATGATGATTCCTCCTCCTCCTCCTCCTCCTCCTCCTCCTCCTCCTCTTCCTCATCATTATTCCCTTCCGTCGCCTCCTCCTCCTCCTGCTCCTCCTCCTGCTCCTCCTCCTCCTCATCCACCACATCCTTCCTAACCTTCATGTCTGTCTCCACGTTCCTAGCCTCCTCCTCCTTCTCCTCCTCCTCGCCATCATCACCATCATCACCATCAGCAGCAGCATCATCATCATGCTCATACTCGTACTCATCATGATCAAAATCATCATCAGCATCACCATCATCAGCAGCATCATCATCAGTATCGTCATCATTTTAGTACTGTCCATCATCACCATCGTCTTAATCATCGCCATCATCATCACCACCATCAGCATCGCAAGTATCACCATCACCAACATCAACATCATCAGCATCACCATCATCGTCATCATCATCATCATCCTCATCAGCATCACCATCATCACCATTAGCATCAACATCATCATCAACATCAACATCTGCATCATGAGCATGATCATCATCATCATCGTCGTCATCACCATCATCATCACGATCACAACCCCCCATAAAACCAACCTCATCATCATCATCATCCTCATCAGCATCATCAACATCATCATCATGAGCATCACCATCGTCGTCATCATGATCATCACCATCAGCATCTTCATCAGTACCAGCATCATCAGCATCATCATCATCATTATCATCATCGCCTGCATCATCATCATCATCATCATCATCATCATCAGCATCATCATTTTCGCCATCATCGTCGCCGTCGTCAATCGCATCCTCATCAGCATCATCAGCATCAACAGCATCAACACCATCATCATCAATATCATCATACTACTCAACATCATCATCATCATCATCATCATCATCATCATCAGCATCATCATCATCATCACCGTCATCATCGTCGCGATCGCCATCATCATCAGCAGCACCTTCGTCATCAGCAGCATCATCATTAGCATCATCAACATCGTCACCATCATCATCAGCATCATCATAACCATCATCAACACCATCGTCGTCATCGTCATTCCCAGCATCATCACGACCATACTAAAACCAATAATCATCATCATCATCATCATCATCATCATCATCATCATCATCATCAGCAGCAGCAGCAGCAGCAGCAGCAGCAGCATCATCGCTTTACGATTGCATCAGCCTCATCATCTCAAGCCTCCTCCTTGTCGTTCGAGGCACTCCTCTCCTCGCCCTCCTCGCCCATCTCGCCCTGCTCCACCTCCCTCGCCCTCACTCACAGCCCCCACTGCCCCGCACGAGCAACAGCAGACGCACGGACAAGCACGGCAGCGCTACCAGGAACGACGCCCAGCGGCCGGACGGACGGACGCTCACGTGCGCGCCGGAGCGCGATCCGCAGTTCGGGGGCCACATGCGAACCCCATCCTCACCCCCCCACGATTTCTGAGGGGGAGGGTGGGCTTAGTGGGCCCTGGAAACGACAGGGCCGTTTTTTCACCGGTTCCGTTTTGCCGTTTTTTTTGCCGGTTCCGACGCCGTTTTTTTACCGGTTCCGTCGCCGTTTTTTGACCGGTTCCGGATCCGGTTCCACTCCTGGAGCCGTTTTTTTGCCGTTTCCAGTCGCCGTTTTTTGCCGTTTTTCATTTTCAAGGGGCATTTTTTTGGAAACGGTGAAAAAACGGCCCTGCCGTTTCCAGGGCCCACAGAGAGGGTGGGGTTCACTTCGCTCGGAAATCGTGGGGGGTAGGGGTGGGGTTCGCATGTGGTCCTTCTGCAGTGCCGTGCAAGCGTGGCGCAAGATGGACGGGAGAGAAGCGCCAGTGCGAGGAGAAGACGGAGGGGCGCCAGCGGCGAGAAGCAACGACGGAACGGGAAGGGGCGCCTCCGCATCGGGCTCGACGCCGAGGCCCTGGCGGTACATCAGGCCGAGGCCCTCCTGAGCCTTCGCGTGGCCCTTCTTCGCCGCGAGCGTCAGAAACTCGACCGCCTTCTGATCGTTCCGCTTGAGGCCTTGCGACAGGGCCCAGGCTGGGGAGGAGCGTCCCCCACCCCGCCTCCCTTCAAGGCCACGCTCACGGCGATGTTGGTCTACGGCGATCTTGGGAACATGTTTTTTGCGACGCCGAACTCGCGCAGAACCACGCTTTCCTACAGCTGGGTTTGCCACGACCACCCCCACCTACAATACGGAAACGCGGAGGGGCCAAGGCGGGGGAGGAGTGGCCAGCGCGATTGCTGGGATCCGCGCTGGACCCCCCTCCCTGGCGCGCGGAGCGCGCCATGGGCGGCGCCGGAGGCACCGCCAAGTGTGCCTCGCGCCGATCCAGGAGATCCGCGCCAAGCGTGGAAAGTCCATGTTGATGTAGACGCTTCTCCTTTGACGACCCCCCCTCCCTGCGCTCCTGCGTGCCGCACCTCCCCGTGCCATCCCGCCGATGTCTCGGGGATCTTCTGACCCGGGTCAATCCAGACCCGGGTCAGCAGGAAACCAAAAACTGCAATGCAGGAAAAAAAAACTGCAACGCAGGTCTTCGCAAACCCGGGTCAGCCAATATGTGCGGCCGCCTCGCGGCCACGAGCGGCTCCCAAACCCGGGTCAGCCAGAGGGAATCTTCGCAGGATCCTGCAGGATCTGGCGCCCTGGCTGACCCCCGTCTGGATTGACCCCCGTCTCAAGGCTCCCGAATGTCCCCTCCTCTCCATTGCCCGGGTTGCCCTCCTCGTCGTCGTCGTCGTCGTCGTCGTCGTCGCCGTCGTCGTCGTCGTCGTCGTCGTCGCGCGTGTGTCTGTGCCTGCGCTCCTGCGTGCCGCACTTCCCCCCTTTTATCCCGCCGCTCCCTCGCCCCTCCTCGCCTCTCCTCGCCCCCCTCCTCGCCCCCTCCCTCCCCCCTCCTCGCCCCTCCTGCTCCCCTCCTGCTCCCCTCCCCCCTCCCTCCCCCCTCTCCGTTGCCCCGGCTGCCCTCTCCTCGCCCCTCTTCGGGGGGGGGAGGGCCTTTCAGCTCCGCGGCCCCCCCCTCGCGCGGAGGACGACGACCGTCTGCTGCGGGAGGCAGGAGCAGCAGCAGCAGCTGCAGGACATCCGCTCAGGCAGCAGCCGAGGGATAGGCAGGGCGAGCAGCCGCCGAAGCGGCCGAGGAGGAGAGTAAAGGTGCCCAGGGGCACACAAACGAACAGACACAAATGCCAAGAACCCCCCCATTTCCCATATATTTCTGGGATGATCTTCTTCCCCCGCACTTCCCATGTGTTCCAATATTTTCCGGGGAATCGACGATTGTTTGTGCCTGTGTGTTTTCCCTCCCGAGAGAAGGAAGAAGAGCGAACTAATGTGAGCGACCCCGATTGGCGTTCCCGACTGCAAGGCGAAATCCAATATGAAAAAGAAGCTTTGGGATGCGCTTGCGCTAGGCAGGAGCCGTGCGCAGACAGGCTACAGTCGAGCTCAGCGTTGCTACGATGGCATATATTAATCCTCTCCATCCTCGGCCAACGGAACCATGCCCGAATCATTCCTATTCAAGTGGATCGAGCGAAGGCCCTGGTGGAAAGACTCCTTCGTCGCGCTATTTCCTGAAAGGTGAGGGCGACACAGTATTGACCAGGGGCTCCCCCACTGAGTGCCAACATCCCAACAACCCTGAGCCAACTCTAGACACGGTGAGGGCATTGGGGAAGGACGCATTGGAAAACTAATCCAGGGCCCTGGAAGCCAGTGGAACACCAACTGAGGCTTGGCCGTGGACATCACATCACCGCCGCCCTCGTCAGAGAAGGAATCACCCAGGGTCTGAAGCCTCCTGGGCTTATTCCTCAACGAACGCCCCCACAATAACCCAATAGGTTCGGTCTGGCACGGTGTCCCCGCGCCCAGGGATGAGCTACGACCACCGTTGCGGCCAGTGTCCATGCATATAGCTTAGACCAGGTGGGTCAGACCGTGGCCTTGAGAATCTGGCTTGCCTGCATACATGCAACGCGAGACTCATAAGCAGTGAGGAGAAGAGGAGGAGGAAGAAGAGAAGTCCTTGGTGCCAGTGACCGCGCGCCTGGGAAGAGAGAGAGAGAGGGAGAGAGAACACACAATAGAGAGAGGGAGGGATAGAAATATTTAGAGTTGGAGAGAGAAAGGAAAGAGAGAGAGAGAGAGAGAGAAAACAAAAAAAGTAGCAACCAGCGACAAGCGGCGCGGGACCCTCTCCGCGAACCAGCATGCGGGCGAGCTGGTACTGCGAGTCAGTGTGGCCCTGGCAGGCCCGAGCTGAACCGAATCGCGACATCGAACCGTGTCGGAAACGAATCGGATCGCCAGCGAATCGCCACGCATCGGGGCGAAAAACCGCACCGCCGCGCCCGGCTCCGGCTGGCCCCGGCCGAGGCCGGTGGCTGGGACCGCACCGAGGCCGGCGAATCGCATCGCATGTCGGATCGTGCTGTAAGCGGCGGTGCCTGGGCCGCGGCCATCTTGAAGTAGTAGGCCGCGGCAAGGACGTCCTGTGCACCAGGGGGGGGGTCCCCCGCCGCTCGTGGCGCCCGCCGGGCAGCTATGAGGAGGGGCACGGGCACGCGGGGCCGGTGGGCGGGGGGGGGGGGGGGAAGAAGGGGAAGGGAGGGGTGACGGGGGGCGGGGCGGAAGGGGGCGAAGGAGGCAGGGGCAGCAGGGGAGGGGGGAAGGGTGGGAGGGGGGGAAAGCGAAAGGAAAGGGGAGAAAGCGAAACGAAAGGAAGGGGGGGCGAAGGGGGGGAAGGGGGAAGTAGAGGGGAGGGAAAGCGGAAGGAAATGGAACGAGCGCCCGACCACCGCTGACAGCAGTCGCCCGAGCCTGGCTCAGACCAGGTGGGTGGGGCCGCGGCTTCTGGGTGCTGGCGT
This sequence comes from Prorocentrum cordatum, assembly GCA_963575745.1. NCBI lineage: Eukaryota > Dinophyceae > Prorocentrales > Prorocentraceae > Prorocentrum > Prorocentrum cordatum. The sequence goes on from CAUYUJ010017279.1 coordinate 54,717, forward strand.
GCCTGGGAGAGGTGCGGCGCGAGGCATATATATATATATATAATACAGTGCGATGCCGGCGTGCCCTACCGTGGCCTTCCCTGGCACGCAGCGCGGTGCAGGGCATGCAGAGGAAGGGAGGGCGAATGGGGCGCATAGGGAAGGAGACCAGGCAGAGCGAGGGGGGAGGTGGACGCGGAGAGGGCAGCAGGACGGGGGAGAATGGTGGCGGGGTCGGGGAGGGAAGGGGGGGGGGAACGTGCAAGGTTGGGCCATGACGCGGGCCAGTGGGTGGAGACGGCGGGTGAGGTGGAGAGGCATGGGGAGGGGGCGTGGGGAAAGAGAGAAGACAGGGCAATCATCACCAGATCGGACGGGGCGTGCCTTGGCGGGACAATGCGGGCAAGGGAACTACTCCGAATCCCACCTCTGAAAACCACTTGATACGTTTCCTGTATGTAAGATGCCCGCTTCGGTTTCGTTCGCTCATGTCTCTCGATCTCTCCCTCTCTCTCTGTCTCTGTCTCTCTCTCTCTCTCTATTTCTGTTTCTCTCTCCCTCCCTCTCCCTCTCTCTCTTTCTCTATCTCTCAATGTAGATGCACCTCTCCCCCCCTCTCTCTACATCTTTCTCCCTCTCTGTTAGTCTCTCTCTCTCTCTCTCACTATCTCTCTCCTTGTGTGCACATATATATATACACAGATTCATCATCGTATGTTTTACCGCTTCCACTGCAAATGTCAGAGCTACTCTGTGACCAGTTACCTCCCTCCTTCAGTCAATCATATTCGCTTCGACTTGTATTCGAAATGGTGATGGTATCGCCTGTTGACCTTCAAGACCACGGCCGCTCAGGTAGCACAGCCCCACACCTTAGGACTGTCCAGCTCGCTGCCTGCCCCTTCGGCGTCACGATCCCTACCACACGCAGGCATACACACGCTTACACGGGTTGAGCGCGTACCTGCAATCAGCTATATGTAATTACACGCGCGCGCAGACCCAGTATACCCACGCTGATTGCGCTATCGTTGGCCGTTCCACCATCGCGAGCCGAGACCAGGCACGTTTGCCCACCCACCATCAGGCAAGGTTCACCTCCCCATCTTCCTCCTCTCTTCCTCCTCCTCCTCCCCCTTCACCCTCTTCCTCTCCTCCCCCTCCCCCTCCCCTCCTCCTCCTTCTCCCCCCCCCCTCCTCCTCCCCCCTCTTCTTCCTCTCCTCCCCCCCTCCTTGCTCCTCCTCCTCCTCCTCCTCCTCCTCTTCCTCCTCCTCCTCCTGCTCATGCTCCTCCTCCTCCTCCTTGCTCCTCCTCCTCCTCCTCCTCCTCCTCCTCCTCCTCCTCCTCCTCCTCCTCCTCCTCCTCCTCCTCCTCCTCTCTCTCTTCCTCCCTCCCCCGCGCACCGGACATGCGGTACGCCTGCTTCGGCTGGCCGAGGGGAGCCCCAGCGGCAATGCCAATGTCTCAGACCAGAGCGGCTGCACGACGACGGTTAGGCATGAATCTCGCGTCCTCATCCTGCCCTGCTCCTCCTCGTCTTCCTCCTCGTCTTCCTCCTGCTCCTCCTCCTCCTCCTCCTTCTCCGCGTCCTCGTTGTTCTCCTCCTCCTCCTGCTCCTGCTCCTGCTCCTGCTCCTGCTCCTGCTCCTCCTCCTCCTCCTCCTCCTCTTCTTCCTCCTATTCCTCCTGTCCACTCCCCCTCCTCATCTCCTCCTCATCCTGCTCCTCCACCCTGACGCCGTCGGGAAGATGGCCGGCTCTCCCCGCGCATCGTTCTCTTACGCACAGGATTGCGCACGCTGATGTGTCCTGCGGATGTCTGCCGTCCGACTGTTTCGGGTGCTTCGATGCTTCAAAACCGTGCTCCCGCCGCAGCGCGGCGCCCTCGCCGAAGCGCGGGCCACGCTCTTGCCGTCGCTCGGACGTCCATTCCCTGTGCTTTTTTGGTTTCGTGCGAGTTTTTTTCGCCAAGTGATCAAGGATGTTCCTCGATGGTCCTCGCCGAGGAAAAAAACGCACACGTCCGAGCGATGCCAAGCGCTTCTGGATCCGAGCCCCTTTTGAATGGAATCGCCCTCCTTGCCTCTCGGACTCCTCCGCCTTCCCCTGGTCCTCCTGCTCCCCCCCGCTCCTTCCACTCCGGTTCCTGCTGCTGCGGTTCGTCCTCTTCCTACTCCCTCCACGCTCTCCTCAATAGCCTCCTCCATGTCCTCCTGCCCATCCCCCATCTCACGCGCCACCTCCTCCTCCCACGTACGCAACTTCTCTTCTCCGATGGCGCATGACACAATGGGGTCTCATGTTGACGTTCCCGGTCGGCCATGAAACGCATCCGCGGATAGAGAAAAGTCAGCGCAGTGGGAAAGCATGGACGGAGGGATAGGATGTCAGCTGTGCATCGAGGGTGCCTAGCTTGCCCCCACCTCTCTCTCCCCCTCCTGTCACTTCTCCTCCCTGAGCCTCCCCCGTCCTCCTGATCCGCATCATCCCTCTCGCCCCCTCCTTCTCCCTGCATTGCAACATTGACGCTGAGGCTGACAGGGGAGACTTGCGCTCCCCAATTGCTGCAGCAATCCGCAGAGGACGATCGGAACACGTGGTGAGGCCACGGTGTCGAACACAAGACCGGCTAAGCCCGGAGCCATGCTGGGCCTCTGCCAAGCCGTCCTCCCACACCCACATTCCTCGCTTCACCCAGCCGAGCCTATGCTTCATTCCACCAGGCAGGAGTGCTGGCACGTCCCATGCGAGTGCCAGATTTCGCTGCACGGATGGAAGGTTATCGCATGATCTCCCATAGAAGTACACGAATGGCGAATCTCACATTGCCAACCAATTCACAGCTAAAGGGTAAGTGAGTTGTTCATTACATGTTATCTCCATGCTTGTGCGACCCGCACGGTTAAAAATCCAAACAGCCTCGCAAGTTTGCTTTAGCCCTTGCCCGGGACTTCCCCCGACGCCTTTGTCTCTGGCAGATTGGCAAGATTCAAAAGATAAATGGATGGACAACGCCCCCTTGTCGAAACAAGGCCATCGCCTGCGACTTACTTACGTGGTATCGCCCCTGAGCCGGAGACGAGATGAGGCGACGAACAGCGAAGGGAGGATGACTGGAGACTCTGAGAGGCTGGGAGGAGGAGGAGGAGAAGGACGAGGAGCAGGAGGAGCAGGAGGAGATATGTGAGGAGCCCCCAAATCGACCACGGGAGCGCCTCGAAACACAACGACGGCGCCCCCCTGTCCGTGCACCCCGCTCGACTGCAGCCTTGATTCCCGCCTGCCTCCTGCTTCCCCTTTCCCAAACCTCCTCCACCTCCGCCTCCGCCTCCCCCCTCATCCCAGCGGCTGGGAACTTCTGGATAGCGTGTCGCCGCGGCGCCCCCGGGGACACGCTACCCTTTACGAGCGGATAGTGTGTCGCTCCGCTCCGCAGGGTGGGAGGTCGGGACGTTGACGCTTGGGGACTGGGAAGCAGATAGCGTGTCACGCTGAGGCGCGGTGGGCCAGAAGCGGCGCGACACGCTACCCAAAACTTCCCGACCGTACTGTACTCCTGCCACCCCATCCTCTTCTTCATGCCTCCTCCCTCCTCCTCTTCCCTCTTTCCCTCCTTCTTCTCCCTCCCCTCCTCCCGTCCTCCTCCCTCTCCTCCTCCTCCCTCTCCTTTCTCCTCCTCCCTCCCTCATTCTCCTCCTCCCTCTCCCTCCTCCTCCTCCCTCCACATCCTCCTCTTCATTTCTCCTCCCTCCTCCCACCTCCCACTCCTTCACCTTTCGCCGTTTCAGGTGCCGCTGCCCCAGGGGCACCTTTCTTCGGGGAGACGTCAGACTTGGGTTCCAGGGACTCGGGTTGGCCTGACATGGCCACCTGAACTTCGACGCGAAATCTCGCTGTAAACATCCAAACCAAGACTGGACCGTCAACAATCCAGCACGCGCTCGTCAGCAAGCGTCAGCCGCAAACCCGAGGTCCGGCATACTCGAGTTTAACGCTTCCCCGATTCCTCACCGTTCAAGTGCAACTCGGGCGGGTGGCAATGGGGGGTGACCCAAATTAGGGGGTGAAGAACAGGGCTATGCAGGGGCCCTGTAGGCTTCCTTTTGGATTCAGCAGAGGCCCAAAAGGGGTCCCATAGGGCCCCTTCGGGGCTTTTTCAGTCACCCCCCATTTGGGTCATGCCCAAGTGCCACCCGCCCGAGCAACTGCATCTTCTTTCCTCCCTCCTTCCTCGCCGTTCCCGTGCACGAGCTGCCGCCGCCGCCTCCCCCCCCCCTCCATTTTTGACGGCAGTGCACATGAGCACATCGGGGCACTGTGCAGAAGAGGATAAGCAAAAGGACCCCCCCAAAAGGTGAAGAAATGGGGGCTACGCACTTGGCACTCCTCCTCCTCCTCCTCCTCCTCCTCCTCCTCCTCCTCCTCCTCCTCCTCCCCCTTCCTCCTCACTTCCGCCCCATACCCCCATCCGTTTCCTAGAGGGCAGAAGAGCCAGCCTTCTCAGAAGAACCCCCTGTAGGCGAAAAGCTCTTGAGCAAACGCGCCCAAGGAAGAAGTCGAGCGTGGAAGGGCTGCGTGGGAAAGGCTCAGGGCTGCTGGGCAGCCCAAGTCCCAGTGGTGCGTGGCGATGGCCGTTTCGCCTTTGGCCCTCCTTCCTGGGGCGCACCACACCGCCCTGCAACTGTGCCAAAGTTGGAGACGTCTGCTCAGCCTGTCACCGCGGCGACACGCCATGCCTTACACGCGGACAGCGTGTCGCTCCGCTCCGCGGGGCGGGAGGCTCGGAAAAAGGCTCGGGAAGTTGACGGCTGGGGACCGGGAAGCGGATAGCATGTCGCTCCGAGGCGCGGTGGGCCAGAACTGGCGGAGCGACATGCGATCCAAAAGTTCTCGACCGCAGGCCTGGCCCAGAACGCCGAGGAGGAGGATGAGGAGGAGGAGGAGGAGGAGGAGGAGGAGGAGGAGGAACAGGAGGATTGAAGAGGAGCAGGAGCCCAGAGCGCCGAAGAGTGGCGTGCCAGCACTCTGGCAGCTGCAGCGGCCGAGCCTGCTGCCCGCACGCGCTCGACTCCTAGCCGCGGGTGCTGCCTCCCCGAGCCTCCCCAACGTGGCCGCCCCGATGCGCAACACGCAACCCGTGGCGTGCTGACTCGGAGCTCAAAGCGTAGATTGGAACCGTGCGTGTAGCGAGACGCGTGCGCCCAAACGTGGGCCGACACGTGGGGCCAACCCGCAACGTTTTAGCACGCACGTTTTGAACAGGGCACGTGCTGCGTTGCGAAACGAGCGCAGCAGGGCAACTGAGCTCCCTAAGAGGTGATCGGCTGCGCGCAGGAGCAGCCCCAGGCAGGAGCGACCCTGGTGCGCGGCTTCACACTCGGGGCGTTGACCTAAGGAGCCCTAAATAAGGAACGAGGCCCCTTTTTCCCATAAGTTGAACTTCGATTTCCCATGGAACCCCCACGCGAACTGTAGAACAATCAAGGAACACCGAGCCCCTCGCCAGCGAGAAGGGTTCCTTCTTCAGCGCCCAGACTTTAGGGGCTGCAGGGTGGGCCACATCCACGCGCGCAGGCCAATTCCGGGAGGACCCCTGTGGGCCCGCACTCCTCAGGCCACACTCCGGCGAAAGGGTCACTCCCGGGCGCAGCCGATGGTACTTTCAGCGGCGACGCAGGGAGAGCCCAGGATCGAATCGATCAGTCAGATCGGCAGTCAATACAAAATATTTATCGGATCGGCGGAAGTCGGCGGCCAAGCTGGGAGAAGTCGAATCGGCGGACGTCGGCAGGCTAGCAAGGTCCAGAATGGGACATCGGAATCCGAATCGGAGCTCGAATAGGGGAACGAAGAAGGACATAGACATGAAAACTCGGAGGTCCGCGCGGATCTACCGGATCGGCGCTGGACCCCTCTCCCTGGCGCGCGAAGCGCGCCAGGGGCGGCGCCGGAGGCGCCGCCAGGGCGGTCCAGCGCGGATCCGAGAAATCCGCGCGGGCCTCCGAATTGCTATGTTTATGTCATTGTTCGTTCCCCGATCGAAGGTGGATCCAATCGGGATCGAAACCCAGCGAACCCGCATCGAAGCGAGCCAGAGCAGTCGAAACGAGCTCCTTCGACGCGAGGGCACGCAGCGCCGGATGGCAACAACCCAGGCGCGGCAGAGCTCATCGCGCACCACCACCAACGCAAGAGACGAAAAACGGCCGCGGAGGGAGGCAGAGGATGATGGGCAAATTTCCCGCCACCGCCATCAGATGTTAGGAAGGGGGGGCAGGGAGGATGAGGTCCTCGACCTCCTCCTCCTCCTCCTCCTCCTCCTCCTCCTCCTCCTCCTCCCTCTCCTCCCTCTCCTACATCTGGTAGCGGTGGTGGAAAGCTGGCCCATCAGGGGAGGGAGCCGCGCCGGGTGCAGCACCCCAAGCGTGGTGCTGGCGGCCTCGTGCGCCTCCCCCAGTTTCCAGCGGGCTTGCCAGCCCCAGGTCGGAGAGGGAGCACACTGCAGGGCGCCCAGGCGGCGCTCGGCAGTTGGCACGGCCAGATTCTGACGGAGGCCGGAGCCGGGCGCCACGTCTCGGGGGACGAGTGGGCCGGAAGCATGTGCAGAGGCACGTGTGTCCCGACTCCAGGTCGACCGTTCTTGATGCGCACTGGTCACAACGCCACTTGGGACGTCTTTCCAAAGGCGCTGGTTCAGCCACTGGTTCTCTGTGCTCCTGGTGCGCAGTAAGCAGGTTGCGGCTCATCCCTCACTCGACCGGGTGATGCCCCGAGTCCACGAGTCGATGTCGACTCTTTCCAAGGTCGCACGCAAGGACCTTCCAGCCAGAAGGGCCCCGACCCGCCCCAATGAAAACGTGCCGCCGTCCAGCGCCGCATCCCCTGCACCCCTCGGGTTTGTACTCTTCTTCCTCCGCCTCCTGCTGCTCCTCCTTCTCCTCCTTGTCCTCCGCACTCCTCCTGCATATGCATTCCTACTGCTCAAACATATCATCCGTCCGCCTCGCCTCCTCCTCATCCTCCTCCTCCTCCTCCTCCTCCCCTTCGCCTTCCTCCTCATACAGTCCCTTCTCATTATGATGCTCCTCATCGTCGCCCAATCCGATTATCCTGTTTACCCTCCTTCTCCTCATGGTCCTTACCCACCATCCCCACATCATCTTGCTCGTGCTGCTGCTGCTCTCCACACCCCATCCTCCTCGTCCCTCTCCCTCCTCCGCGAACCCTCACTCCTCCGCCGCCTCCTTGCATCTCCCATCCCCCACCCTTCGACATCCTCCGATATTCGGAGGGAGTCAGTCACCACCTGTGACCACACCAAAGAGCGTCAAGAAACTCCCGCACAATCTGAGATCCCTGGGCGAGCTCGGCGGCCTCGAGGCGGCGGCGGAGCCTCGCCTGTCCCCTCCCCTCCTCCGCTGCTATGACGAGGTAGTTCAGGCCCTCCGCCTGCGCGCGGAGAAGGAGGGCGAGGAGGAGGAGGAGGAGGAGGAGGAGGAGGAGGAGGAGGAGGAGGAGGGGGAGGAGAAGGAGGAGGAGAGGAGGAGGAGGAGGAGGAGGAGGCGGAGAGGAGGAGGAAGGAGGAGGAGGAGGAGGAGGAGCGGGAAGAGGAGGAGGAGGAGGAGGAGGAGGAGGAGGAGGAGGAGGAGGACAAGGGGGAGGAGGCGGCGCAGGAGGAGCAGGAGAGGAGGACTGGGGTGGCCCACCGCAGCAATCGGCGGCGGGGCGCACGCTGCAGCGGGTGCGGTGCGGGGGGGGGGGGGAGCTCGGGGGGCCTGCGCTCGGCGGCCCAGGCCGCACAGTTCCGGAGGCCAACCACGCGAAGGCCGAACCGGCACGGCCCTTGCGAAGGGTGAAGGAGGAGGATTATGATGATGATGATGATGATGATGATGATGATGATGATGATGATGATGATGATGATTCTCCCGCTCGCGCGCTAGCGAGCTGTCTCCGAGCGCGGCCGCGGCTCGCGCGCGCGGGGCGGCCCAAAATGGGCAGGCCCGTCCCGCGCGCTCGTGCCGGGGCGCCGCGCGTCAGGCGGGGGAGACCGCCTGCTCGCCGACGACGGCGAGGCAGCGCCCATCAGCCTTAGATTGGGAGAGGAGGGAGGGGGGCAGAGAAGCTGCGGAGACAGCAGGAGCTTGCTCACAGAGAATAGAAGAGGCATTCTCCCGCTCGCGCGCTAGCGAGCTGTCTCCGAGCGCGGCCGCGGCTCGCGCGCGCGGGGCGGCCCAAAATGGGCAGGCCCGTCCCGCGCGCTCGTGCCGGGGCGCCGCGCGTCAGGCGGGGGAGACCGCCTGCTCGCCGACGACGGCGAGGCAGCCATACCCGTGCTCAAGGACCTTGCGAAGTGACAAGGTTTCGGCGGGCGGCCGCAAGTAGGGCAGGCCAAGCGGCGGGGCCGACTTGGAGAAATGAAGCGACAAGGCGGTCGCTGGCGGTGGCGAAGAACAGGATCCGCGCCCGTGCGGGCACGGGCAGCGCAGCAAGAACAGTGGAAGCGGCGGCGGCTTGCAGGTAGCGCTCAGCACTGGAAGCCTGACGCCAACGCCCCCGCCAGAAGACGCGAGGGACGTCTTCCGTAGCGATATAGAAGTCTGTTGCGCCAGAGCCCCGCAGACATGCGGGCGTCAGGTTGAGCCCCTGACCCGCTTTGGCAAGAGGGACGCCCAGGGCCGAAAGCAAATGATTCCACCGAGTACGGAAGCCGCTCGCACCGAAAGGGGCGAGAGGATCGGTGGAAGCCAACCGCCCAAACACTTGATTCAGAATCTTCACCGTGCCCCGATCGGAGCAGCGAGCATGCTGCGTCGGGTACGTTCTCCTGGTCTTTGGAACAAGAATCGAAAGAAAAGCATCCCCTTCAACTTCGAGGCGGTCGCAAGGAAGCGACAAGTCACAGCGGCGTGACGCCAGCAGCTCGCCAGGCCTGAGGAACATCGTGAAGCCCATGAGCAGCAAGGCCGCCATCACAGGCCAGTCCCAGGCGAAACAGAGACCGACCATAGCGCGCAGCAGAGCGCGAGGTAAGGGCGGGCGGAGCTTTGGCGGCTCCGCGAGCTTCCATTGTTTCGCTACGTCCCAAGCTTCTGTTAGAAAGGCCTTCCAATGCGGATGAGCGCTCTGGATTCCCAAGATGGCATGAACCAGAATATAATGAGGGAAACCTGCATCATGAAGCCACACGCCGAAGGTCGCGAGGAAGCGGGCGAGAAGTAGCCCGCTACGGTAAAGAGTGGCGGGCGGCACGCCAGTGTGTTCTGCTAACCACAGTTCGAACGCATCAATCGATCTCGAGCGACGATCGAGATACGCGGAGGTGAGGTGAGAATCGCGCACGAAGGGAGTGCGCGGAGGGCGAGCGGGCGCGGAAGGCGCAGCCCGACTAAGCCCTTGGCCTGCGGTCGGCGCCGCGGCTCCCAGAGAGATGCAGAGGCCGCAGACGCACCACAGGATGAGCGCAGGGCGGCCAGGGCTGGGAGAGCTGATCAGCGTGGCGGCCCTCCTGCTCCTGGACGCGTAGAAGGGCGGAACGAGGGTGTCCCGCCCGTCGGTCTCGAACCCCGACGCCTCCGCCAGCATCGCCCGCGCCGAGGTGAAGGATCCGCCCATGTTACGGTGAGCACGGCGAGCCCCTGCTTCGATGTCGGCGGGCAGAGCGTCCCCTCCCTCGAGGGTCGCCCAGTCAAAGGGCGGGCGCGGCTCGGCGCGCGCAGCTGCGGCCGATTCGGCGAGCTCGGAACGAGCTGCCGAGGACGTGAGGCCCGAATGATGTGGAACGGGCACCACCTCCGCGAACGCGTCGAGGATCTCGGACGGAGGGGAATGAGATCCCCACAGCGCTGCTGGGATGGCGCCGTGACCGTCCTGCACGTGGTACAGAAGGTCGAAAAGGCAGGCCAACTTGCCCGCGCGCCTCCTGTGCTCGATCTTTGAGCCGAGCCCGATGCCACGGATGGCGCCCGCCCCCATGGCTTGGAGGTCAGCGCCCGCGGGGATAGCCTCGGGCTCGACGGCGGCCACGTAAGGATGCAACCACGAGGCTTCGTCGATCGGCTCGGCGCCGCCTGTCTGAAACAGGCGCTTATAGGCGTGCAAGGCCTGCAGGAGGCAGTGCAGGTCATCTCTGCCTTCGGGCTCGGCGGCCCCTGCGGGTGCGAAAGACCTCAGCCACGACGCCGCGCTCTGGAAGGCAGCTTGCCAGGCGGGTCCCCACCTCACCACTGTGACCTTCTCACCGCCGAGGTTGAGACGCCACGCTAGGGCGGTGGCGGCCCCTGGAGGCAAGGGCTGCTCAACGGCCGCGGAGGCCGTGCGCCGCGCTGCGAAGGCTGCAGCCGCGGCGCTCCCAGCGTCGCCGCTGTGGGGGCCGCTGGGATGCAGCTCGTGCCCTGAATCTCGGCCAGGCGCGGGGCCGCTCGAAGACCCCCTTTCCTCGGCGGCACGCCCTCCGCCCTGCGGGGCCGCAACAGCATCGCTGGAGGAGCGCGTGCCTACCGAAGACGGAGGGGCCTGAGCAGCGGAGTCCGCGCGGGAGCTGCCTGCGTGGGCGTCGCCCGAGCTCGCATCATGGCGGGACGTGGCTGGCCGCTGCGCAGTAGCGGGGCTCGGGCGCCGCTTCGGAGCGACTCGAGGGGAGCGCACCTCGCGACGCCGAGGCGACGTCGCCTGACGCGAAGGCGCGCGAGAGGAGCCGCGCGCGACGGCCCGACTAAGCCCCTGGCCTGCGGTCGACGCGCGGGATCGCGACGCCGCACGCCCACCAGAGTGGTGAGGGGGCGGCGGCGGCGGCGGGGGCACGGGCCGCGGAGTCTCGGAGCCTAGACGCGTGCCGCGGCCCCGAGAGCGACTGCGAGCCGAGGCCCGAGCGGCGGGCGGAGAGGCCCCCGAGCGGCGAGGGAAAGCCGCCTGCAGGCGGCGGAGGACCTCGGGGTTCAGGCCCGCTACGACGCGCTCGAGGTCCATCGAGGAGTCTGCGAGGGCACTCAGCACGACGTCCTCGAGCTCCGTCGGAGAGTCCTCGTCGCACGCGGGCTCCGCTCTCGAGCGGCTGCGAACGCTCGCGGGCGGGGGCCCGTCAGGAGTGTGCGGGCCCTCCGATGCCTCCCCCGCAGGCGGCTCCGACGGCTCCTCGGGCGAGATCGGGCCGTCGACGGGAGGCGACGAGCAGCCCCCCGAGGGAGAGGTGCGGTCGGTCCCGTACGGGTTTGGAGACCGCGTACGGCTGCGGGCAGGGCTGCGGCTCCGCGGTGGGGAGCCCACTCCCGCGGCGGAGCTGGGGCGTGCCGCGCCTGCCCAGCGGCGCGCATTGGCAGTGCGACGCGCCCTGCGGCCAGGCGCCGTGGCGGCCCCCCCCTCAGGGGCGGGGAGCGCCGCCATCGAAGCCCGCCGCTGCCTGGCGGCGCGCCTGGTGCGCGCGGCGCCCGTGCGCGAGGCGGAGTGCGGCGCGTGACCACCGCGGTTGGGCTGGTCCTCGACCGCTTCATCCCGCGGGCCCAGGCGGGCGCGGACCGCGCGCCGCTCACGACGGCTGAAGCTGGACGCAGGGTCGTCGGCGGGCCTTGCCAAGGCGCGCGGGTCCTCAGCCTCCACCTCGGCCAAGGAGCGGCCAGTGGACGACGCGGGTGCGTCCCCAGCACGAGCGGCACGTTCTGCGATGGCGAGGCCCGTCGAGACCTCAGCGTTGTGCAGGACGGCGCGCAAGGTCTTGCGCCAATCCCGACCCAGCTGGACGGGAGCAGTGCGCGGCAAGCCCGCGGCCTCTCGACTGGCGGCCTCGCGCACGCGTCGGAAGTAGGCGCGATCGGCCATCCCTTCCGCGAGCTCGGCACGAGCGACGGCACGCTCTCCTTCGCCGCGTGCAGGAGCCTGCACCGTGCGCCTGGTGGCGTCGGCACGCGCGGTGCGGAGTGCGTCGAGCTCCACGCGGCCGCGCGACACGGCGGAGACGAGGGTGGCATCCGACTCAGCCGCCCGCGTCGCGAGGGCAGACGAAACCCCGCCCCTCGGGAGAGGCGCGCCCGAGGCGGGGAGGGCAGCCCGAGGGGCCAGCTCGGCGCTCGCAAGGGCGACCCGCGAGGAGACCGCCTCTTCGAGTGCCTGAAGGGCCATGGTCGACCCTGGAGCCAGCTTGCCCTTGCGGGCGCCCTTTCCTGCCGCCTTGGCCCGGGCGTAGGCGCGGGCGGCAGGACCGTCGCCGCCCGTGCTAGGAACATCGGGCGGCGCGGCGGCCTGCGAGACGGCCTGGAGCAACACTGACTTGGCGTCACAGAGCTGCTTCCACTTCAGCGCGCGGGCTGCTCGCTCGTCGGCGCCCAGGTGCGCGGGAGTCCTGTCTGGATGGTAGACTAGGGACTGGCGCCTGAAGGCGGCCTCAATTGTGCCGCGCGAGGCCCCGTCCACTACGCCAAGCAGTTGGCGAGAGGCGCTCACCCTGGCCGCTCGCTGGAAGGTGCGGGGGGTAGCTGCAGAGGCCCCCTTTGGCGCTTCCCGCGAGCCGACGCGCGACGAGCCCACCCCGATAGCAGGCGGAGGGGCCGCCGCGGCCTTGGAGCGGAGGGCCAGTGGCGGAGCACGCTTGGCGGCCTGGGGAGCCGATCCTGCGCTGGCGGCGCCAGGGTCGGGGCCGGGCGAGCCGCCCTCCGCGGAGGCAGACGCTTTTGGCGTGGCGTCTGCCGAGGACGCGAGAGGCCGTTCGCTGTCAGCGAAGAGCGCGTTGCGAGGCCCGCGACGCTCTCCGCTGGCGAGAGCAGCTTCAATGCTGCTCTCGGCGGCGCCCGAGGGGTCAGGTGCCTCCCCCTGGGCGCCGTCGCTGGCGGCGTCGGCGGTCATCCCCGCGCCCTCCGAGGGGGGGGGGGCGGCCGCCCAGCGGTGGCTGAGCAGCCCCTCGGGGCCTCGAGCCACAAGCTGCGCAACAAATCGGCCCCAGAGACAAGTAGGGAATGACGAACGGGAGTCGGCGTACGCAATGCAATCAAAGCGAGTAAATTCTCCTCTCTCTGCTTCAACTAACCAGGCGGGAGGGTCACGGGACGGGGGCCTCACCGCACGGTTCCGCGTGGGGTCGTCGGCCCTGTGCACGTCCGTAGGCACGTACATGCCTCCCATATATAAACCTCCTCCTATCACATAGGGCAAAGTGGTCGAAAGAACGTGAGATAGACCAGGAGAGCTACTGCGCCCGTGAGCGGTCGCGCCCAAAGCCACTTTTGAATCCAAGAGAACGGGGATACGAGAGTCAGGGAGGCGAATACAGCAGTACTTGCACAAGCTCTTATACACCGTTGTCTCAAGGATATTGATGTGACGGGGCATGCGAAACTCCCATTTGTACGCGAGCCGAAAGCGCAGCGCCTCTGATAGCTCGGTGACCCAACGCGGCGCGACGGGGGGCTCAATAGAAGGGAGCCCCAGGTCGCGATGCAGTTGGGTGAGCTCAGGGCCCAAGGGCACGCCGCGGCTGAGTACGGCGAGGAGGCTCCGATTGTGCAGGATCGTGTGCCACCCCCCGTGCTCCGATCTGCGCCACAGCTCGGCGGAGAGCTGCGGGCTGATAGGAGCGCGGACAACGCCCCCCCAGCCGAGAGACGCGTCCGTACCGAACACCTCGGGGCAAGGCTGCGCCCGAAGGTCGGTTATAGCCGTAAAGGCTAAAAAGGTGCAGGCCAAAAGCTCGTCGCGAACATAAGGAGGCAAGTCGTATTCAATGCCCTCCTCGGTCGCCAGGCGCGACAGGAAGTTGTAGACGTGCGTGAAAATGGCGAGCATCGGACGGCGATAGAGGAACACCTGGACCCAGCAGCCCACAAGAGAGGCTAACAGGGAGCGTGTGGTGATGCCGAGGTAGATTTGGATCAGGGTCAGCCTGCACAAGGCCACCGTCCGCACTAAGGGAGCGCAGACGATGCCTATGCGCCCTTCCACCTCGGCGCCCACCACCACCTTGTGCGTTTCGCCGCGCGCGCGCTTGCCTGGATGCTGAATCAGGCCCACGCGCGGGTAGCCTGCATCGCAGGCGGCGAAGACCTCACGATCACGACGACAGGGGTCGTCGGGGCGAGGAGCGGAGCCATGCCACGAGAGCTTCTGAAAACCTGTATGGTCATCAATATTCAGCATCTCGACAAACGGTCCCCGCGGGAAGGGCGAGCGGTGGACAACCTGCTCGTGAGGCCGCAAGGCCCCGAAGCTGTGCAAGACGCCTTCATGTGCAGAGTTGGCAATCTCCACCGCCATGTTGTCGCCCATCGCTAGAGCATTGAGGCAAGGCGCGACGTCCACACCTTCGAGCTCGGGGCGCCAGGCTCGAAAGGCCTTGAAGCGGGATGATGGCAGACGAACGCGAAGGGCGTTACGCCTGGCGCGCGCGGGAGGAACGCGGAAAGTGTAGTAAAACTCCCGTAGGTCGTCGCAAGAAACTGCCAGCCACTCCCCAGGCGCCAGACCCAAACGGCACAGCAGGAAACCCTGGCCAAGGCGCTGGGTGCTGGATGAGATTGAGGCACAGCGGCTGTTCACGACCGTTGGGTTCAGGATCAGCCTGTCGTAGTCGCTGTCCTTCGGTACCCTGAAAGCTCCGCAGGCTTCATCCCAGGCGAGGTCCGAAGCAGGAGTCAGGTACAGGGCGCCGCAGGCATCCCACTTCTGGAGCAGGGCCCACAGCTCGGCGCGGTCCATATGGACACGCGCCCCCTTTTGGCCAGCAGGCCACTCTGACGCCGGGAGCCGCATCTCCTCTGGATTGATGAACGCTTCGCGGACTCGAGCGTCAGAGAGAAATGGAATGGGATCAAACACTGGCGAATAATCCCACTTAATGCGAGACGCCCTGACTTTTAAATCGAAGGGCTCGACCTGGGTGGAGTCCCAAGCCGCCGCAGACGCCAGCGAACCAGGCACGGAAGGAGCGTTGGTCGGGCAGTGCCGCATGGGGGCGGGCACGGAAGAAGAGGAGGTGAAGGAGGCCTCCAAAGCTGCAACATGGGTGGCCAGGCCATGGAGCGAGACCTCAGTAGAGTCGAACTTGGCGAAGGCTCGACCTAAGTCGCTCTTGCCACCACGGGCGAGGCGAACTGCGATCCGACACAACCGTTCGATACGGGTGCGGACGCCCTCCTGGCAGGGCGAGACCGTGGCGCGGACGCGAGCCTCGGCGGGAGCGAGGCTAGGATGACCCAAAGTGAGCCAGTTCAACGCAATAACAGAATACTGCGCGAGCGTCCGCGCCGCGCGCCGCAATCTCCAGCGCTCCCTGCGCCTCGCCGACAAGCCGTCAGGCGGGGGACCAAGAGGTGGAGCAGGCGGGCACGGCCAAGGATCGCGGGGAGGCGGCCCCAAAAGGCACGGGTCGTCCCGGTCCATTGCACGCATAGATGAGCGGGAGAAAGATCCAAGAGAACATCGAGCACCCATCCCAACCTGGGACAGCGCTGCCGCCCAGTGGGTGATATCAATGTTCGCACCTGGAAACAGGCGCAGCAAGGCAGACAAGTCAGCGACAAATGGCGCGACGTTGGCAAGAGCAGCAGGGGTGCTTGAAGGAGAACAAGCACCAGCAAGAACACCAACCTCAGGGGCTGCAGGCCCCATGGGGGGAGCGCTCGACTGAGGCAGGTGACGGCCAAAATGGCCGAATGGATCCGAGGGGCGGTTCGGAGCAGAGCGAGGGGCGTGGTGGCGGAACGTACTCCTCCCTGCGGGGCCGCAACAGCATCGCTGGAGGAGCGCATTCCTACCCTCACGCCCTCGCTGCGCCCAAACACGCCTAGCAGCCATAGCAGCGTCGGTGCAGACTGTCTGCGGCGGCGTACCTCGGCCACGCGAAGGCCCCCCCTCCAAGAAGGCGGGCGCCAAGGGCATCTTCAGTCCTTCTTGGGCACCGCCTTCGGGGCCTTGGGAGCACCCTGAGATTTGAAGGGGGGCTTTGAGACCTTGGGCTGCTTGGGCTGATGAGGTGGATGCTTGGGGAGCGCGACGGCGCGCTCGGCGTCGAGGCGCGCCCGAAATGCTTGCAGCTCCTTCATGTATTCGCCCTGCGCCGACAGCCAGCGAGGATCCACTAGGGGTGAAAACGGGGTCTGGGCCTCGCGCTCCGTGTGACGACTGGTCACGCGACACGGGGGAGGCTCCAGCCCCGTGAGGAACCAAGCGGCCTCGAGGTAGCCGCGGTCCCCCGCCAACTGGTCGATGAACATGCACTGGCAAGTCAGCAAGGTCTGGACCCTCTCGGGGTTGCCCTCCTCGCAGGCCCGCCACAGCTCGGCGCTGAGGAAGGCAAAATGCGTCAACAACTCGTGCGTCGACGGCTGAGCCCCGAGGGGGCTGTGCTCGCGAAAGTACTGATGCATGGCCATGGGGGTCACGGCGCTGACTTCCACGCCCAGAACGCGGGCCAAATTCTCCCTCATCAGTCCTCGCACGTCGGGGCCGTGCTGCATCAGCGCTTGCTGCCACTCGCGCCTCCGAGCGATTCCCCCCATCTGAGCCGATGCGTGCGCGGGGTCGCCCGAGGTCGCGGGCGGAGTTTGAGCTTGGTCGCTCAGGGTCCCCAGAAGCGGGTGGAAGGCTGGGCGATGGCCCCGCCCCTGCTGCAAGGAAAGGGACTGGTGCAGGCACTGAAGCATGAGGCTGAAGTCCGTCGGATTGGCCGCAAGGGGCGGCTCTAACCCGTCGGCGCCGCCCGCCTCGGCAAAGCCGTCGACCGCAGCGGGATAGGCTAGCCCAGGCGGCGGCGGGGGGCCCATCGGTCCGAAAGCGGACGAAGGGGCCCGAGGGACAGCAGAAGAGCGCGCCTTCTCCCACGCCGAGACCAGCGCGGAGGTGGGTCCCTTGGGGCGCGCGGAGACCCGATGAGGGGCCACGGGTGCGTGGGACAAGACGGCCTCGATCCCCGCAGGATCCAGCCCGAGGCGCGCCGCCTCGTCGCTGAAAAGCTGAGGCACCTCGGGCCGAGCGCTCTGGGCAGCCGGAGCGGGGCCCAGCGGTTCGGGTCCGCCGACCATCGTGGAGGCCGCGTGGGCTGCAAGCAAGGCGCGCATTTCGGCAGCTACCTCGGCGCGGGTCATGGGAGCCCCGTCGTCCAGAGACGCCGCAGGAGCGCCAGGAGCAATCGGAGCAGGACCCGCGACCCGTGGCGGCGCGGCGGCGCCAGCGCGCTTGGCGGGCGGGCCGCGCGGCGCTCCAGCGACCGCGGGGGCTCGCGCACTTGGGGCCGCGCGGTCGGCTTCCCCGTCGGCCGCGAACCCCTCGGGCTCCTCCATCTCGTCGGCAGAGTGGTAGGGGGTAGCCCGATCGGCCCCTGGGAGAGGCTCTTCCCCTGCGGTAGGCGGGGCGCCGTGCAAACGAGCGTAGCCCTCGCGAAGCACCCGAACCCCCGAAGGATGCGGCCAATAGACGCGGCTGCGCACCTCGGCGAAGGGAACGATGCCTGCGTCGTCGCCGACCTCTAGAGGGTACAGCGACTCGAGCTCGAGCTCGGAAACCTCGATATCTATAACGAGGACGGATGCGGTAGTGGCGAGCGGCCGTGAAGCGGCCCCCTGGAGCTGGACGTCCACTAGCTGGAAGGGGCCTATCATCCCAGCAAAGCCATCCGCCTCGGCAGCCTCGAGCTCCGCTGTAGAGCGAAAGGCACCAGGCAGGGCCAGCAGGATGCCCCCTTCTCGAGAGGCGAGGGGGATAGCCGCCCAGCTGGTGTCGCCGTCGTCTAGGCGCCATCGTGCGTAGTCGCGCGCCGTGGGCGCAGCGAAAGGGTAGAGCTCGGGCCAAAGGGGCCCTCCGCCAACTGGTGGCAGCTCCGCCATCAGTGGGCGCCGCCGTGGACGCCGCCGCCCGCACGCTGGGCGTCTGCCCGCTCGAGCGCTTGAGGTCGAGGCGGAGCCCCGTAGGCCAGCGCTCGCGCCGCACGGCGGTCCTGCTCAGGTGAAGCAGAAACCGCGCCGCGCGGCCAGGCGAAGGGCCAGAGCCTCCGCCACACGTACGGGCCCAGCAGCCCGAGGCAGCAGCCCGCGCAGGCGCTGCAGGCGGCCGTCACCCAGAGGAGGGCGGCGACCGTGCTGAGCAGCCAGGGAGAGACCCCGCCGCTCAGGTCCACCGCCAGCCCGAGGCAGACGGTGGGGCAGGTGGAACCCGCCGAAGGGAGAGGGCAGGAGGCCCCCTCGCCCTCGGACGAGTCCGCCTGCAGGATGGACCAGGCAGGAGCTGGAGGCCCCTGGTCCTGAAGCACAGAGAGGGGGGCAGCCACGAGCCGCTCGTAGAGCGCGGCCCGCAGCCCCCTGAACAAAATCTCCCCAGCGCCCTGGAGAGCCGCTTGTGCGACCGCCTGCATAAGGCGCCCGCACGCGCGGCCGACGGGGGGCACTTGGGCAGAGAAGCTGCGGAGACAGCAGGAGCTTGCTCACAGAGAATAGAAGAGGCATGATGATGATGATGATGATGATGATGATGATGATGATGATGCTGATGCTGCTGATGATGATGATGATGATGATGACGATGATGATGATGATGATGAGGAGGAGGAGGAGGAGGAGGAGGAGGAGAAAGCGTCGGGCGCGGGCTCTGGAGAACGAGGAGGAGGAGGAGAGGAGGAGGAGGAGGAGGAAGAAGGAGGAGGAGGAGGAGGGAGGGGGTGGGAAGAGAGGGGGGCTTGTGGGGGGGAGGGGGAGAGGAGGAGGATGAGGAGGAGGAGGAGGAGGAGGAGGAGGAGGAGGAGGAGGAGGAAAAGGAGGAGGACGGGCAGGGGAGAGGAGGGGACTCCGGCAGGAGGGGAGGGAGGAGAGAGGACGGGGAGGGGGGAGGGGGAGGGAGGGATGGGAGAGGAGGAACGATGGAGGAGAAGCGGAGGCGGGGCGAGGAAGAGGAGGGGCGCGGCGAGGAGAGAGGAGGGGAGGAGAAGCCAAGGAAGGCGTAGGATGGCAGAGTTCCCCCTCCGCCTGCCATCCTTCCATTATCATCCTCCGCTTGCTCCCACAACTCCCAAAACTTCCCGCTGCTCTCTCTCTCTCTCTCTTTCTGGCTCCCTCGGTTCCTCGGCTCATGCCGCCTCCAAAGGACTATCCCACCCTGAGGCTGACCCCCACTCTCCTCAGCCACTCGGGAGGACGAGGAGGAGAAGGCAGAGGAAGAAGAGGGCCAAGAGGAGGAGCAGCAGGCACAGCAGCAGCCACGAGGAACCATGAGGAGAGCTGTGCTCGTCCTGTCTGGCCAAGGTAAAAAAAGGAACTGGGGGAGGGTCGAGGCGGGCAGGATATGAGCGAGCCACGGCGGGGGGGCAGGATGACCTCGGGGAGGGGCGACAAGACAAGACGAGGCATGAATCGAACCAAGCACGTCGTCAACCGACTGCTCACCACAAGCTGCAAGCTGCATAGTATGTACTGGCATTGGGGTCCACGTAGCTCTGGGCCTATCAAGGGCGAGTCCCTTCTCTCGCAAGCGCACGCGCGCTGACAGGCCCGGGATGGGAGAGGGGGAGGAGGAGCGAGCGAGCCAGAGAGCGCGCAGAGCCACAGAGCAGGCACCCCGGAGAACACGCGGCGGGAACAACTCGCGTACGTTTATCCACAGAGACCCGGACTACCGATGTGTTCGTTATTAGCGACACGCCTCCATCCCCGCACCTCGGTGGCCTCCAAGGAGTGGCGGCCCCAGGCGCGTCTGCAGAGGCAGCACAGGAATAGGCGCTGCGACGCGTGTCCTTACTCCTGGTGCTACTCCTCCTCGTCCTCCTGCTACTCGCTCGCTCCCCTCCCTGTCTTCTTCCTCCTCATCCTCCCCCTCCTCCTCCTCCTCACTCCTCCATACTCCTGCATACTCAACTCCTCCCTCCACCTTCTCACACTTCAACGTCAACTCCCTCACCTCATCCTAGAAGCTTCCTAATACTGACTGAATCACTACCTACTCCTGCCCGACTAATCCTAAATACTCCTCCTAATACTCCTCCTCCTACTCCTCCTCTCCCCCTCGCACTCCCCACCCCCTGGCCCAGTTTCCCCTTTTCTTCCACACCACGCCTTATATTCTCCCCCCCCACCTCCTCCCCCACCCCCCCGCTCCTCCACAATTACACAAGATGAAAATACTCTCCCACTTCCCCTGATGGCGTCCCGAAAATATCCGACCCCCCCCGTGTAGTGTTTTTTACACACAGGATTCCCGGGAAACGGGTTTTCGCTTGTGTTTTTTTTCAAAATGCTGCTCTCGCCGAGGCGCCGGCCTCATTTTCGGGCCCCGCTCGTTCCGAATCGTGCTCCCGCTGCAGCGCTGGCCTCATTTCCGTGCTTCCGCCCGTTTTTTTTTTTTATTACGCTCGTTCCGAATCGTGCTCCCGCTGCAGGGCTGGCATCATTTCCGGCGTTCCGGGCCCGTTTCGATTGTGCTTACCGCTGCAGCGCTGGCGTCATTTCCCGTGCCCATACACAGCACACGCGCCACACACGCAACATGACACACACACACGCCACCACCACCACCACCACCAGCACCAGCACCAGCACCAGCACCAGCACCAGCACCAGCACCAGCACCAGCACCAGCACCAGCACCAGCACCAGCACCAGCACCAGCCAGCACCAGCACCAGCACCAGCACCACCCCACCGGCACCACCGGCACCACCAGCAGCAGCAGCAGCAGCAGCAGCAGCAGCAGCAGCACCACCAGCACCAGCACCAGCACCAGCACCAGCACCAGCACCAGCACCAGCACCAGCACCAGCACCAGCACCACAACCACGCACGCACGCACTCATGCACGCACGCGCACCACCACCCACTAGTCCGCGGATAGAGAAAATCAGCGCCATGGTAAGGGATGGGAGGGGGGGGTAGGACGTCAGATATGACGCGCGCGCACCTAGCTTGCCCCCCCCCTCCACAATTACTCAATATGAAAATACTATCCCTCTTCCCCTGATGGCGTCCGGGTGATGGCCGCGCACCCTCCGCGTACTGTTTTTTAACACAAAGGATGCCCGGGAAATCCCGGGAAACGACTCTCGCTGAGGCGCCGGCGTCATTTTTTCCCAAAATGCTGCTCTCGTTGAGGCGCCGGCCTCATTTCTGCCCCCGAATCGTTCCGAATCGTGCTCCCGCTGCAGCGTGCGCCTCATTTTCGGATCGGTGTTTGGCCTCCGTCGTTCAGGATGGCGTTCTCGCCCAAGCGCGGGCCTTTTTCTCGCGCGCCCATCCGCCCGCCACCACCGCGCCGCACCGCCACCACCACCACCACCACCACCACCACCACCACACACCACCACCTACCACCACCACCAGCACCAGCAGTACCAACACCACACACAGCACCACCACACCACCACCAGCACCACCACCACCCACCATCACCACCACCACCACCACCACCACCACCACCACCACCACCACCACCACACCACCACGACAACCACGCACACACGCACGCACGCACGCACGTGCACCACCACCCACTACGCACGCGCGCGCGGAGCCACAGGTCCGCTACGACACGCGTCCGCGGATAGAGAAAATCAGCGCCATGGTAAGGGATGGGAGGGAGGGGTAGGACGTCAGATATGACGCGAGCGCACCTAGCTTGCCCCCCCCCCTCCCCCCCCCCTCCCCCCTCCTCCTCCTCCCCCCCTTCCCCCCTCCACAAGTGAAAATTAGACGAACGCTACTCTTTTCCCTGACCCGCTCCATAAAATGCCAGACCCTGTCCGGCCCTGTCCGCGTGTTGTTTTCTACACGCAGTATTCCAACCGTTGTCTTGTCCGATGGATGTTTTTCCAATCCGACCCTTGGGCCAAGCACCCCCGGTCGCCTCTGTCGGTCCTGCAGCTTTGCCCTCCCCGTGCCGCCCCCACTCCGCGCCCTTTGCTTCCTGGCCGCGCCCGCCTCCTCGTGGAGCGGACCGCCCCCGGGCCTGGCATCTCTGGTCGCCTCGCTGGCCCTCGCGCTTGCGCACGGGACCGGCTCGCCTCAAGCCCGTGCTCCCGATGTTCCCTCGCCCCGCGGCTGCCGCCGCAAGCGCCGCAAGTGCTGGCCGTCCTCGTCCTTCCCTTCTCCCCGCCTCCCTCCAGCTGCCCTGGCGCCGCCGCCCCGCGGCTTGCTCGCTGCCGCCGCGCCCCCTGCCCCACTGGACGCGCCGACCGCCGGCTCCCACGCCTGCGCGTTTGGCAGCGCACGCCTCGCTGCAGGACATGAAGCACTTTGCTGGGGCAGCAATTTGGGCGCGTGCACCGCTTCCCCCCCAAATACAGCAATTGACGATCTCAAACCTGTGATGTGTGTGATAGCTTGTTTTGCAGGCGCTCTGTGGTGAGCTTTCGCCGGCCCCGCTGGCTCGTCAGACGGCCTGAACAAGAATAGCTATGGCACGGCCCTCCCTCTTGCCAGCACGCGCGCGCGCAGGAGCGACGAGGGCAGGGGAATGGAACCCGGCGTTCGCGCCTGCTGGCGCGGTCTGCCTGGCCGGCGCTCCGACCCCCCCGGAGCGCCGCCTCCGCCGCCCGCGGGCCGCTGCGGCTGCTCCCAACGGAAGTCCTCCGCCCCCGAGTGCTCGCCCTCCCCTCCCTGCTGCGGCCGCCCTCCTCCTGCTCCTCCTCCTCCTCCTCCTCCTCCTCCTGCTCTTCCCCCCCTCCTCCTCCTCCTCCTCCTCCTCCTCCTCCTCCTGCTCCTCCTCCTCCTCCTCCTCCTCCTCCTCCTCCTCCTTCTCCTCCTCCCCCCCCTCCTGCTTGCCGGCCAATTCGCCTCGTAGTGTCCCTGCATCGCTGCCACGCTGGAGCGGATTGTCCCGCCTCGCTGCCGACGAAAAAGCTGTTCCAGTCCGATGGTCCTCGGTGTTCCAAAGTGGTGCTCCCGCTCCTGCGTGGACCTCATTTTCGGATCGGCGGTGTGCTCCCGTCGTTCCGAATGGCGTTCTCGCCCCCGCGGGGGCCACTCTTCTGGATCCAGGTCGCTCATTGGTCATGCCTCCCTCGCTTCCCTTCCTCTGCCCTCCCCTGGTCCTCCCGTCCCTCCCGCTACTTCCACTCCAATTCCTGCTTCTGCTGCTGTTCGTCCTCGTCCCTTTCCTCCCGCCCATCCTCCGGTTCACTCGCGACTTGCTCCTCCTGTGCACGCAGCCCCCCTGTTGTCCGATTGCGCATGGAAGGATGTGGTCTTTTGACTGGAATTGCAGGTCGGCTATGGCACGCGCCCGCGGATAGAGAAAAATCAGCGCAATGGGAAGGGAGGGAAGGGAGGAATAAGAGGTCAGCTGAGGCGCGAGCGCACAATGCTTGCCCTCCCCTCTCTCTTCCCCCGCCTCCCCCTTCTCCCCCCCCCTCCTCCTCTTCCTCCTCTCCTCCTCCTCTCCTCCTCCTCCTCCTCCTCCTCCTCCTCCTCCTCCTCCTCCTCCTCCTCCTCCTCCTCCTCCTCCTCCTCTCCCCTCCCCTCCCTACTCCTCCACCTCCGCCATTCCTCCTCCCCTTTCACCACTCCTCCTCTTCCGCCGCCAGCATTTTTTCTCACGCCAGCGAACAGCGCCGGGCTGGGCTCTCGCGCGGGTCGCTTGATCCGATGGCCCCACGGTCGTGCCAAGAGAACTGCTGGCCGAACACGCACACAAAAACTCTCCTCGCCCGGAGGCGACCGAAAACCAATGACGTAAGGGAGGGAGGGAGGGAGGGAGCGAGGGAGGGAGGGAAACATATGCAAATGATGATGGTGTGACACTTGGTCGTCGCCGCAAGGTCGAGAAGGTCATGATGAGGAGGAGGTGGAAAGGAGGGGCCCGCGAGAGGGGAAGCGAGACGAGGCCATGGCGAGCCCTGTCAAGGAGGGCGCTGCTCAGAAGCCCTCGGCCAGCTGCACCTTCTCGAACTGCTTCTTCTTGAGCACGAAGACCAGCTGGGCCAGGAAGATCGAGATGGACAGGCCGCAGTACGCGTACACCCGGTTCATGTCCTGGCACGAGGTGGCGGGATCCGAGCCCTACAGCCAACCCGTATCATGAGAGTGCGCGACGAGCACGCAAGGGCCTTGGAAGGCCGTTTCGACGCTCTGCGTGCGGGGCGCGGCCAACGAAACCGGCCAATGATGAGCCGAGGAGGCCGGGATGCGAGGGTAGCCTTGGCGAGGTTACCCATCCTTACGATGCGGTCGGCTGTGCCCCCGCAAACCACCGATCCTCCTGAATGAGTGGGAGGCGGGGGCAGGGCCATGCCTGGACATCCGCCGCGGAGCTTCGAAATGACGAAAACGGATCCTTCTCCACCGCCCGCCGCCCCCTGGATTGGGAGGTTCCTCCCCCGACATGCTCGCGACGTGAAAAACGTGACGATATACACATATGTATATATACACGTATATCTCTATTTACATACATGTGTATATGTATATATGTATCTGTATTTATATTCGTATATATATGTATATAAATGTATATATATATACATATATACCTATACGGAACCCCTGCGGGTGATAAGGAGGTTTGGGGGGGCAGTAATGGGCAAAAGTGGTGATTGTTGTTCTGACGATGCCTGTCGGGCGGACTCCAGTGAGTAGCGTGATTGTGCGCGCGAGCGTGATGTGATGTGGCGATTTTGTCTAATCGCACTCGACGTTGTCGTGAAGCGCTGTCCCCGCGTGCGCTTATCAATCGCGCGATCCTCACCTCAGCGCTAGTCGACGTGGTCGAACGTGCGTGCTGCGGTGCCACAGTGGCTGCTCGATTTGAATCTGGATTTGCACATCGATGTGAAGTTCGATGTGTTTTTCGATTTGCATGTCGACGTGCATTGGAAAGCTCGCCGCGGCGCCCACGGCGCCTGACGATTTGCATTTGGATGTGCAAATCGATTTGCATTTCGATGTGCTTTTCGGTCTGCATGTCGGTTTGCATGCAGACTTGGATTGGATAGCTCGCCGCAAGCGGCGATGTTTTGAAATGTGCAACCCACGGCGGGACACCGGCGGGACACCGCGCTCCACCGTTTGACGGGAAGAGCATCCTTTGGTCCGGCCGCGGCCCAGCCACGGGAGGATTTCGGGACACCGGGACACCGGCGGGACACCGGGGGCCACTGGCCGCCGGAGGAGAATCATTTGGTCCGGCCGCGGTCAGGCCACAGGAGCATTTCCTTTCGCCCGCCCACGCAGCTTCGCCTCGCCCGCACGCACGCACGCACGGCACGCACGACACGAACCCGAAACCGAAATCGATTTCCCGGTGGGGGGGGGTCTCCGTTTCACGTCGGACTCCCCCCCCAACCTCCGATATATATATATATATATACACACACACACCTATACGACCACCCTTCGGGTGATAAGGAGGTTCGGGGGGGAGGAACCAACGTCTCACTCGATCGGTCTCACTATCGATCTCACTATCGATCCCAGTATCGGTCTCGCTCCGTCGATCTCACTTGATCGATCTCACAATCGATCTCACTCAATCTATTTGTTTTGATCGATCTCTCAATCGATCTGACTATCGATTTCACATTCGGTATCACTATCGATCTCACGATCGATCTCTCAATCGATCTCACATTCGGTCTCACTATCGATCTCACTATCGATATCACAATCGATCTCACAATCAACGCCATTATAATCATCAACATCATCGTCATCAGCGTCATCAACATCATCATCATCATCATCAGGACACCATCGTCATCATAGCATCACCATCATCCACATCACCACCATCACCATCATCATCATAATCGGGACACCATCATCGCCACCATCATCATCAACAACACCATTATCATCGGGACACCATCGTCATCATCAGCATCGGAACACCACCATCATCATCATCATCACCATCATCATCTCATCATCATAAACAACATCATCAACATCATCATCCTCATCCCCGGGACACCGTCATCATAATCAGCATCATCATCATCATCATCAACATCATCATCATCATCATCATCATCATCATCATCATCATCATCGGGACACCATCATCATCGTCACCATCATCATCACCATCCTAATCATCATCATCGGGACACCATCATGATCATCAACATCGGCATCATCATCAACATCATCATCAACGGGCCACCATCATACAAATCATCACCATCACCTCATCATCATCCTCATCATCACCATCATCATCATCGGGACACCATCATCGTCATCATCATCAACATCACCATCATCGGGACACAATCATCATCACCATCATCATAATCAACATAATCATCAACATCATCATCACCACTATCGGGACACAATCATCATCATACTCATCATCATCATCAGCATCATCATCTCAGGATCATCATCATCATCCACATCATCAGGATCATCAACATCATCATCACCATCGGGATGCCATCATCATCAGCAACATCAACATCATCATCCTCATCAGCAGCAACATCAGCATCAGCATCAGCATCAGCATCAGCATCAGCATCAGCATCAGCATCATCATCATCATCATCATCATCATCATCATCATCATCATCATCATCATCATCATCATCATCATCATCGGGACACCATCATCATCACCACCATCACCATCACCATCACCATCATCAACATCATCATCATCATCATCGGGACACCGACGGGACACCGGCGGGACACTGGCGGGACACCGCGCGGCACTGGACGCCGGAAAGGATTCATTTGGTCCGGCCGCGCCTCAGGCACAGCGGGACACCGGCGGGACACCGCGCGGCACCGGCCCCCGGAAGGGAGTCATTTGGTCCAGCCGCGCCTCATTCACAGGAGACTTTCCTCTCGCCCGCCCACGCAGCTTCGCCTCGCCCGCACGCACGGCACGCACGAACACGAAACCGAAATCGATTTCCCGGTATATATATATATATATATATACATATATCTACATATATATAAATATATATGTATATATACACATATACATATGTATATGTGTGTTTGTATGTGTGTAAACAAATAAATAAGTAAGTAAACCAACGAATACATTCATAGCTAGTCGCCCTCATGGGGGCTCTCGCTGGACCCCCGGGACCGTCAACAAACGACTCGGGATGGAACACCGAGCCTGGGGAACGGGCCGGGGGCGCTGGCATCGAATCGTAGGGAGCCCACAAAGGACGTACGCGCCCAGCTATGTACATGAACACGGCCCCTCGATCCGCGAGACCGGCCGCGTAATACGAACATTTGCGCAATGCGTACTCTCGAAACCAGCATGGATTCATGTACATGTACGTCCTTCTTTCGCTCCTGAAATCGAGAAGTCGAGCCGGAGCGACACGAAGCCCGTGTCGGAAGGAGATCGACAGAAGTCCGCTGACACGTCCAAGCGGCAGAAGTCGGCAAAGCAAAGTCGGATCGAGCCGGAAATGAGACGAAGCCAGGACAAGGATGAATTCGGGTGAGGGAAAATCAGAGCGTTCCGGAACGCTCTGGAACGGACACGACAATCTCAGAGCGTTCCGGAACGCTCTGACAACGCTCTGAGACCGTTCCGGAACGCTCTGGAACAGATGTATCCTCGTCTTAGTCCCGCCCCGAAAGAGATCGGAAGGCCTGGTCGGATCGAGTCGGAAACCAGATCGTGTCGGGCAGGGTCGGGATCGAAATCCGCAGGGGGGCAGGAGAGGGCAGGAACTGAAGGGTCGAGACGTCCAGGGGCTGAACCCGCGCCGATACCCACGGGCGGGGCTCGGAACTCGTGGTTTGGGCGCTTCTGGCATCCTCGCACTGCTTACGTTTGCCCGACTGATCAGCGCGCGTCTGGCGCGTCGACTGGCGGTTGGAGAGTATTTTGCGCGTCGGCTGCTTCGCCGTCGTGTCCCTGGAGTGCCCTCTTCTGCGGCAACACATGGGAGCCTCCCGTACCTTCTTTTGGCTCTTGCGAATCGACGCGGGTCGACGCAAAACCGACGCTACATCGGCGCGTTCTCATCGACCTCCAGACGCTGCCGCACGCTAGTGCTCCCTGAAGACGGAGTTACGCGGACATACAAGGCCCCCATGTTTTTCCCATCGCAAGATTTCTTGGAGAAGAAGGGACCGCACGCGGGAAGGGACGATCGCGCAAAGCCAACACGTACATGATTGCCCTCGTCTGTCCTGTCCGCCAGGCAGCGTCCTGAGCCGACACCCTGCAACTCTAAAGCGACGGCCGCCGAAGAAGGCGAGCATGAGGAGGAGGCCAGGGAGAAAGGAGACAACAGCGCTGCGCGTGCATCACCCACGGCCCAACCGACCAGCACGAGGCTCCCATGATCTGCTGCCGAATGCCCTCTGCTCGGCGTTTCGGATTTCGCCGCCGACCCCGTCGAGCGTCGCAGAGCCCAAGCGGCGGGCGGCCCGGAGCAGCCCGAGCGGAGACCGCTTGGCACGAGGGACGCGGGTAGGTGGAGGCACCCGAACCCCACCACCAACCATCGATTCTCCCGAATCGAGGCGGGGCGGGGGTAATTAGGGTTCGGAATTCGCCGCGTGTTCGGCAAATTCTGATGCCCACCCCCGCCGCCCATCGAATTGTCTGAATCGTTGATCGGCCAGAATAGCGGGGAAACAAAAGGGGACCCGCACCGCTACTCCCAGGAC